>OX451215.1:154114772-154288772 GCA_949628195.1 Phasia obesa
TTATACTCAAATGAAAGATATTTTTATATATCAATGTATACATATAATAAAACTATACATAAAATATTATTTGAAAATTTTGTTGCTAGTGCAGACCCAAAAGACAATGTTAAAAAATTATTGTTCAAAGAATAGAATAAACTACAAAGGAAGGAGGAATTTACTGGAAATGGATACTCGCGCCTTATACCATGCAATCAATTTCTTCAAAAAGTAATGATCCGTGCCACACCAAGTACAAGATAAAATTACTCTAATTGCACAATATAACAGTTATTGTAAGCTTTATTCGCCACTACTGCTTAACAGAAAACGCCTTTTTTAATTTTTTAAAACATTTGAGTCTTGTTTTAATCAAAATTCGATGAAATCGAGGAATCTTAAATACATATTGAAAACGAAATTCCAAAATAATTAACTTAATAAATTATTTATTTAAACTGAAAAAGTCAACTCCTCCAAAATTGTGCACTCATTAAGAAATGATATACTGCTAAAATATGATTGTTTGTCTCAACTTTCCTTTTTATTTACATAAAAAATGTTATTTTTTTTGTTGTTTATAAAATTATTTTGTTGTAAATACCAAAATCTCGTTAATAGATTTACTAGCTGTAACAAATAAGGCCGCCAAAGGGGCGTTAAAACAATCACGAGAACTGTCTGCGTGTCAAAAATTATTGCTAACGTTTAATCTTTAGGTCAAATTAATTTTGTTTGAAAAAAGAAAACTGTTAAAAAATCACTAAGTGATTTATTTAAATAAATTAGAATTTAAATTTTGTTTTTTTCTTCTTTTAAATGCCTCTTTAAATGCAAAAAAAAAGAAACTTTATATGAAACTGTCATCAAAATGTGTTCACAGTAGCCCCTTACTGTGACGGGTAACGCCTCTTGCTTATTTCCCCCATGCAATTAAAGAGTTGAAGAAACCTATTTTACATGTATGTACATATATTTTTTTGTTTGTTTCAAAAGCTTTTGTATTAAAATTAAATCATCTATTGTTTGGTTTTCATTTTTAACGCTTAATGACGTGTTTGGCAGTTGGTAAATAAAAGATGTTTTAACTTGTTTCTGATTTTTAGCAAGAGGGACTATATACATATTTACATATGCTTATGAAATTAATGTTTTTTTTTTTTGTTTAAAAGAAAAAACCAGCGTGATGTTAACAAGATTTTCAAAGCTTTTTGTTTTAAAATTTGAGATTGAAAGCACTTGTTGCCTGTAACCACAGGTATTAGTAGCAGGTATCACTGGCAATTTTGATATTATTAATATTTTTATTATTGTTCATTATCGTCTTAATTTATTCTAATTTTAGTTGTTTTGATTATAGCGTTAAAATCGTTTGAGACAAAACATTCATTATTCTTAATTAACTGTCATACGGTCAAGCGTCGTTGGAGTTTATTGTTATTTATTTTTTAAATTTTAAACTAATAATAATTCATGATACATTTTGAACTGAGCGGAAAGCTTTAACGAATTTTATATTATATTTATGTAATTGCGAGGCATTAGACTCAGCAAGTGTGTTTTCGGAAATTTCTGAAACTCTTTGATTTACTTTGTTATAAATATTCCATTAAAACAAATTATGATGATTTGAAAAAAAAAACATTAATGCATTGAAAACAGTGTGTGATTTATAAATAAATATATTTAAAAAAATTAATTAAAATTCATTAAAGTTGTTTATGAATTCAGGAATTCATTTAGACAATTTCTCTAAGAACAACCATATTTTACTCTATTAAAAAAATTTCTATAGCTTAAAAAAAAGCGAGCAAATGTTTACTAGATATTCATTACCGTTTTTGTAAAATTTTATAGAAAATGTAAAA
The DNA here is from genome assembly GCA_949628195.1 of Phasia obesa. NCBI lineage: Eukaryota > Metazoa > Arthropoda > Insecta > Diptera > Tachinidae > Phasia > Phasia obesa. Next base: position 154,116,623 of record OX451215.1, read on the forward strand.
ACTTTATAGAAAAGATTTTGTAAAAATTTTATAGAAAATTTTTTGTAAATGTTTTATCGAAAATTTTGTTGTAAATGTTTTATTGAAAATTTTTTGTAAATATTTTATTAAAATTATTTTGTAAAAACTTTATCTAAAAATTTTATCAGAATGTTTCTGTTTAAACTTTATCGAAAATTGTTTGCAAAAATTTTGTTGTAAAAATTATATCGAAAATTTTTTGGAAAAATTTATCGAAAATTGTTTGTAAAAATTTTACACAAAAATTTTTGATAAAATTTTTACAAACAATTTTCGATAAAATTTTTACAAAAAATGTTTGATAAAGTTTTTCCAAAAAATTTTCGATACAATTTTTACAACAAAATTTTGATAAAATTTTTGCAAACAATTTTCGATAAAGTTTAAACAGAAACATTGTGATAAAATTTTTATATAAAGTTTTTACAAAATAATTTTGATAAAATATTTACAAAAAATTTTCGATAAAACATTTACAAAAAAATTTTCTATAAAATTTTTACAAAATCCTTTCTATAAAGTTTTTACATTTTCTAGAAAGTTTTACAAAAAATTAAAAAAAAATATCTGTATCCTTATATTATATTTGCAATAATGAAGTTGAAAATCATACAAATAAAAACCGAATGTACATTTTAAAAATTGTAAATATTGTAAAAATTTTATCAAAACTTTTTGTGTAAAAATTTTATCAAAACTTTTTGTTTAAAAATTTTATCGAAAATTTTTGTGTAAAAATTTTATCGAAAATTTTTTGTTAAAGTTTTATCGAAAATTTTTGTAAAAGTTTTATCCAAAATTTTTTTTTAAAAATTTTATAGAAAATTTTTTGTAAAAAATTTTACCGAAAATTTTATAAAAATTTTTATGCAAAATAATTTATCGAAAATTTTTGGTAATAAATTTTATTAAAAATTTGTTGTTAAATTTTTATTGCACTTTTTTGTAAAAATTTTATCGAAAGTTTTTTATACAAACTCTATCGAACTTTTTTTTCTAAAAATTTTATCGAAAATTTTTTGTAAAAATCTTATCGAAATTTATTTGTAAAAATTTATTTGTAAAAATTGATTGAAAATTTTTTGTAAAAATTTTTTGGAAATTATATTGTAAAAGTTAGGACTTTCCTGCAATCTGTATTGCGTTACTATTGACCCCTCACTTTAATACAAATCAAAGCAAAAAAACCTACCAAACTAAAATCAAACAAGAATTGCCTCTCGCAGGTGGTTATTGATCCCCCGAGATCTGTATTCACTTCATGCGATATACTTCGCGGTCTAATATTTTTTTAACCAAATAAAAGCAAAAAGGAGTCATTTAAAATATAGGTGTGCGTGGTTTTTTGCCCACAGCCTTGAATAGAAGGGTCTGATGTTGCTAAATTCCAATAGCAAAATTTTCGAAACTATACCTGGTCCTAAATTTTCTGTATCTCTTTTTGTTCCTTGGCAAAGTGGATTTCAACCTGAACACAGACGGACATCGCTTAACCATCTTCTCTATGTATAATGATCCGGAATATACATATGTACAGTATTAAATCGGAAATGAAGAAGCCAGAAGCCTATAAATGTCAATTGAATTAAAATCCGGTTAGCATGTATTCTTGTTCTATTTGTTCTGGAGAAAATTTGTGGATATTCAAAACCCAATTTTTTTTTATCAGATCAATGACCTACAGATCTCATAAGCAATTGAAAATTTTCTTGTAGCCAATTTGGTGCTCATATTGTTTTTTTGTTAAATTAGACCGATGGGGAATAGATCTCCCATAAAATCCATCTTTAATATGTGACTTCCTCTGCGTCGTCCTAATGCCATTGCTATCTTATGCTGGAGATTCCTACACAAATATGTGCCACCGTCTCAGCCTTTTCCTAGGAAAGTCTTCGATTTTCTTGCTGGCCAGATTATATTTGAAGTTTCTATGACCTGAAACTTATACAATTATCCACCAAGGACTAAGTTCTTCATCTCTATCGAAGCTGCCCTGTTCATTCCTTTCCAGGAAGGGAAGGCAGGTAAGTCTGTATTTAATCTGTATCCAGAGGACAGGGATCTAGAGTTCGTTACACTTAACTAAGCCAGCCCCCAAGCAGGAACAACACCCGTTACCGTCACGGCGGGGATGTATTTATAAGTCGAAGTACTGACAGTACACTTATTTACGGTGAGCCCTTGCATCAACCAGCCGAAGACTTAGCTGTAATGTTACCCTCATAACCAGCCCAACAACTACAATGGATACAGCACCAAGAAATAAATTTAATAAATCTAAAGCTTCCTGTAAGTTTATGAAAATAAATACTCCATTTCAACAGTTTCTCAAATACAAATGAGAATCTGGGAGTAAAGTTTACGAAAGATTTCAGTAAATTTGAAACAAATTTTTAAAAGATCTCATAAAAAGCAATTCACAATTGAAATATTGATAAAAAATTTTATGCACAAAAAAATGTAAAGTTGACCATTAGCAAAAATTTAATTTAAAACTTGACAGTAGATAACTGCAAGCAAAGTATACAGATAATTAAAACTTTAAAAAAATTTATGAACTTAACAAAAAATTTAACGCGTACAAAATTTTTTGTCACAAACTTCTAAAAAAAACATCCATACCATCACTTCGTCATCAAAAAGCTCTGATCAGTAAAATAATCACGTATCTGTAAAACATTAACGCAACAAATAAAAACAAACAAACAACAGATGAAATCACAGCGAAGCGAAATACAGCGTAGAAAGTGAGAGGAAAAAGGTAAAACAAAACACCATCCTACAACTGCATCAACATGACAAACTTAACAATTTCGCGCTGAAATACCAAGAGCGAGTGTTTGGATACACAAGAAGGAACAACGGCCAACGAATGCACAAAAAATGGTATGTTAAAATTAATTAATGGGCTCGTTCAATTAAAATTGCAACATGTTGTAAGCTGGACACAACCACAAATAAACTTAAAGCTGTACAAAGCCACCACAAATTTTCTTAGTAAAAAGGAATCCCTTCAAAAAGATTTAACAAAAAAAAAAAAAAAAAAAACAGATCAAAACAAAGTAGTCGTTTGCTCTTTCTTTTTTTTTCTGGACAATTAACTTGTGCAACAAGTTCTTGCAACTCTTAGGGGGACATTTACAACTGATGAGACCATACTGCAATAGAATGTGAGTTTGTATGATGATGCACTGATAAATTGAAATCACATTCAAAACTGTACAATGTTTTAAAAGAAACTTAAATTAACTTAGGAGGGTTGGGTGTTAAGTTTTCAAAACTTAAAAATTTCAAAGTATTGATTTAACCTTATAAATTTTTGGGAAATGAAAAAAAAAATCTGCTTAATTCAAAATCTATTGTAGAAGTGCTAATTCGTTGGATTCTACAACAGGTTGACAAATATTGATTTTTTCTCTATATAATTTTTCGTAGAATAGAGTCAGGAATGGAAAAATGGATATGTTCCTTCCTTTTTATTATGCTTAAATATTATGTTATATACAACTTACAGTTAAGTAGAGGTGGTGAATTGAGCATTTGTATTATTAAATAACATAACTGTCAAATGCTAGCGTGACACTTCGAATATGTCACTGACTTATTTGTGTTATCGATTTGTGTGTTTGTTGCTTTTTTTGTAGATGTTCTACCCGTACAGTCATTTCTGAACACATAAAATTTTTAGAATTTTTGTCTGTCTGTCTGTGCTAGTGTATTTATATAGAATTTTGTGAGGAGGTACCTTAGTATCTCGGTTGAAATAAAGGATACTTTTTCCCCGTAAAAATATCTCATTTTCTAAAAACCTTAAAACATACTATTTACAAATTAGGTGCAATTACACAAATTTGAAATCTAAAACCAACTAAACTCCAAATAAGTAGTATACGACTAATTAAACAGCACAAAACTATACCAGTAACAATTTCTTTATAGAGTTTCTTCGCAATTCTTCTCACACAACCTTCCCATGACGACTGTTAGTGTGTTTATTGACTCGTGTAAAAACTACATTTGATCTAGTTGTTGTTGTTACAATTGTGGCTGCTGCTGCTACTAATTCAACTCTAACATGTCCTCCAGGCCTAAAATGTTTAACTGATTTAGTGTTGAAGCTTAGAAAAATGCAAAATCAATTTAAGCCGTTTGTTTTTCTCTCTAGTTCTTATCCATCGCTTTGCTTTTTCTGCCCAAACTATTGAACTGGATTTTCGGCTTATTGCAGTTGATGTTTGCGATGTTCTACGAGTATAATTGGTCAGATTAAAAACCAAGAGATGTATGCTCTTACTTTCTTTTGTAAAATTAGAAGAATGAAAATATAAGTCTTAGAAAGAGTTAGACAAGCCAAACATTTGTAAATGCATTGTTAACATCTTAGAAGCTTCTCTAGATATCGTTGTGTATTAACCTATCTTGAATCTTCGGCTATCCAACTAGCACTGACCCGAATGGGTAATTACGAAAATATTACAATTTTATTTATTCCAATGCTTAAACTACGACATTTAACGTCTGTACTGTAGGTACTAGTAGTGAATAAGATGTTATCGACGCTGGATGCAAGGGACATAAAGTTGTCATCATATGATTTGGCATCAGTTAAATTTCATAATACTGTATATTAGGTTAACAAACTGAAAAGGCTCTCCATACAGGCGGGTAACGTGAACCCCGCAACATTTCAACATGCTCTCTTTACTAAGAAAAGGATAAGACCAACCTTTAGAACCTTTAGTTTATTAAGCTCGAAGGTGAAATTTCTGGGAGTTATTTTAGATAAGAAATTGGATAAAAAATTAAAATGAATTCTTGTCAGAGGCACCGCTGTATATAGTTCATTGACTATATAGAGCAGTGGCAAGGCCCTTTGCCATATAGTGGAGCTTTTGTGGTCGCAAATTATGTGGCAAAAATCAAAGTGCGGTCTCCATAGTAAAAATGGAAAATAATCGAAGAAGTTATGGTAGCTTAATAAAATTTTTGGCACATATCTCTCTTGGCCTACTATTTTAAAAAATGAATTAACATTTTTAAAAATTCTTTTATTTTTCCGGTGCGGGGACAATTAAATACCCAAAATTCCCCCATTTCAGTAATTAATATTTTTTTGAATTTTAATCTATCATATCATATACAAAATGATAAAGCGTGATAGTTGTTTTTATAAAATATAACCAATCTCTAATTATTTAGGGTTGCCGTATACCTTTTCTGAATATTACATTATTTTAAATGTTATATCAGATATGCTGTATTTTTTCCTATTATATTTCTATAGGATTTCTATACAAATATATTGAAATCACTAAAGTTTGATCATATTTGAAACATACATTATGGGTCCCTTTTCGGCCATCTTAGGTCCTCGTTAGATTTAGCAACCCAATTGATAATTTATGACTTCCTTACTTTCGTTGTCTCGTGCTAACATTTGACTTTATTCTTGATTTAGTGATTTCAAACAACTGTCGACCTTCCTTCCTCATCACGGAATACCTTGGAATTACTAGCATTTGGTACAGACTAGGAATGGCTGTCTTCCAAAACGTCCATTGCTTGGTCTGTGAACAAAGTATAGTGTTTCATAACGCCGCAGCAAAAAACGTTGACAATTTATACCCTTCCAAAACCCAATCAGGTGCCATATGCTGTAATTCTCGTAGCTAAATCTATCGCTAAAATTCTAAAAATGCACCAACAAATTTCGAGTATTCTTACAGCAACACTCATAATTTGTTTGTGCATTTTTAGATTTTTATCGATAGATTTAGCTACGAGAATTACAGAATATGGCATCAGGGCTTCAGTTTCGGATCTTTGCATATGTACATGACTTAAATACGGTAGCAAAATTGCATACAAACTTTGTAATGATACGTTTTGGAAGACAGTCTAAAACTATGGCATCCATATTTAACATGTGCCTGTGTGTGGCCCTAAGCCTTATGGTTGCAAGTGCTTAACATTAACACACAATGTACGGTACCGTATCAGCCCTCCACAATCAAATATCACCTTAAAAACTTTGAACTTCAGATATGGTTTATATATACTTTAAACAAGGGTACCCATCCCTGGATCAAATCCTAAAATTTATAAAAAAATTTAAAAAATATTGTAAAGCTCTGTAAAATGTGTTTAAGGTAATAAAATACAAATTTTATTCAATTGGCTATTTGGCACTCATATTTTGTCATTATTTTAAAACAGCGTCATCTGTTGCGCAATCGTGTTTAAAATATTCCACTTTCAAAAATCAAAGATGACTTCAAGTATGCAGTGCCTCTAAATCGGTAAAAAAAAGTCGGCGTACTTTTACTGGATTTTCTCTTGGAGGTAAGGTATTTTTGCCAAAAAATTATCCTATATTAAGACCAGGTGCCATACTCTGTAATTCTTGTAGCTGAATCAATCGCTAAAGTTCTAAAAATGCACAAACAAACTACGAGTGTTATTACAACAACATTCATAATTTGTTCATGAATTTTTAGAATTTTTGCGATAGTTTTAGCTACGAGAATTACAGAATATGGCATCAGGATACTAAAGTACCTCCTTACAACATTTTGTTAAAATCCATCCAGTAGTTTTTACGTGATGCAAACACAAATGAAAAGCAGACAGACGGAAATGAGTTACTATTTTATTATATGTATAGATGAACCCGCTGATTGTCGTTGCCGATGCGTCCTTAGCCTAGGTCTATTCTCGCTCACTTCTCGCAGTAAATTAGACTGTATTAACGCATCAAATGTTGACATTCAAGTGCTCAATTACTTCTAGTTTAATAATATTATATAGTACCACTATAAGTCACCCTTCTGAACAACAAAATTCACCTCTCGGCAGCAGAACGTAACAGAACTGGCTCATTTTAAAAGTGAGCTAGAAAAATATTCGGAAAAGCTGAATACGTTAAAAATATAAGCAGACCTACTGATAACCAAGCTACTAATTTTGTGTTGTAGTTACCAATATAGAGACGTTTGGTAAAAACTTGGAAGTTCTCTTGTTCTATGAATGAAATAACGTTACGCAAAAATTTAGAACGTTTTCTTCTCTATCCCTTTATAAGCCTTCCCCAAAATAAAAGTTCAGAACCTCTTCAAAGTAGGTTTTTGTTGAAGTGTTGACTTGCTTTTGCTAATTGTCCTAATGGTAGACTAAACTAAATGCCGTAGCCATAACCTAACTAGTCATTTATAATTCCTCTGCTTTCTTCTGAGCCGACTCCATTGGTGAAATCCATTGTTGAATCTTGTTTTATTTCTGGTACATTGCTATGAAACCGTGCTTCATCATCAGTGATTCAGCGGCGAGATATTCACATGGTTGCGTTAATTTTCTGTAACGAGCGGAAATTAATAGCCGTATGATTTTAAAATCTTCGTTTGTACCCATCAATTGTTAAAGACACTGGAATTCAGATGTTCTATAAAATTTATCTTTGTGGAACTCGTTAATTTTTCTTGTCATTTTACTATACGGCTTACTTCCCTAATGCATTAGAGAATCTTCTCTTCTTTCGATTTGGCTTCGTGGTGGCCGTTGTTAGTGGTTGTAGCACTTGTAGAGTTAGAAGACCCAACCATACGATTCTCTATGTATGCGTACCGATGTACCTGTGTATGTATGTATGTATGTATGTATGTATGTATGTATGTATGTATGTGTTTGTTTGTGTGCGGTAAAATTTTAAGAAAAACTTCTTGTCCTAGCGTTTAGTTTAAGCCAAGTTATGTTTAGTCAATTTACAACCTCCAACATGATATGGCCTCCACCTCTAACTACTACCTGGTCTGCATCAACCCAGACTAGAACTACTACTTTAACCACTATTTGCTTAAAAAAAATAAAATAAAAAACATAAGTAAAATTTAATCCAGACAATTTCCTAGCGATTATGTTAAACTTGAGTTTAGTGTTGTAAGCTAAGAGATTAGCTCGTGTTATTGATTCAATGCTAGTAATTCTTTCCAAACTTCTCTTTACCTCTTTTCTCGCTTCTACTGCCTCATCCTTACAACCTCTAATTTAGGTAACTATAACTTTGTACTTGTAACTTTAGTACATGCAACTCATGAAACAAATACAATATCTTCACTTGTATGGATGTACTTGTCTGTATCTTTCCTTCGTATGTGTGTTAATATTGTTTTTGTTTGTTTGTGTCAAGAATCGAAAATTGTTGTTACAAGTATGTTCAATTATTTTAGCATGTAAATTTGTTGTTTTTACAATGTTTTGCATGTTTTTTGTTTTGTTCTTTTTTATCCTTTTTGGTTTTTGTTTTGGTATTGTAGTTGTAGTTGAGGTGACAAGAATTTTAATAACTTGTTTTCAATTAGTCACAAATAATGTTACAAATATGTATGGCATGTCACATGGTTTGTTCAAGTTCTGTTTGGTTTATGAAAACACCATCATGCATGCATGGCTTTGCATGTTGTTCCCTTAATTAAGTTAACAATTGGAATCAGTGCAAATAGAAAGGAAAATTAAGAAACATTTAGGATTTATTTTTTCAAAGCGAGGTGATAATAAAGTAGACTTTTAAAATTACCAAGCTACTGGCGCTTGCTGTTGCCTTAATTCTAATATTAATAAATATTACAATTTTTTGGTAGTATTTCGGAATTTGGGATAGTGCCTTTCGCCAATTTTACACACATTATATTTTTCGAGTTAAACACTAATCAACTCATTACAACCAAAGATGCAGCAATATACAGTAGGAGGCAGAAATGGGTACATGTTTGTTTTTTCTGCATTTGTAGGTGTATAAAATAGTAATAATGAAGAAAATTAATACCTTTTTTTATTTTATTTATTATTCAGTTGTTAACACTAATGCTTTTAAAACAAATCAAAAAACCACATACTCAAAGAAAAATCCAAATAAAATAAAAATAACTCTTATGTACTCGATTTTGCACTTTTCGATAATATTTAAAATATTTGGTATTTTTAGTCAGTTTTACGACAGAGAACGAGTGTTTTATTGTCGTTTCTATCTTCGTTTCAAAATAGAAAATAGCGATATATTTATGCCGAGTGTCGTTAATGCCAACGGTAATGCCAAATAGTCGTTTTTATTTCGTTTTCCAACTACAACGGGAATAGATACGAATGTCAGGTAGTAGCTTTACTACAACAACATAAAGCAGATGTAATTTTCAGATGTCAAAGAGAGCTGAATGAAAGAACTAAGAGCTCCAACTTACTTAAACGTGTTGTGGCAACGTGTGCAGGAGTGGCATAAAAATCCAGATGAAATTATACAAATTTCTTTGAAAGTATGCCCTAACGCATAAATGGTGTATTAGACATACAGCAGGGTTGCATTTCTTATTTTGGTCAACTAGTGACACAATTATGTACAAATTGCTCAATTTAATATTGAGTTATCGTATGGTAAATTGAGCCCAATTAATTAATTAATTAAGGCTTATGTCTGAACATGGTATAAAACAACACCACTATACGATGTTGCCACCGACATGCTTGACCATTTCTTTAATATGATTTCATTGAATTGTCTCCTACTGTCGGCGCCATTAATAGTGTTTACTATCAGACTGATCTCGGTTTAATGTGGACTCATCTGACCATATTACGCTCTTCCAGTCATTAACAGCCCAATTTTTCTAATGCATGGCGAATCGTAAACGTGCCGAAACATTTTTATGTATCACTGCAGGTTTAGTTTTCTTCACAGCTGCGAGGTATCCAGTGTTGTGTAGCGCTCTTCTTGCTGTCCATCGTCCAACATTTTTATTTATTGCTATGGAATATTTCTTCAGCGTTAAAGACTGATTGGCTTAAATGAGCTATTATACGTGAAGAAGAGTCTTCCATTGTCATATTTACGTTCGTATTTTTCACGGTTCGCTTTAGTCTCTTTATTGTTTTAAAAAGTATTAACTTTTTTTTTATATTAAAAACAACGCTTTTTGGTTATTCAAATGCAATTTAAAACTAAGGTGTATAATTACAAAACTCAAGATTATAGCAACCAAATCGCAAATTGAATTTAAAATAACGGTCAATTTGAAATTTTTCTATTAATGTGTGTGAGATCAAGTAAGAGCAAAACTTTTTTGTTGTTATTAAATTTTCTCTCATTGCTTTGTTTTTTAATTTATTTTTAGAGCAGTTTTGTTAAGATCTAAATAGGAAACAATAGAAATTTTTTTTTTTTTTCGTAATTACTATTTTTATGCATCTAACATTAGAAGAAATACACACATGTACTCGCATCTACTCCCTGCTGTATTTACTTTGTCAAAACAAATCGTTGGCTTAGTCAACATATGTAAGTCCACTTTTTATTAAATTTTATATTTTAATGTTATGCTTATATAACTCTAAGTGCATATTTTTCACAAAAAAAAATTTAAAATGTTATTAGTCGAACTATTTATTTTACATACAGATGAAATTTGAAGTCAAGCTTATGTTCGTATTATTCAGTTTTCTCGTATTTCTTTATCTGTGTTTTGGTGGTTAAATAGACTAAACTAAACACTACCCAAAGTAAATATATACCAAGAGTGCCGATGACGGACGTAGCTGTGTAGAAAATGTGAATTCCACTCTGCTGGTGTATAAAAATTAAATTTTCCCAATTTTTCTTTAATATTATCACCTAATTTGTAATTTAATTTATCCTTTCGTAGAGAGAATAAAATGAACTTAAGCTTGACTTCAAATTTTATCTGTATGAAAAAAAATACCTTTATGTTGTCTTTTCTTGTTGTTATGCAATAGTAAGCAAATATGCTAAGTCCAAAAACAAAAAAAAAAACAAAAAATGAAAAACAAGTGTAAGGTCCATCTGCAAGCAACTCATATTTCATTTTAATAAATTCCTTTACTGTAAAACCACTTATTTTAGTGGCGACACCGATAATCATACATTTTTTAGAATTCCGTACCAACAATGTCTGTAAACGCCCCCTATATCTGGAACCGCAAATCGTAGAGCCTGCAATTTTGACAAAATTTCTATGGTCTCTTAAAACAACAAATGACAGATATTACAGGGTGTTCCGAAAATAGGTGGATTACATAAATATGGCTTTATTTTTTTTTAATTGAAAGACACTTTAAATTTACACCGAGCAATTAAAAATATTTTCACTTTATTTATGAGTATGAACAAATATTATTAAGAATTAAAGTATGTACCTATAGTGACGTGTGAAAGTCACGTATATTGACTTATTTTTTAATCCTAAAATTGTGTAAATTTTAAGTTTCGACTTCATAGATTATTTAAAATTGTATCCACTAAAACAGCGACTATAATAAAGTATCTGCAAAATAAGGAACCGTTATAGCCAGATACTTTGAATTTACGTAGAGCATGTTTTACAATGCCTACTAATACAACAAGTATCAAATATATAATTAATAAAAATAATGTTAAAAATTCAAATATTCACAAATGTCTTCACATGCTGTTGGTCTAAGCAGATATTGTGATCATTTGGCACCGTGTTTAAAAAAGCGCAAATGTACTAATGTTGATGAAAGATCAAACGATTACTTTTACTTTAAAATTATATAAAAGGATTCCAGGCAAACTTTTTGCGTTGCAAATGTAATGAATGGTGTTATACAGGGTGTCCGCCGGGAAGTGTACTACTTTGTTTTGCCGGCATATTGGTAAACATTAGTATTGACAGTTTATATTTGGCAGTCGTGAAGTAGAGACGTGGAAAATTTATTATGGAAAAATATTCAATAAACCAACGTGTTTTAATCGTTAAAACATTTTATCAAAATCAATCATCGATTACTGTGAAATTCTTGGAAGAAATAAAGTGTCAACAAAAGGAACTATTTCTCGCGTAGTGAATGATTTCGAAGAAAGGGGGTCTGTAGGTGATAAGTCAAAGCATGGACCACAACCTACTGCAAGATCGGCTTAAAATATTACTGCTGCTCAAGAAAGTGATCAAAACAATCCATCAACCTCAATTCGATGCCGTGTAACAGTAACTGTGAATGAGGAGCTTTATTGTGATATGATTGAAAACTTCTTAACGCCACAACTGCATGCTTTGGGCTTGATTAATATGTGGTGTCAACAAAACGGTGCCACATCGCATACAGTCAGGATTAAATGGAATTACTGCGAGTAGTATACCTTCCCGGCGGACAACCCATACATCTTTCAACTTTTTAAATGTTACTGCAGTTATTTCATAAATAAGAACTTTATCATTAGTTAGAGATTATAGCTTGCAAATCAAATTTAGGGCCATATTAATAAATAATAATTTTGATTTAATGAAAAAATGTTTTACAAAACTTTTATAAATCAAAAATATTTTTTATAAATTTGACCCTTAATTGTTGTGTTAAATTTATTTACTGCAAAGTAATTATTTATTCACATAAAAAATTCGGTTTTTTCACGAGATTTTTGATTGCAGAAAAATAATTATTCCTCAAAAGTCAATCATAAATTAAAATTTTCTAAAGGAATGCATGTGGCATGAGAGAATTTTATGACTCAAAATGGGATGTTAATTCAATGGCGAATAATAAAAAAATTAAAGCTTTCGCTATATAAAGCAATACACTTATTTTCTAAACATTGTGTTAAATTTTATTTATTGTTCTTAAATAAAAGTCTACAGTATATGAAATAATTATAACTATATGAAACTGCTTTTTGATTAAAGAATGAAGAAACGTGTAAGTTTTTAAAATGTAATAAATATGTAGAAAGTCAATATGTCTGAATTTTAAAGTTCCAGACAAAAACTCCACTAAGTTAATCTAGTTTGTAATCGGAAAAATTAAAAGTACTATTTTTTTATGTTTTTGAAAAAAGTCTTCCAATACACGACATTGCATTTAACAGGCGGCTAAGGAATCTATAGTAAGACTGAAACTCATTAACACTATTTTCTTTAAAATATTCTAACGAGAAATACACAATGATCGCAGATGTTCTGTGAAGTACTACGCAACACTTTTTATTTATAGTATCTTCAATATATTTGAACTAAAAAAAGTGCTCAGATCTTAATTCTAAATGAAAAAAATCTATTTGTTAAGTCCAGCCGGTAATGGACACAAAAGGTATGTTATATATGGCTAAGAGGAGCAATATCTCTGCTTTTTACAACCACGATCAATTTGAATGCGTTTAGTCTTCTATTAATACGTTACTGCATGCTCAAACGTTTCGTTGCTTGCTGCATTACCTAATCGCACGTTTAGATCTTTGTGAAGTGACGACCTTTTTATATACCAGGTAGAGCTGTGATCAATTATTGGATCTTATTTTGACGCCTTTAAATTTATTATAAGTTAGAAGCTAAGAGTAGAGTTTTTGCCAGTAAGTCAATTTATTTACACTGTTTTTAGCTTCACATGCATCATTTTTGCCTCTATGTGACTTTTCTTGGTTAACTATTTATCAGCATCAATGTCAAGATACTAATATGGACCCCCGAGTGTTAAGGACCATTTGGATATTTTTTTAAAATATGAGGGCATATGAGTCTCTACGCAGTTCGAATGTTATGTGGAAACGTTTGCACCATTTTTCAACCATATCTCCTACGATCCTTTAACTACCGACGATGCTATTATTTTTACTGCTACAGGTGTAAGTTCCATTATTTTCTTGTTACTCGTTTTGTCAAAAAAGGCATATCTAAGGTATAATATTGCCTCACAACTGAATTGAACCTGCAATTGAACTGTATTAGTAGATACATATATTCGGAGTAAATACATTCTTCGAATGAGTAAAATTGTTAGGCCAGTTCGATCAGAGAGAGCCACTTATTTCAGGTCACTTATGTCAAAAAATATTGATTCCTTTGTAATACCAGCAGCGTTGTCGTTAGTTGTTTTTTCCTCTCTATGCAAGAGTTGATAGTTTGGTTGGTTTGTTAAAACTTTTTTAAGTTGCTGGTGGAAAAAATTTCGTTTCAATTTAAAAATTATAGATATATTATATGAGACCATCGGCGCAAAAGTGGTGTAATCCCAAATTATTTAATTAGGATAAATGAGGATTTTAAATTTGGCAAATATTTGTTTTGAATTGAATTTATTTGGTATACATTATTTTAATAGTGTTATTTTTCACATATAAAACGGAGCTTCCAAATATACAATAGCTACGTATTTTTGTATTTATTAAGTTAATATTATAAGAAAAAAATGTGGGTTACACTACTACCGCATTTCTGATATTTGTGGTTCTATTTAATAAATCTAAATAATAACAAGTTATACAATTTTAGGGCAAGTGCCAGGTGGAAAAATAGGCATTTATACATATAATAAAAGAGTAAATCATTTCTTGTCTGTCTGTCTTTTTCTTTGTATTTACATCACATAAAAACTATGGGATGGATTTTAACAAAATGTTGTGAGGTGTGAGCTGTTGTGTGACGGCAATATAGGATACTTTTATCCGCAAAAATATCTTATTTCCATGAGAAAGTGGAGAAAAGGCAATGAAAGTACGTCGATTTTTTTACCGATTAAAAGGTATGGTATAATTTAAGGCATTTTTGATTTTTGAAAGCGGAATGTTTTACACACGGTTGCGCAACAGATGACGTGTGTGGACACACAACGCGTGTGGGCACACCTAGTTACATATATATTTTTTTAGAAACATACTATCCTTATCGATTGGAATCGCCGGGGTCAACGACGTATTGGAAGACCCTCCCATACTTGAAGGAGACAGTTTGACAAGGAAATAGGAATGTCAGGACGCAGCTGTAGCGAAATGAAACATATTGCAAATGAAAGAGATAATAGGAAGATCTTTATTGTGGCCCTATGTTCCTTATAGGAATGACAGGATATAATATACCACGTATATTCCCAAATTTTTAGAAGAAGGAATGTACTGATTCTTCGTGTGACAATTCCTTTCCTTATATTTTGTTAAAAAAAGATTCGTTTTTTCACATCGCTTTCATATGGCCTCTTTATTTGCCCTTTTTTTTATTTGAAACGCAGTTTATGTTCGAACGCGTAAAGATAAAAAATGCCGCATGTGAAATTATATAAATATAAATTTTTTCTTAATTTTAATATTGAAATTACTTAGGTTTTTAATAATTTAAAATGTTTTATTCTTTTAGTTTTAATAGTAAGTTAAATAAATAAAAATGTGTACATGAATAATATATATCTATACATTATTATATGCTATAAAAGTAATGAATTTTAAATTTCGTTCATATTATACATTGAAATAATGCATTACTATCCTATCAGAATATTATACATTCTTTGTAACGCGTGATCCATTTCGAGGTTCCCTACTTTTTTAAAGAAAAAAAAACACAGAAAATTCAAATTCATTGGAGAATGTTGTTTATTATCATTTGGCATTTTGGGATTTTTTTTTTGAAGATTATATCTATCAAATATTGGCCATAGATGGTCCATCCGCTGAGTCCAATTTTCGATAACTCGTTCGAGCATTTCGACAGGTAACGGGCGAATGACAAGCGTAATGTTTTTCTGATGTTTCGCACCGTCATAATTTTTAAAGAAATATGGACTGATGATTCCACCGGCCCACAAACCACCCTAAACTGTTGTGTTTTCTGGATGAAGTGACACCTTTTGAATCTCTTAAGGTTGCTCTTAGTCATAAATGCGGCAACTTTGTTTGTTTACATACCCATTGAGCCAGAAATGGGCCTCATTGCTAAACAAAATTTTCCTCGGAAACGTCGGATCTTCTTGGAACTTTTCAAGAGCCCATAGAGCGAAGCGATGTCGCTTGGGAAGGTCGAGCGGCTTCAGTTGTTGCACGAGCTGTATTTTTTATGCTTTCAATTTAAGATATCGACGTAAAATGCGCCAAGTCGTTCCATACCTCAGTCCGAGTTGCTGTGAACGGCGCCGAATCGACTCTGCACGGTCTTCGTGTACACTGTCAGCTACGGCCGCTATATTTTCCTCACAGCGTGCTGGACATAGTCGGCTGGGTATCAAAATTGGTGATGGTGTTGCGAATAGTACGCTCAGTAGGCCGATTATGTTGACCATAATTTGAGCGAAGTGCACGAAACACATTCCTCACAGAACGTGAATTTTCGTAAAATAGTTGAACGATTTGTAAACGTTGTTCAATCGTAAGTCTTTCCATTATGAAATGCCAAACAATACTAAACAAACATAAAATGACAGCATGAAACGATTCACACGTGATCTGTCCAAAACGGCTTTTGAAAAAAGTATCTCTACTTGAATCACCCATTATTACCTACTCGATTCTTATTAATTTATAAACCAAGCTAAACATGTTTAACAGTAATATGTTAGATGAAAGCAGTTGCCATAACGAAAGTTGCTAAAAATCACCCTTAATAAAAATATTTGTACAATACACAACTCTCTTGTATTATTGTATTGTTGTTGGCAATTTGCATTAAAATCTGTTAAAAAACTCTAGACTTTCATTTTAAATGTTTTGTTCTATTTTGTTTCTATTTTGTTCTATTCAAATCATACCAGGAATTATTTATTTGTTTGAATTACTTCAAATCTTTTCAACATGTAGTCCTCGGCTTTCTAAGTGGGCTGTATCTCCAATGATTCAAAGTGATTTTATATTGCAAAATTTTCCCAATTTAAAATTTATTTTATGAATATTATTTTGAGCTCAATAATTCAATTTCATGCGGTGCCACTGTGCAAAATAAAATAATTAAAATAGAAAATAGAAAATAGTGCAGCAAATAATCAGTCTTGATTTATATTCTACTTAAAGAAATTATACATACTAGGACTTCAAAAGAGAAGGACAAATTTTGAATTCGATTATCGAATTTTTTTGTTATGTTGGTACACAATGTGTACTACACATGTGTTAGTCATATGTTAGCATTATCAGCCATATACCCACGTTTCGTCACCAGTTATGACCCTTTTGAACAAACCTGGATCGTCATTCTACATCTTATGAGCGATGTATATGTAAATAGTTTTTTACTTCTTCTTCACTTTATTTTCGTTTGAGGAATTGACTTAAAGCGACGTTAAAATAACTGTTCACAAAGGTATATTTTAATTAATAAACGATACACGATACGAGATGCAAGAGAAGCTGTTAAGTGTATTATGTGTTATGAAGTCATGTTTACACACTCTGTGAATGCATTAAGAACGTTTGGAAGGGAAAGATAGCAGGTTTTCCTCTGTTACTTCTAGACAATGACAATTTATTCCAAAGTTACAAAACACAAATACTTTTTCGACCCACTGTTTTTCATCCTATACAAAATAAATCAAAAAACAAGAAACTGACCAAAATGATTTTGTTATGCTAAATCCACAGAAATTTTAATCTTAATTTGTTTACTTTTAAATATGTTTCTTAACACTAATTTTTCGTCAGCCTTTTTTTATTTCTTTAAGACGGACGTCCTTAGTGTGCTTTTTTAAAACTTGTTATCATCACATTTTTATAAAAAAAAAAAAAAAACAGAAACAAATCTTAAAGACACAAACCTTATAGTTGAATAAGTATTTTAAATTGTTTCCTTTAGATGCCGACACGCTGTCTGTCACGCTATATTATCAATCACGTAGCATCATTTTTTGTTACAATTTTAGCCGAAATTCCTTTTATTTTATTGTCTTTAGTGAATGACAGATGCAAAAAAATACAAGTAGAAAAAACTGCAAATAAAGTTAAAATGATTATTTGAAAAGGTTGACCTTAAACACTTAAATTGACAAATAAATGCTTATCATGAACTGAGTCTTAAAATAACTGGTTTTCTTAAGTGTCATAATAAATGGTGAGTGAAAAAAGGACAGTCGTACTTAAAAATTAATAAAAATTTGCTGTCGCTGTCGCTCTCGCTGTATCTGAAAATGTTAAATATGTATGTATGTCGAAAACCTAAGTTGCAATAATAAAATGAATCAAATAAAATTCCAATAACCAACTGGCTCAAGTATAATTCATAGTCTTATTAATTGTCATGTATCCGTCAAAAATCTTGCGATTAAAAATTAAAATGCATCACAGTTTTTATGCAAAACTTGTTAAATATTCAAAACAAACTGAAATAAAATTTTCTAAAATTAACAATTAATTAAGCAATATTGGGCATGTTATTCGGAATAAATAAATATGTTGATGCAGTATTTTTCTTGTAAAGGTACAGTTTAATTTAACAACGTTTTCTTTTGGTTTAAAGGCAGCTACAAATCTGTTGACAGCTTGACAGTTGTAGAAATGTTGTATTTACTTCAATGTGAATTCAAAAGTTACAAAAAAGCAATTTACAAACTATGAAATATAGTGGTAGCAAAAAACTAAACACATATAAAAACACATTTAACTAAACTCTTCAGCGGATAGGCGGATC
The DNA here is from genome assembly GCA_949628195.1 of Phasia obesa. Taxonomy (NCBI): domain Eukaryota; kingdom Metazoa; phylum Arthropoda; class Insecta; order Diptera; family Tachinidae; genus Phasia; species Phasia obesa. The sequence continues at coordinate 154,135,036 of OX451215.1, forward strand.
AATTGAGATATTTCATGCACACGGGAAAAATAATTGGAAATGTTTAAAATTATAGCTGACAAAGTATTTTGAAAATAATATGTCAGCTGAATATAAAATGGTGGGTTACGCATCAGCTAGTCACACAAAGTTTAAAAATATACATACATATATTCACTGACTTCCTTTAGCAATATGTTGGGTATTCTATTGTTGAATTAAATTTAAATGCATCAACTCCATGCTAAACTTCGAAAGCGAACACTTTTGAAAAGCAGAAGCAAAACAAAGAAACTGATTTCTCAATAAGAATACTTGAAGAGCGCCAGCAGTTGACAAAATTGAAAACTTAAATTAGCAGAAAAACATCTATAATGAAGTGCTCTTGTAAACCAGCTAATAAGAATGTGAACAGTGCCCCATTATGAAAGAAAATGTAAGCTAGCAGCAGCACAACCAAGAGGTAGCAGCCGTACGAATAGTTGCTAATATCATCTGAAACAAACGCTAATAGTTGCATGAAGAAATGGAGATAGTCACTAGAGTACAAAACAGCATAAGGACAAGGGTAATTCTAAAACAACGACTACATCCTTTCATTTTTAGGGTTCCGTACCCAAATCGTAAAAATAGGGTTATCGCTACAATGTCTGTCCGGTTGTCCGTCCGTCCGTCTGTCAGCACCTTTTATCTCTGGTACCGTAATAGCTAGACTCTTGAAATTTTCACAGAAGATATATAACTGTTGCCGCTATAGCATAAAATACTTAACCTTATAGGATGTTCCGGTAAAGACGTGTCATTTGCGTTTATGTCTTTATTTCTTGAGCTATAGGGGGCAACCACTTAAAATTTGCAGACAGTAATTAAAACTATGTTTGCTTTATAAAAAAGTATACAAAATTAAAATTAAAAATTAAAGGGTTTTCCGACAGTGACGTGATTTGCATGAATATGGCCTAATTTTTGAACTATAATAGATAGACTCTTGAAATTTTCACAGATGGTATATTACGGCCTCTATAACAAATAGTTAAAATAAAGCGATATTCCGACAGTGTCGTGATTTGCACGTATATAGCCTTATTCCTTTAAAAGGTAGACTCTTGAAATTTGTATATATGTTGCTACGGCCGCTATGATAATTACTAAAATTAAAAGGTGTTCCGACAGAGACATGATTTGGATGTATATGGCCTTAGTTTTTTTGCACCGTAATAGGTAGACTCTTGAAATTTTTGCAGTAGATGTGCTGCCATTGACGCTATAACTATATTAAAGAGAGTTCCCGCAATAACATGTTTTTCACTTATATTGTCTTATTTTTTCAACCGCCATAGGAAGGCTTCTGATATTTTCATAGAAAGTCCTTATATTTGAACAGTAATAGGCTGAGACTTAAAATTTACACATATTATATATCTGGAACAGCAAGTAATGAAAATAAATTTAATTAAAATAAAAGGGTATTCCCTAGATCTTGCGAATTTGAAGAATTTGACTTTCACTTTTAAACGTTATAGGCAGACACTTAATATTTACATTGGGCATTTAGTACTGTGCTCTAGTATAAAAAATAATTAAAACTCAAACATGCCATAAGACTTATTAAAAATTAACAACTAGTATTTTTAAAGTTGTACTGAACATAGTACGAAACCCTACGTGTGTGAGTTTAAATCGCATTTGATTTATTATATTTGTTGCTATAGCGGTCAAATTTATACAGATTCATATACATGTAAAAATCGCCTCTATGGGTCATCCTTTAGTTGTTAATTTTATGCTTTTAATTCTTTTTATTGCAGCTGGTATAGAAAGAAGTATACGTTTTGCTTAAATTTCAAGCGTCTCCAAAGTGTAAGTATGATTAGATAGACGGATTGGTAGCGCGCTAGTCTATCAGTCTGGAGGATGCGGGTTCGATTACTGTCAAAGACTTGAGTGTTTTCTGCAAAAACTTTCGCACTATACGAACTGTTATAGTTGGTAAATCTTCATAGTTATAATCAGAACAAGTTTGAATATTTAAAAATAGCAAACAGAAAATATTGAAATATATGGACAATAAATGCTTACAATAGCAGAAATATGCACGCGATTAAAACAGAAATTGAACATTTTTATTTTAACGTTATTGTTGTAATTTTTAGGTTATAAATGTTTATTACAGAATATAATCATTTAATTTTTTGCAAGTTTTCAAGCTGAAAACGACTATAATATATTAAAGAAATATCTTATTCGTTTCGTTCTTATCAAAAAAACAAAAAAAAAAGTTATTTACAAACTCTCATGTAAAGGACGTCTCTTGTTTTCCATTCGATTATACGTATCGAAATGCAATCAAAAATATTTTTTTAATTTTATCAATAAATTATTGAATAAAACTTCCCAAATACTTTAAGTCATCATCAATAAAAATTCATTTAAAATATTATTAATTCTTGTTGAGTTATCGCAGTAATTCATAGCAGCTTTTTCCCATGATCCCCATCTAGTCGTATAGGGCGTTACATAGAACACAATAAACTAATGCGAGAGGGCGTGTGGAAATTATTAAAAGGGTTGGGGTTGAGAACTTGCGTAATATGCAAATTTATACAAGAACTGTCCAATAAAGTATTTCTCGAAAAAAAAAACTTAGAAATATGGAAAAACTAGTTCTTCAAACAAAAAGCTTAGAAAACTCGCCCTGGTTGTAATTTATTACATCTCATTTAAATTGATTATCAGTGTGGAATTAAAGAATAATAAGATCGTAGGTACATTTTAATCCAACTTGAAAAAAAAAATTCATCTTATTTTGGCCCACTGTTAAAAATAGGTGCACATTCATTCAACTATTATATTGTGCGATATAATTTACAAGTTTGGTTTTTGTTTTATTATTTTTTAAGAGAAGAGCCTTTAGGTGATCTATTCCAATCAAAAATACAAGTATCAAAACGAGAAATTCAATTATAATTTTTGTTTGATTTTTAAATTTTAGATTTAAGATTTAAACTTAAATCTAGTTGTTGATAAGAAAGAAAAAGAAACACTTACACAAATCTCGTTGATTAAAATTTTTATGATTATTTCCTAATAACTTATGACATTTAATATACGTTTAGGAGTTTACAACTTGGCTTTTTTCATAGATTATTAAATTCCTTTTACGATCAATGACATACATTGATACGAATGTCCATTGATATGGCATCATGTCTTAATAACGATGAAATATTTATTGAATTTTCAATTAAAATGAAGTGGTTGTTCGCCACTAAACAGCGAAACAAATTTCAAGCAATAATTGGATAGAAAAAAAGCTACTAATTAAGTCCTAGCAAAGTACTTGAAAAAGACACTGAATTCGTTTTTATATCAGTGAATGGTTTAAACGGCTGTAAAGTACACCACACACTTAGGAGCGAGTGATGGATATTATCTAGAGGAAGAGAGCAAGTCTATATCAAAACAAACAAAAACATTTTTTTATTATTTTTTTTAGTATAGTATCTAGCGGGTGGTTTTTATATTATCCCGGGTTTATTATTGCGAAGATGCCTACAAATACTTTGTGCACATCCTAGATAATTCTTGCAAAAAAAAACAGACTTCAAAACAGGTGGAAGGGCACCAATTCTAAACTAAAAATGTAAGAAGAAATCTGTAAGAATTAGATTTAAACCAAATAAAAGATGCGCCAAAATGAGTGTCACATAGCTCAAATAACATCACCTATTGGTACACCCTTTAAATTACAATTTTAAATTAAAGACCTGTTATTATAGAGGACTCGGCCGCAAAGATTCTTTGAAAATTTCAACTATCTGTTTATAACGGTTCAAAAGATTGGGCATATATATCAAATTACATGAACTATTAGGACACACTTTACATTATAATTCAAAATATTTATACTTGTTATTATACCAGAGAAATTAGTGGACATTCTGCCTAATTTTCAAGTGTTTGTGTTTAACGGTTCAAAAGATAGTGCCATATAATCAAATTACATTATTTATGGGGACACCCTTTAATTTATAAACTCAAATTGTATACTTGCTATAGTAATACAGGTTCCTTGTAAATTTCAGCTGTCTGTCTATAACAGTTCAAAAGTTTGGCCACATATTACTTTAACTATTGGGACTTTTTGTTATAGCGTACTTAGCAATACAGGTTCTTTGTAAATTTCAGCGGTCTTTGTACAACTGTTCAAAAGTATGGCTATATACATTAAATTAAATGAACTATTGGAGCACCCTTTAATTAAAAATTTTAAATATTTATACATTTTCTTATAACAGTCATAGTAATCGACATTCTGTAAAGTTTGTATGGTTTTGTCTATAAGGGTTCAAAAGATAGGCACATAGGTCACCTAAGGGGACAACCTTTAAATTTTAAATTTATGTTTTTATTAATTTCTGCTGTTGGGGGCTATAGCAACACGCAATTTTTTAAAATTTTAATTTTGTGCCCTTTACGGTTCTTAATACACGTAAAAAACAATTATGTTAAATGGGGACACCCTTTAATTAATGATATGTTTTTAAAACGGAACCAAACTGAAAGCATAACCTTTAAAATAAAGAAAAAATTGTAAAATCGGTTCAGAAGATTCAGACGAATTGATAACTTCGTTCTTTCTTGAAGTCGGTTAAAAATTGGGCAATAATCAATATATCATTCCTTTGACTTCTTTTGGATATTTTCGGTTAGAAAACTGAGCTGAGGATACAAACTGTTATGAAATGGGGTTACACTGTTACTCGTGTTGTAAATTGTCAGAAACGCGACACCGAGATTGGCGAAAGCGTTATCATATCCCTGTGGATATTCATGACTCTTAGGGTTCCGTACCTAAAGGGTAAAAACGTTACCCTATTGTTTTCGATACATTGTCTGTCCGCCTTTCAGCGCCTTTTATCTCCGGAACCGTAATATGTAGACTTTTGAAATTTTCAGAGAAGGTGCCGTTATAGCAACAAATACTAAAAATTATAGGGTGGTCTGATAGAGACGAGTTATTCACATATATGTGTTAACTTCTTAAACTGTAGGAGGCATACACTTAATATTTACAAACATTAATTACAACTTTGTACAAAAAAATAAACCTAAATCTTATAACAAATAGTAAACAATAATGGGTTTTCCGACAGTGACGTGATTTGCATGTATATAACCTTAATAATATAATATATGTCATAGGTAGACTCTTGAAATTTGTATAGAAGATGTGTTGCCACGGCTGCTACGACAATTACTAAAAATAAAAGGATATTCCGACAGTGACGTATATTGCCTTATTTTTGAATCGTAATACGTAGACTTTTGATATATTCACAGATAGGGAATTGCGTTGGCCGCTATAACAATTAATAAAATTAAAGGGTGTTCCAAAAGTGATATAATTAGGATGTAAATGGCTTTATTTTTTGAACAGAAATTTTTACTGTAGATTTGTCTACGAAAAGATCGTAGACAAATTTTCGCATTAAGTATTCGAATAAATGTATGTACCTATGTGTGCATTTATGTATATGCACATATTTTGTAACGTGAAACTGTCGGCGTATGCAGTTATAAAGTGTTTTAGTAATCTCATCGGTCAGCAATTTCATAAATGTCTTCTCATAAATGAAAACAAAATTTACAAAAATTTATGTAAAAGAGCATTAATGAGAATAAGCTAATTCATTACCTATCACATATGAATAATACGGATATTCTCCATTCCAGTATGTTTGGTAAAAAAAACAAACAGTTACACTTTTTTTGTTATTTACATATTTATGATTGTGAAAAAAATTATAAAATTTTAGAAATCTTATTCAATAGAAATATCATAATTGTTTAAATTTTAATGCTCATAAATGAAAAATTCTGAACACTGTTTATCAGTGATGCATTTTGAGTTTTTTTATTCAGGGCCAATTCGAAGATTTAAAAGGGCCAAAAGAAAGAAATATTTTATGAATTTTTTCAAAAGATCATAAAGTCGTACACACCTGTCACACAAATACACTTCTAATCCACACTATCATAATTTTTGAGCATACATAATGCTAATGAATTATGGCCTTTTAAATTCTAATATACGCGTTTAGTACATTTCAAACCATTCGAAAGTTTTAAAGTATTTTGTAGTTAGTAGTTTTAACGTAAAGGGGCCAAAACATATTAGAAATTAACGCAGAGCCATCAAACAATCAAACGAGCCGCAAATGGCCCAATTGTGCCACATTTTGCAGCACTGCTGTATGTATGTCTTATGTTGAAAACAAAAAAAATATGACTTGTGAACAATCGCTCGTAATTGAGTATGCTATACTTAACAACAGAAAGAAAATATAATTTAATTAGATTTTGATATTTGATATGATATTGTTTTCAAAACAAAAATAAATATTTGCTAATAAGAACAAAGAATAACTTAACGAAGAATTTGCTGACTTAATTCCCGGGAATTCCAGAGGTCGCCAAGTAAACTATTCGGAGAATCAAGTAACCGAACATAGCATTGTAAAACGGTAGAACTTACATACATACGCGGCACAGATGAGTCAGAGAACGGCGGGTAATAATGATTGCTAAAGTGATACAAGCAGTGACTAAATCTCCAAAGAAGGTCATAACCTTCCGGAAAGCCGCTGCAATTGGTAAAAAAACGACGATAACTAAGAAACACACCGGAGGCGATTCATGACGTCAACACAGAAATATATCCGTGCTGTACTATATACTATAGCGTACAAAGGGCTAAACAAAATATTTATCTACCAAAAAACTTTAGTGAAACAGTTGTGTATGTAAAACACCGAGACTAAGTGTATCACGCTACACTCCGATTGTGTAAATATTTAGAACCAATTCTTCAGCAGTGTTTTCATAACATTATTATTCAAAAAGAATTCCACGATAAGATGGGCGTACAGATAGACATTCCGAAAGCTGGGTACGAAGGTTACCAATGATGGTAATACGTCACGAAAGTTTTTTTTAACGTTTGTTTTTTACACTTGTAAGTTTATAATTCATTAAAAAATTCGAACTCAAATTAGAACTATTATGTTCAGAATTTAACATCGACTTAAACAAATTTTCAAAATTCACGATGGATACAGCTAAACACTACTTCAACTACATCATAGCCCATGCAGTGTTGGTAAATAGCCAATTGTCGGAAAAGGCTGCAGAGGCCAGGAAAGCTATCCCATTAGCCAATATAGGGATAGGTTTTCGCGGAGATTCTCTAGAACGGCATGCGATGAGGATATGCTAAATCGACTCCTGTTAACATCGGATCCTTATCGTAGAAGTATTTAGCCGAGGAACAAGAATAATATTTTCAAGGGAAGCTCTTGAGTTCTTCATAGTAAGGAACGACTTCAGTAGTGACGAACTTTATATGTGGAGATTAATAAGATTAACAAAATTTAATTTAAAAATTGAATAATATGTAGTTGTTTTTAGTTTAATTTACTTAATATTTTTATTATAATTCTTGTATTATAATAACATACCTGTGAAAAAATGCCAACATATTTTTGCCAGGTTTTACGTCAAATGCCAGTCTATGCGACTATCAAAATTCAATAGACAAATGTTCGATCACCGAATTGATGCAGCGTCGGTCGTGGCTGGTGTTTAGATGGCGGACCCCCTGGGAATACCGCAGGTGTTTTTCATATTTTTCTTTTATTTTTTTTTTAACCTACAATTTTGATAAACTACAGCAATTTTTTTTTGGTAATTTTTGGGAGAAAAAGTGTTTTTTGGCGAAGTTATTAATAGATTTTTTTTAATCTATTTGGTTTTAACGAAATTTAGATTTTTTATTTTTAAACTTCAAAAAATATAAAATAACAACGTGGGGAAACATAAGAAAATGAAAGCGCTCACACTATTTGACCTCTTCTTCACCATTTATAGACCGATATGGCTGATTTCCAAGAGCTAATTTTTGACAAATTGGTATATTAAAAACGGACAGACGGACATCGGTAATAGTGTAGAATTGAAGTAAGTTATAATACAATTAATAAGCTTTTCGTAAAAAATAATTTTATAAAATTCCTTATATTGAAGAAAATTCTTCAATGTGACAATTTTGTTTCGTTGTTTAATAGAGTGTAAATATGAAAAAATGTAGTTAAATTAACTAAAATTGTTTTATTTAATTTTTTTCATTCTTCAAATTTTACAGAAATTTATTAACAATAATTCTTTGCAAAAAAACCGGGTTCAAAACAGATCGTTGGGCACTACTTTTTAAATAAAAATGTAAGTATTTAAGCCAAATAAAAGATACACAAAATGCGTCAAAATTATCAGCAATTTACTTTTTTTCCTATGTCAAAATCAAGCATCTCCCTATTACTGTTTAAAAGTTAGTTTTTTTCACCAACATCCGTCTTTTATGAGGACACGATTTAATTTTAAATTTTATAGCTGTAATAGCGACCATAGTAATACACATTTTGTGTAAATTTCAGTACTCTATCTAAGACGGCTCAAAAGATAAGGCATACATAAAATCTCATAACTATAGGGACACCCTTTTATTTCCAATTTTATAATTCTTATAGCGGATATAATAATAAGTCTCTATCTATAACGGTTTAAAAGACTAGGCTATATAAGTCAAATTACGTCAGTTATGAGGACACCCTTTAAGTTTTTTTGTAATTTTTATGATGGATATAGTAATATTCAGTTTGTTAAAATTTCAAATGCTTATCTGTAAGCGTTCAAAAGATACGGTTATATAGATCAAATATCATTAACTTTAGGTACACCCTTTAATTTCCAACTTTTCAACTATACGTTCTATGTAAATATCAAATGTCTGTCTATAATGGTTCAAGAATTCATATACTGCGAATACGTCAGCTACACTGACATAACAAAACTCAATTTATTTAAATCTCAAGTCTCTGTCTATAACGGTTTCAAAGATAGGGCAACATAGATCAAATAACATAACCTATTGGGACACCCTTTTATTTATTATTTAATTAATTTATAATTAAAGACCTGTTTTTATAGAGAACTTGGCCACAAAGATTCTTTGTAAATTTCAACTGTCTGTCTATAACATTTTAAAAGTTTGGTCATATACAGAAAATTACATGGACTTTGGCACACCCTTTAATTCATTATTCTAAATATTTATATTTGTTATTATACCAGTATGTCCACTACACAAAGTAGTGGACATTGTGCCTAGTTTTCAAGTTTTTGTCTATAACGGTCAAATTACATCAATTATAGGGACACCCTTTAATTTCTATATTCAAATTGTATACTTGTTATAGCGGAGTTAGCAATACAGGATTCTTGTAAATTTCAGCTGTCTGTCTATAACGGTTCAAAAGTTTGGCCACATACATACAATTACATTAACTATTGGGACACTCTTTTCTCTCCAAATTCAAGTTTTATACATTTTGTTATAGCGTACTTAGCAATACAGGTTCTTTGTAAATTTCAACGGTCGGTGTGCAACTGTTAAAAAGAATGGTTATATACATCGAATTAAATGAACTATTGGAGTACCCTTTAAAATATGATTTTGAATATTTATACTTTTTATTATGACGGTCATACTAATCGATATTCTGTGAATTTTTCAAGGTTTTGATAGGCCCATAAAGGGCAAATTACGTCACTTATGGGGACATCCATTGAGCTTTAAATTTCTTTTTTTATTACTTTTTGTTGTTAGCAGATATAATGACGCGCAATTTGTTTAAATTCTAAATTGGTGCCGTTTAAGGTTTTTAATACACGAAAAAAACACGTATGTTGTATGGGGACCCCCTTAATTTTCAAAATAATGAACTGTTTTACTAATTTTATTTTATGGGTTATTTTTTTATAATTTGTTACAACTGTTTTAACAAAAACTGGTGAAACCCTTTTTGACGGCCCACAAACAAACTGATTATAGGGTATCATACAATTTGATAGTATAATCGAATCTATATTGTCAATACCGTCTATTTATCAAAACCTTGAACTGTGTAATTGTTAAAACAGAATAGTTAATAGCAGTGCAGATGTAAACTGTATTTGATTTCTCTAAATACGAAATTAAAAGTGTAATTTTATTTTAAATTACTTTTCAAATTTTATTAATGTAATTGATGAAATTGATATTGTTGGCAAAAATTTATCAATTTATCTTGTACACCCCTTAGTTTTAGCTGTCTAGTAATACAGGACAGAAATATTGTTGGAATGAATTTTTTTTTTTTTTTGTTATAATATCGTAGATTATAAAATATGTCCGCCTCGGCTACGAGTTACATGGTCCATTCGATCAGTTAAATTTTTTACCTTAATGGTGGCTGAAATATTGGCATAAATAAATATTGTTGGCATAAACCTAGCTAGGGCTTAACATAACATAAAACGCACGAAGGAGGGGACCAGTGGACAGGACTGCTTCTGGAAATAAAATTTTTACCAAATTCATTTTGTAATTAAACGAAAGTTAAGCGCGCTGTATGAAACAAAATATCGTTGAAGTTGACCTGATTAATTTTTCAAAACAAATATTCAGTCAGCATGACTCGATAGTGCTTGCCATTCACCGTAAAGGTAGCTCCTCGCTCATTTCGCTACAGCAGCAATATGCTCTTCGGTAAGCACATTTGTCTTATTGATGATTTTATATCGGGAAGAGTGAAGGCCTAGTTAGCCTACCGTATCTTAACGGAATGTAACACAGGAAAATTGTTATTATTTGAGATTGTAGCACATGAAAATTGTAGTCGCTTGAGAATTTCTTGTAGCACATGAAAAACTGCAAGAAAGAGCGAAAGGAGAGGCTCTTTCTTGCATTTTTTCATGTTTTCGACAGTCAAGTAAGCCAATCTATTAAAAATAGATTTGCTTACATTTTAACGAGTCACTGACAAACAAAGCATAAACGAATGCAGTCGCCTAACTATGTTGACGGTAAAATGCACGAAGTGCGCTATAAACTTTGCAAACAGATTTATTTTTTCAAGATAAATTTCCACAAGTTTGAAGTGTTGTTCTGACGTCAAACTATTCATGATGGCTTGCCAAAACTTACGGAACAGAAATGTCAACACAGTTTGACATTCTCAGCTATCAAACCATAGTTATCGATATCGATACTGGACCAGTTTTATAGCATAATAATACAAAAATACCGGAAATACAAATTGAGCTTTTGTAATTATTTGCATTTGTTTAAACTTGTATTTCATGTATTTGTTAACTAATTAAATATTATTTTTTGTCCATACACCCCGATAATATTAAACCATAATTCTATGTTTTGTTTATTGATTTTCAATTTCGCAAATTATTACCAATTTATACGACAGACTCTTAATAAATGAAAAACACTAAGTAGGCTTGACCAGACAAAGATTTATAAACTGACACGCCCCAAATTAACTAGACAATTTAGCACCAGTCAAATACGAGCACAACCGCAAGCAGCCAGGCTGACAGAGAGACAGCCAGACAGACAGACAGAGTGATACTTTTTACCAATAATAATACAATAAAGAGCAATGAAATAAAATGAAATGCGACAAGTTTTTTGCACTAAAGGAAGTTTGTGCCACAGAAAACGTACTCGCAAACACAAGTGACAAGTTTAACGCTGAATAATAAATGTGAAGGCAGAAAGCAAAACACAAAAAAAAAAATAAAGTTAAATAAAACGAAATGTATAGACAAGAAGAATGAAAGAAGTCAATAACACTTTACATGTTAGTATCGTGGCAGCGAGTTTGTAGGTATGAATATTTGTACAGATCGCTAAACAGAAATAGTTAAACGATATTAAACGTTTTATGTTCAAACCAAAACTAACTATAACCGTACTTGCAACATTTCTTAAACGAGATCGTTTGAAAAGTTATAAATGAATTTCCTAGTCATTTATGTATTTTATGAGGTGTACTTACAGCAAAGAGGCTTCTGGTTAAGTTTTTATTTATTTATTTATTTTTTTACACCAAAAAAATGTTGGTTTATTACTTAAAATACCCAAAATCTAAGCCATTCAGAATTTATTTCATATAATATTATAATAAAAATGCAATTCATTTGTTGGCAGAAAAGCTAGTTCCTATACCTATTGACTGTTTGCAAAGACCTGATCATCAGGAAACCTTTTTTGTAATCTTAAAAAGACAACAATATTTTAAAATAATAATAAACTTATCAGAATAGTGATAGTGTGAAAGAATTGTGTTACGAAAATGTCAAAAATTATATAAAAGGAATTTGATAGTACAGCTGTTGAAAAAATAAATAACAAGTAGTGAAAAAAACGCAATTTTACCAATTCAATGTCACTGCAAACTTGGCAGCAACTTCAGCGGGTATTTTAAAACACTACTTACTGTACCTTACAATAATTTTGGAATTTTATACATATTTTAGATTTTTATTTACAGGTTTCTGATTAATTACCCAGGGACGGCTAGTTATGAACAAATTAGTTATGAAATTTATAGTCAAGCTTAAGTTCGTTTTTATTCTCTCTAAGAAAGAACATTAACATTATTACCTAATTTGTAATTTAACAAATTAGGTAATAATGTTAAAGAAAAATTGGGAAAATTTAATTTTTAGACACCAGCAGGAGCGGAATACACATTTTCTAGACAGCCACGTCCGTCATCAGCACTCTTGTATCTATCTACTTAGTTATTCTCAGATAAATTAAAAACTATAAAGTAATTAATTATAAAAATGGCTTTTATTAACATTCTTCTCGTCGACATAAAAGCTAAAAAATTAATATTTTTTGGAAATTAGCAACAAAAAGATTCACATGGACGTTTCGGGGGGTACCTCCCCCCACCCATAATTTTTAAAAGTTTTATTGTTATGGTATTAAGGCGTATGTGATCCATTTCTTATTCTGTTATTATTATATTATTTTTGATAATATAATTTTTTGTCACCGCCCACAAAAGAGGGAGGGGCGAAAAATAGCATTTTTCTTCAGGGTCCAAGTTTAGGTTTTTGAACATTCGCTGACTATAAAAGTTGCATTTGCTAAACAAAAGTATGGGAAACTTAAGAAAATTGAATTTATCAGAGGTAGGATTAGTTCTTCTAAGAGGAACTTTTTTCTTGGTCCGATTTTTATTATTTTATAGCCTTAACAGCCTCTGACCATAGGAGATTTTTATGCCAAGTTTCATTAACCTAGGGACACTCAGTAAATTATCAGAGCCAATGTTAGCTAAAAAAAAAGTAGATTGAAGGCTACATTGGCAAAATACCCCATGTGCGATGGAGCGTCGAACAGTGGAGCAAAATCAAAATATTTTGGAAATAACTCAGCCATTTCTAAAGATCTAAATTTGACATGAGTCAGAGAAGTATTTGAGCTTAAATTTTGCCGTTGGGCACCATCCACTTGCCAGGGCAGGTGGATGGTGTCCTGTGTGCACCTGCACATTTTTAAAGCTGGACATTTCTTTAATTTTTTGTGATTTTAAAAATTATGAATGGTCTTAAAGGTTTATTTAATACCTTCAAAGTGATATATTGATCTGTATATTATAATTTGAAATGAGCAAGTGTTATAATCCAACAAAATATATTGCTTCGCCGTATGCAGCTTTGTATCTGAATGCTCGTAAATTAGAAAATTTTTTTCTCTGCCTTACAGTTGTGCTCCTTAGTATGCACTTCTGTAAGGGGGAATGTATAAATTTGTTGTTTTTTGGAAACCTAACATTTTATGTCATACAAAATTGCATTTGTTTACGCAAAATATATGTACTTACTATTAAGAGTTTTTGTATGGCACGAAAAGATTGTACTGCTTCCAAAAACCCAATTATTTTTGGTGGGAAGCAATTTAAAATTAAAATTTTTGGTTTATTTTTTTCAAAATATTGAGTACAATTCTCAGCATATATATTTTTTTAAATTATTCTCTTAGTTAGCCAGCAAAATTTAAAGTATTGTGGCAAAATTTCAAAAAGGTTATACATTTTCTGAGATAAAAACTAGACGTTTTTCAATTTAATAGTTCCAAAATGATTGCATTTTTGTGTCTTTGTGTCTAAAAATATTTTAAATATTTCAATATTTTTTTTTGTCATTCCGTTTGTAATTTCTACAATATTAATTTCCAAATCCATAAAGTATATATATTCTGGACTCTTATAATTAGACAAGTTGATTTAGCGATGTTCGTCTGTGTTTGGGTTGAAATCAACTTTGCCAGGGCACCCGAAGAGATACAGAAAAATTAAAACAGGCGTAGTTTCGAAAAAAGCATGGCATAATGAAATTCAGCAACACCAGACCCCTTAATTCGAGGCAGCGGGCAAAAAACCACGAATACCTATATTTTTTTAATATATTTTCAGGTTGTTTTTATATTTTATTAGGTTGTAATGATTCTGTTTTGCTGTGTTTGTTAAATAAATATTAGACCGCGATAAGTAGATCGCATGGAGTGCATACAGATCTCGGGGTTCAATAACCCCCTGCGAGGGGCGATTTTTATTTGTTTTTAGGTTGATAGGGTTTTCCCGCTGTGATTTGTATTAAATAGATTAATAGAGAGCAATACACATATAGGTAGCCAATGCTCCCACAGGGTGCCCACTGGTAACCAGGAGCCGTTAAAAGGCATATGGTGGGACAGTATGGATTTTTTTTACTTTAGTTTGACCATTCTAACTCCATATAGATTGCAGGGAGGTCCTAAATTTAAAAAAGAATTTTCAATAAAATTTAAATTTTTTTTTTAATTTTTAAAAAAATATTTACAAAACATTTTAAAAAGGTATTTTTACAGAAAATTTTTCGAATAAAATTTTATGAAATATTAAAAAAAAATATTATTATTTGAATTTTATTTCAGGCTCAAGGTCATAAAAATAAAATTCAAGGTCATGAAATAAAATTCAAATAATAACAAATCATAAGGTCGAAGAAAATAAAAACCAAAAAAAAATATTTTTACAAAAATTTTTTCAAAAATTTTTACAAACTATTTTCGAAATATTTAAAAAAAGTTAAAATTTCTACGAAAATTAAAATCATAATATATTTTTTTTAATACTAACATATTTTTTTAAAGCCGTTGTGGCTATAGTCAACTTAGGCTAATTTCTATTTTTGTATGCGACAATTTTATTTTATTCAACAAAAGAAAATGTCACAAAATTATAAATTACAAATTCATATAAAAAGAAATATTTATTATTTTTTTAAAAAGTTATTTAAGCAAAATACAACAATGTCAGATTTTAATATGTAGCCGTCTTCAATATCATTAAGTAGCTGACTACACACTGACAATTGTAACCACTGTCTTCTATTTCTTTAAAGCATGCATAATGAGTTTTTTCTCATACGACTTCGGCACTGCCAAATATAGTACTATTACTTGTTTTCTTTGTTTTTACTTTATGTAGTATAGGTAAAGTATAGTTAGTAACCGTGAAAAAACTCGATGACAGGATTTCAACGGATCTTTATGTTTTCAGGTCTATTGAATCCATTACTGTATGCCATTATTATTGTGAACGCTCTACAGTTCTTACCGTTTGACATATCAAAATGAAATTCAGCATGTGCCTTTGCTATATGTAAATAAAGGTATATGTTTTGGGCATAAACGGGAAGAGAAGGAGGGGTAGTTTACTTGACACCCCAAACCGAAATTTTTTTTGTTGATTCGAAATTACTTTAAACTGTTTCTGTTTTTAATTATTGAGATGTTGACCGGCCAAATAGTCTCAAAAGGCTGTGCTTCTAACGCATGTGTAAAATCCGTGTCTCCTTTTATTTTTTCCTAGCATAAAATGACCAGACGTCCTTTTGATGTAATTGGGCGATTTCACTTGCATTTTGGTCCAATTTTTATACTAAAATTTTACTTTTAACAGGTTTTAAATTTTAGAACCTTTTTTATTTTATAAACTTGTTTTTAAATAAATATTTTTGTTGACTTAATATATAATACACAAAGTCAAATTGATAATTCGTATCTTTTTGTTGCTAAAAATTATTTTATTTCCTAGCATAGTCTACTTTACTAATGTTCGGAAATATTGTCTGTTAAGATTTATATTACCAAAAATTATACTTGAATACATCATTCTGGGAATAACCGATTAATTTTATCATTTGGTTTAAAATGACAGATAAGCCTAAAAGATTAACTTTTCCCTCAACGCGCAAGAAATCATTTTACTTTTGGAAAACTCATTTTTTTAGAGTTTCAATATTTCTAATATCTTTTTAGGAAATTCATATTGATCGAAAAAAAAAATAAAAAACCCCTTTTTACTACAAGTGGAGGAATTGTTTCGAGTGTATATTACAGACACGAACGTATGATCGTTAAAAGGAAGTGCCACATAATAAACAGAGCCAGCCTTTTAAAAATAAAGTAGAAATAACTAAAACTACAAGGATTTCAGTTATTTTTGTTAAAATGTTTATAAGAAGCGATCTTAAGTGCCACTTAAACTTTAATAAAAACGAAAATAAACAGAAGTTTGTGTGAACAATACGTTTTGGTAGTTGAAGGTTTCCTTTAACACCAAAACTAAAACTTCTGAGAGCTTCATTTCATATTTTTCCACTTGAAGTTGCCAACAGTAGCTTCATTATTCTCTTGGTTATAAATACATGCGCGTGTCAACCACCCAGCGCGTTTTTTTTAAGTTCTTTTTGGAGCATTTGTGTTGTTACTACTCAATTCCATTTGTTATGTCCACGCAAAGAAAAAATATGGTTATGGTTTGTTCACAGGAACTATATTATATTAGTTTTCTGTAACAATAACAAAAAAATTTAATTGTTTATTTTAATTTTCTCACAACGCAAACAATTTTTGGCTAAAATGTAATCTTTCAATTTTCATAAATGCAACATTGTTGTTTTGAACCACATATAAAGATTTTGATAAACATACAATTAAATTTGTAGTCACACTTGAGATCCTTTTATTCTCTCGTCGACTAATAAAATTTCAAATTTAAAAAAAAAGTAACCGTCATAGTCTAGCAAAACTCAGACTGGTTTGGAACAGTGAGCTGGGTACCTCCCGTACAAAGTGAAGAATCCGGAAATTTTGCACAAGTAGCTCTAATATTAGTATTCATAGTCTGGCAAAAAACATTCTAGATTGGAACATCGGGTATGGTACCTCCTGTTCAAAAAGTCGGAAATTATTATTCTGTGCCTGAGGAACTGAAATAGCTAGATTTCACACTCATATTAGTATGCATGGTGTAGCCAAAAAGACACTGGATTAGAAAAGTGAGATTGGAACCTCCCATACTCAGTGAAAAATTATTATCGTGCATCTAGAGAACTTCAATATATATAGTCTTGCATAAATAAACTCTCATATTAATGTGCATTGTCTAGCAAAATATCGACTGGATTGGGAGAGTGGGCGTGGTACCTCCCACAAAAAGAGAAAAAATATTATCGTGGTAAAGTCATGCAGAAAACAAATAGGATGAAAACATTTGTATAAGAGACACAGTTTGCTATATTTTACTTCCAAGTGTTTCTTGTATTTTTTGTGGATGGGTGTAGCCAAGCGCACAGGGAATAGTAAGTTATTTATAATATAAAGCAAATATTTGATTTGTGTATCGTTATTAAAGAAAATAATAAAACACAATGCCTTTTATAAAGTTTTTTCATTTAAAGTGCTATAATATTACATAGTTATTAATCATCATGTTTGGAAGCCGTTATATCATAGATAGAGGCAGTGCACTAAATTTTGATTGATATCAACATTGCACTACCACTAAATCATATTGCAAAAAAAATTAGTGCACTAAAAATCAAACGAATTTAATGGTAGTGCAAAAATTAGCAGAAACAGTGCAAAAATTCTTCACTCACTCAATTAGTGCAAAATTTTTACTTGCAATCAATAAAAAGTTACATTTATTCACACCCTCACTAAACTTTAAAAAAAGTAGTGGTCATGAAAATTATTAAATATTTGTTTTTTTATTTAATATTAAAATTTTCTATTGTTTTACTAAAAAAAACTTTCACCTTTTGTATTATAACAATTTTTATTATAACAATTTTTAAGAAAAAAAAGTGGCAGATAGCTTTTTTTTAAATCAAAATAATTAATTTTTAGTGCAAAGATTTTTTAACTCACTATCACTAATGTTTATTGAGGCTGCAAATTTTGAATTCATCATCATTAGAAATTAAAAAAAATAACGCAATAATTTTGCAATATCACTCAGGGTGGGTTAAGAATGCAAAATTAGTGCACTACACCCAACTATGCGTTATATAATGTTTATAGCGATCATGTTGAGTCTGTTCAAAAATAGTTTCTTCTGTTCTGCCTGCGAAGCTTTATATGGATTATATAACCTCTGAATTCATTCTAAGCAATATGATGTTCCAAACCGAACGACACGTTACTTTCATCCACTGGCAAATAAAAGTTTTCGTATGAACTATGCTTATGCTGATCCACTGAGATTTTAATAAACTATATCAATTTATTGATTACTCTATAGGTTTAAACGTTATTAAACGAAATATAAATTTCCTAAATTGTTTTTTTTTTTGTTTTTGAAAATTATTGTTACATTTACTTATTACTGTATAACTAAAGTCTGTATGTGGTCATAATGTAGACTTTTATATATTTAAATACATGGAGATATTATTATAATTAAAATTAACCACATAATGTCTTTATTTGATCTGAATTATAAACATATTTTGTTATATGTATATAATTAAACATAATAATTATGTAATATTTTACAATGTTATTATTACGTTCGACAATAATATAGTTCTAAAATGACATTATTTTTTAATGTTTAATAATAGTATGGTTTGTCTACAACCATCTAATTAAATCATATTATGTTGCTATTGGTTACCGTTACATTAACAATGTTTTTTCTTTGCGTGTATAAATTCCTATCTCGCCTTTCGCAGAACAATAAAATGAGAGATAATTATGGGCTATAGCTATTACTATTGGTAACAGCAAAACCGTGAGTTGGAATTGTAATTAAGATTGAATTTAAAACCTGCAGTTGTCTTTTTAATACCCTACTGCAATGAAAAAATTTGAAATGGAATTTATTTCTTTCAGTTAATTTACAATTAGAATATGTTCGACTCAAAAATGTTCGATAAGAAAGGCTTATAAATAACTTATCTATTCTTTTTGCACCAAAATTTTTAATAGAGTATAATTTTTAATAAATTTACTAAACTAAACATAACTGTAAAAATTACAAGTTTTATACAATATTAACGATGACTAAATAAAACTTGAAAACTTAACCATCTAGATCATAAAATGATTCGAACTTTCTACATTCTACAACGTTAATCCTACTTTGTTAAAGTTTATGATTTAGCTTGTTTTTTATAATTAACCAGCTATCCCCGGTGCGCTTCGCTACACCCATCCACAAAAAATACAATAAAAACACTGGGAAGAAAAGTATGACCAATCTTTAACGCGAAAACGCACGTCAAAAATGTTCCCATCAAACCTGTTTTTTGATAGACTATACATATTAACACGATAACAATTTTTCACTTTGCATAGGAGGTATCACGCCCTCCATTCAAATTCAGTCTGTATTTTTTCTACACATATATCTTATTAAGCGCGTTACTGATGCAAAATTCCAAGGCGCTACCTATTGCAATTATCTAGAAGAGGATAATAATTTTTACTTTGTATGGGGGGTACCACGCTCACTGTCCCAAATCAGCCAATGTTTTTCTATAGTATACGCGTATGTATAGGGTATACTTGTACCCACTTTAAAGACCATACCTATTATAGTTCTCTCTGTACACAATAATAATTTTTTTACTTTATATGGGAGGTACCACGCCCACTTTCCCAATTCATTCCGTATTTTAGGAGACTATGCGTTTTAGCACAAAGGTTTCTCTTGCAAAGTTTGAAGGCGCTACCTATTGTAGTTCGCCAGGAACACGATAATAATTTTTCACTTTGTATGCGAGGTACCCCGACCACTATTTCAATTCAGTCTGTGTTTAACTAAACTATGTACGTTAATATGGCGTTTATTGGTGCAAAATTCCAAGGCGCTACCTAGTGCAGTTCTCTAGATACAGGATAATAATTTTTCACTTTGTATGGGAGGTACCACTCCCGCTATTCCAATCCAGTCCATCTTTCTCCAAACTATTTACGTTAATATAGAGGTTACTGGTGAAAAATTTCAAGATGCTACCTTTTACTTTTAGCAAGAAACACGATGATAAATATTTACTTTGTATGGGAAATGCCACGCCCACGTCGAATATCAAAAAATAAAAACCCTATTTTACCATCCGTGTATCTAATAACAAACTGTGAAAATTTCATAAAGATCGGTTCAGCTATAGCTTTCCGACAAACAAACAAACATATTTTGTGTTTTATATATATAGATAAAATTTCTTGCATTCACAGCAGTTCGTCCCGGTGGAATTATTCGACACTAAACAATGTTGTTTATGTGAGTCTGTCCCTATGCATAAATGTATAAACAATATTTTTATGGTGGATTTAAAATTATTGTTTAAGGGTAACAGAACATTCTCGGGTTCTGGTGTATTCATATAAAACCAAAAGTACCCAACGTATGTGTGTAGGGTACATTGCACTTTTGCTACCTATGTTTACTTACAGAATTTGTAGTAGATTCGTATGAACATTTGGATTTCTTTTTATCTTAATATCCTATAAGCCATCAGTACATTGCTAGCACCTCTAGGCGTTGCTTATTGCGTGAAATACTTTATTACTTATGATCCCCAATGATGAGTAATCACTTTTTATACCACCCCTTACTTTACTGCTGCTGTATTTCATTTGCTGGAAAAAAATAATTGTTAACCATCTAAATTTAAAAACAACAAAACAAATAAAAATAACATTTATAATCTTCAGATCATAAAAACTCTTAAGGAAGTTGCTTCAACAAAAACACTTGAAATGAATAGATTTCTATCATCATATACATATGTATACATACATACATATAAATATGTATATTAGGGAGGTATGTGAATGTTTTGCTCTTGTTTTATTATCATGGCAAAAATTAATTGAAACTTTATTTGCAAATAAAATACTTGTATTTTATTTTTATCAATAGAAATAGTTTAAAGAAATATTTTTCATGCTTAAAGGCCAAATTCCTCAACTAGGGAAGGACTTGTTCATGTGTGATTAGTTTGCGATGCCGATGCAAAATAGATGATGCTGATGCGCAAACAAAATTCAATTTAAAATTAAATTATCATTATTTGTTTAAAATTTCGAAAGCCTAAGCATTACAAATGCAGAAGTTAATAATAAATTTCTTAATTTAGATGAAAGCAAAACTGTAATAATACTTGGCATTCGACAAACAAAAGAAATTTAAAAAAATAAAAAAATGAGTGTGCTGCTAAAAACTTATGTTCCTACAAACAGACAAGTTCCAAAAATTCTCGAATATGTTTATATAGTAAAGAACTATTCAAATGATATATTTTTCGGCCACTTTCGAATGAAACACTTCATTTGAATATTTCTAGGACAATAAAAATTTTATTTATTTTTTTAGGATTTGGGGTCAGCCCTTAACCCATTTTGGTCTATCTTAAATGAGGGCCAAACAGCCTATGATTTGCAGCAATGTTTATATAACCTTATGGAAGCTAAGTAACAATGAGGTAACATTTCGCTTGATCAGTGTTGAAAAAAGCACTACCCCCCAATTTTTTTTTTTTTATAAAACTATCAAGACGATCATCTCCGTCAATGGTACAGCAAGATATTTTAATGGAAAGTTTTCCAAAACGCCAGGGAAAAGTCTTTTCCATACGTTGTTGGATATGGCGACGGTTCACATCGACGCAATAAGTTTTTACAACAGGAAAGGATTTTATTCCATAAATTTAAAAGTAAGATTACACACAAAAGTACCGCGTTATAAATTATTAAAAAAAAAACGTAATTAATACTAATTTTTAGGCTATTTGCAAAGTCAATTCCGTTTTCTAGACTTTTTTAATGGTTACCCAGGTAGTAGTCACGATGCCAATGTGTGGAAATATAGTCCAATATTTTAGCTCGACAAGTACAACTTGCTCTAAATGCAGTTATCCTAGGTGATTTAGCATATCCTATATCAAATTTCTGATTGACTCCATATACAGATAATGGCCACCTAACACGTGAGCAGAAAAAGTTAATTATTGCCTAAGTTCTACAAGAGTGCTTAATTTATTAAACAAGCTTTTCGAATTTCTTCTTCACAATTTTATCATAAGGAAGTGAAATCCTATTGAATATAAACTACCAGTTACTAATACATTTGAAAATAATTTAACAACCAAATTTGCAAATGAAACAGCACCTGAAGAAGATAAAGATGGGATTTCCTTGCGAAATTTTATAATAACTTGGTTTTATTTAGTTTAATAAAACAAAATTTATTAATTAAAAAATAAAGGAAATCAGTTGAGTCGTTTATATTGAATAATAACGTAACGAGTAGCAAAAACAAATATATTTATTTACTAGCAATGGCCTTTTCCAAAATATCCTTAAGTTGCATCATAATTTTTATTTTGCTTTCTTCCATTTAAAGTTTTTTTTCCACTATTACTAGGATTTCTTGCTGTCTTGCTTGTTTATTTATTGATTCTTCTTCTAAAAACATTATGAGATCGTTTTGGACCGTTTTCTTTTTGGTCAGGCGAGCTTTCAACCCATTCTGATGATTCAAAATTATTTTCGTTTGAGTTTATGGGGTCATTTTCGTCCAATGTTGATGTTAGGTGACTTACTGAGGGGTTTATGAAATGCCTACTGCCATAAACTTCATCGAATTCTTCAGAAAAGGCCCAACTTTTTGCATTTGTACCTGTTTTCTTATTCCTGCTTTTTATTCTTCTATAAGTCGTCAGATTGAAGAATTTCCTGTTGATTTGTTCTGTCGTTAAAGAAATATTGGGTGTATTTCCCTTTAATTTTTCTAAAACTCTGCCCCAGAGATCAGACTTCTTTCCCCTTCCTAATGAAATTCTTCTTTCGTATCAAATCGGACTCTTATAATAATCTTAATAGCTCCGAAAATTTTACAACAAATACGTAACTTACACCATGAAATTGTTTAATGAAATTTCTTCAATTCTCTTTTGAACTTTCTTGTTTTTCCTTGCCTCTCTACACCTCTTGCCTCCACAAAACCGGTTTCATGCAACTGATTTCATGAAAAATGTCATCGTGTAATTTAGCTAAAATTCAATTCTAAAAATGTATAAACAAATGTAATTTAGCAAAATAAAATCAATAATACTCATCCATTCCATCAGCCATTTTTGTGATGTTTGACGCTTGTTTGCGCATCATATATTTCAGAGATGTATTTGAGAACAAACGACATTATCAATGATGCTAACTGATGTATTTTCGAACGTGCTGTCAGATCAGATGCAGCATAGTGATGCATTTCCAAACAAGCTCAAACACTTTTATTTTTATTAATTTTATTTTCGTCACATGTTGTTACAGTAGATATTGTAAACTACAATTTGTGTAAATATTAAATGTCGGCCAATTTTTGTTCAAATATAAGGTCTCATATGCACAATCGTGTTAATATCGAAATGCTCTGTCATTATTATTTTTTCTTTTTTTTTTTGTACTTGTTATAGGTTACAAATTTATATATACTCTGTATAGATTTAAAGTATTTATCCATTCCGGTTCAAAAGTAAGGTTTTATACCTAAGTTTGTGTCACTTTCGCAACAAAAATTAATTCTAATTTTTATATTTTTTGCTAGAGTGGACAGAATATTTACACTCTCTTAGTAGTTGATGTTATAGCGGCCACTGTAATATAGTGCTGGTAAAGTATTGAGTAGTGGGTATCGATTACCGATTTGATAATTTTTTTGAGTGCTCGATACTCAAAAGTAGTAACTCGATACTTTTAATGTTATAGTTTTAGAAACAAATTAAAAAAAAATCAACGACTAATAAAACTCTGTTTCTATTATTTAAACAAAAGTATTGAGTACTATTGAGTACCCAATTGATAAGTATTAAGTAGTATCGAGGAATCAAAGGTAGAAGCAATTGCCAGAACTACTGTTATACACGTACTATGGAAATATAATTTACTATCGAATTTTCAACAAGCTAAATGATACGCTCAATCATTATCTTGTCACATTTTCTGAATGGGGTCGTGTGAATAGAGTAGACTTTAATTCTCGTAAACTCCATATTGTATGCTTACGCACAGAAGCACTTTCGAAAATGTTGACTCATCTGTTGCTATGGGTAATGTAGATATAGAGGTATCAGCCGCTCTTGATGTTCTTGGCATGGAAATTTAGTGCAATGTCCGAGCTTTCAAGTCACTCGGTTTTTTGAAACGGTGTAAAAGATACTTTACACCATCTGATCTTACTATTTATGTATATAACCTTTCTGGCCTTAAATAGAATACAATGGGCCGGCACTCCAAAGTCTTTTTTGGTGCTACTCGACCGCGCGCAAAAGATGGCGAAGAAGCTCATCAGTGACAGTATCCAACTCTATTGACTCACTAGTGCAATGTGGGATGTGTTTCGATATTTTACTAATACTACAATGGAATGTGGTCTAATTAAATCAGGGAAATTGTATCCAATATCCACAAATTTTTGCGTACAGACGCTTCTCATTAAGAGCCCATTTACTTGTGGTTGATTTGCTAGTGAATCAATCACACTACGCATTATAGGGAAATTCGTTTTTCGCGGATGTCTTTCCCGTCAACTTCAATATTAGAAAGTTCAAATAAAATGTCCACAAACGCTACTCCCTCTATCCTCCTTCTGATAACCAAATTTCCTATCTCCTGAGTGCTTCAGTTAACTGTTATCTCAAACTGGACTACTTCTTGGTTTTATTATTAAATGAATATTTTATTAACTAGTTGTACTTGGCAGCTACAAACTGTTTTTTAAAGCCGAAATTTCAATAAGAAACAATTTTTTTCTACGCTATTCAGCTGTGAATTTGGTATTTTGCCACAAGTGTTGTAAACTAAAATAAAAAACCGTTTACAATGTGTGGGATATGTTACTAGTGCAGAAATTTATAATTTTAATTGAGCAAGATTTTGAGTTGGGCTATTGCTGTGCTGAACTTTAGTTTCCGTTCCACCAGGTTGCCGGATATATCTCATATATTACTGTCAACGGACAATCATATTCAAAAGCTAGCTTAACCGTGGAGTTTATAAGGTCCACAGTTTGATTTCGCCCGTATTACGAGGTGCTCGAAATGAAGCACTAGTGAATAAGTTCTTTGGCCAGACATGGTTAGTCTGTTCGCGTTCTACTCCTTAACCCTGTCTATAGGGAAGACATGCTGATGCGAAAAGAAATTGTTACGATCCACTACCAATCATTACCACAGTAAGATCCGACGAGCAGAGATGTTACATAGGTACTATTCCACCCCGCATCAGGATACAAAACCATCACTTTGTGAGAGGCACAGATTGGCGGTCTATTGCGACAGGCCCTTAATATTGTTATGAACAAACCAAGGTTCCTATAGCAACACGCTATATCCAATTATCCTCGTGAAAACAACGCATCAACATCGCTGAGGTTGATTTGCTATGATGAAGATTAAGCTGGTATATATTTTGTAATTATTTGTTTTTTATGGTAAGGAAAACAACTTACATACATATACATATAACTATTTATCTATTTATTACTATATCTTTATGTTGCAAAAAGATTTGCAATCAGTTGTTTCTTACATTTACTTTTGTGCATCGGAAGTGAACAAATCAAAACAACTTTCCATATCATTTCAGCATTCCTAATAAAATTAATTTCTAGTGCGCGTGTTTTTCAAAGGCAAAAACATTTTTGACTTATTTTCACAATGGATATTTAAGTTGAAAGTGTTACCGTTATTATTATGTAATTAATAATTTTTTAAGCAAAACGTATATTGCGGAAAGCGGTTTCACGACAAATCAATTTTCACGTATATTTTTTACGACGTTTTTTTCCTTAAGGTATTAACTATGTTGCCGTCTAATGACGCTTTCAAGTTACATACATATCAAAATGTTACTCTATATACTTTTAATTTAATTTAAAAAGAATTTATCTGCGTTTGTTTGGGAATGTGCATGGTACAGAGGGTCTTCGTCTCTACGACTAGATTCGTAGCACATACATATTTTCCACGTATTCCAGTATATCATACCAGTATACAAGATAATACCTTATTTGTTACTTCATACTGTCCACTTCGTTTAATATGTGATATAAATACTTCCGATTCGGACCAAATTATATGGAAAAACCCACGCCCTTCTTCCACTTCTTCTTTACAAAATCTATTCGATTTCAGTTTGCTTAAGAAACAAAAGATATTTCTGTGTCCCGGATTACATTATGCAACTTTTGTCGCTGCAATCTTTCTCGTTTCTTCTTTAATTTTGCATTTGTGTTCATATCGTGCAATATTTATTGCAGAAACTTGTATGGGTGTATACATTTGTTTACATTTTAAACTTCAAAATTAAAACTACGAATGAGAGAACAAAACGAATTTAAAGAGTACATGCATATGTGTACCCTTTTCAATTCCTCTCTTCTCGCCTACTTATGAAGAATTGCAGCGACAAAAGTTGCATAATGTAACTCGGCACTGTGCAAGAAGAAGCCTATTTTAAATTTAAATTAGAAATTTACAACCATCCATTTTTAACATCAACAACAACGAAATTAAAGTTGTACATTCATTACCATTAACCATGGTTGATGGTAAAGTCTGTAGTGCTTTAAGTAACACAGCGTGTAGTAGATGCTATATTTTTGGTGCAACACCGAAAGAAATGAATGATATTGACATATGTTTAAGTAAAGCCGTTATTGATACTGCTAGATATCAGTTTGGATTATCTCCTCTACACTCATGGATAAGATTTTTAAAATAGTTTTTACATTTATCTTACCGATTAGATTTTAAAAAGTGGCAGGCTCGTTCAACAGATGAAAAGGAGCTTCTTGCACAGAAAAAACTATATGTTCAGCAGCACTTTAGGACACGATTAGGTTTAATTCTCGACAAAGTTCACAGTGGCGGAAGTGGCACATCCAATGGCGAAAACACTGCAAGAACTCTATTTTTGGAATTCAGCTATATCAGCTGAAATAAATGGCTTCGATCAAGCAGTTATACAAAATTAATAGTGTTGAATTTAGAGATTACTATGCTATAATTTACCTGCTTTAGTTCATAAAGTGTTAATTCATGGATCGGAAGTAGTTGATCACTGTCTAGTTTCTATAGGCAAGCAATCTGAAAAAGGCGCTGAATCTTGTAATAAATTATTTAAGCAATTCAGACGAGACAATACGCGAAAAATGTCTCGTGTGAGATAACACTCGAAAAATATCTCGTGTTGTCACCAACACTGATCTGTTGCATAGAGTTCTTTTAAATTCCGACCCATTGATTTTTTCTTTACCTAAATTACCACAAAAGAAGAGATTTATGCTATCACCTGAGGCTTTTTTTATGTTAAGTTTTTGAAAATAATGTACAAATGTTGTATAAAAATTAAGTTAAAAAATTCATTTTGGTAAATAAATTATTATAATGTTATATTTAAAGACTTTCTTATCTTATTTTACCCTAATTGGCCCATAAATACCATAAACATAAATATTCATATTAATTTTGATGACTATAGCGGAGTAAACTACGTATGACCGCCTTCCTTAGAAACATGAACCACTGCACATTGTACCAAAATTGGCACAATTCTCCCACAAATCTCAACCCTGATGTATGTATGTAGCATATGTGTGAAAATAAAATTTATAAACCTAATGTAAAACGCGGATTTTGTTGTACAAATGAAATGGATAGAAAAGTTACATTCCCTATGACAAATCCACATTTTCTGAGTAAGCTTTTACTTTATCAACGCCTGTTTACTTTAGTTACTCTGTCCCGTTCTAAACAAGAAAAAAAACAAACGAAATTCTTTTATTGAATGTAAAATATTTATTAAATAGATGAAAACTTGTCATGTGGAACCAATTGATGAAAAGGTTAACATCATAAGTGTAACAAGTGTCACGGGGTCAAAAACAACGGCACTTGTCATATTATTAATGACATTATGATAGTTTTTATATTAGATTACGAAGAAAGTTTAAAAAAGTTTTTTGAAAATTAAATGATTTAATTATTTTTCCATGAGGAACAATATAATCTGATGCCTTTCTGTTTGGGGTCTTTAAAAAGCACATGGTTTTTTTGGTGCTTGTCCGAATATATTTGAACTTAATTTCCTTTTTAAAATGTAATCAACGCGTTCTGATTATAGTGTAATTGTAATAAAAATTTTTTCATTAATTGACAATTTCATTCGGTTTAAAATGTTTAGTACGTAATCGAACAGAGGTGATTAATAATAATTAACTATCTAAAGTAGGATATATATTTTTAATTTTTTTTATTTGTGTTTATTTATTGAAAATTCATATTAACTTAACTACAAAATAAACAAATAGATTGAAATATTACTTATTCTATACAAAAAGTCCCATCATTACGAGCTCTCTAATCTATAATAATTATTTGATTATTTCTAGTTCCATATATATTTCTAGTTCCATATACATATCTATATATATGTATAAAGCACAAAATGTGTTTGTTTGTATGTTTGTTTGTTTGTCGGAAAGCTATAGCTGCCTACACCAATGAACCGATCTTTCTGAAATTTTCACAGTTTGTTATTAGGTACACGGATGGTAAAATAGGGTACTTATTTTTTTGATATTCTACGTGAGCGTGGCTTCTCCCATACAAAGGAAATATTTATCATCGTGTTTCTTGCTAACAGTAAAAGGTAGCACCTTGAAAGTAACCTCTATGTTAACGTACATAGTTTGGAGAGAGATGGACTAGATTGGAATAGCGGGAGTGGTACCTCCCATACAAAGTGAAAAATTATTATACTGTATCTAGAGAACTACACCAGGTAGCGCCATGGAATTTTGCACAAATAACCACCATGTTAACGTACATAGTTTAGCTAAACACGGACTGTATTGGAAAAGCGGGAGTGGTACCTCGCATACAAAGTGAAAAATTATTATCGTGTTCTTGGCGAACTACAATAGATAGCGCCTTGAAACTTTGTAAGAGAAACCTTTGTACTAAAGCGCATAGTCTGCCAAAATACAGAATGAATTGGGACAGTGGGCGTGGTACCTCCATACAAAGTAAAAAAAATATTATTGTGTACATAGAGAACTATAATAGGTATGGTCTTTAAAGTGGGTACAAGTAAACCCTATACCCACGCGTAAACTATAGAAAAACATAGGCTGAATTGGGACAGTGAGCGTGGTACCCCCCATACAAAGTAAAAACTGATTATCCTGTTCTAGAGAACTGCAATAGGTAACGCGTTGGAATTTTGCATCAGTAACCCCTTTAATAAGATACATTGTGTAGAAAAAACACAGACTGAATTTGAATGGAGGGCGTGATACCTCCTATGCTCAGTTAAAAATTGTTATCGTGTAAATACGTATAGTCTATCAAAAAACAGGTGTGATGGGAACATTTTTGACGCGTGCGTTTTCGCGTTAAAGGTTGGTCATATTTTTCTACCAAGTGTTTTTATTGTATTTTTTGTGGATGGGTGTAGCGAAGCGCACCGGGGATAGCTAGTATACAATTAATTTAGATATATACATAAAGATATAGAGAATTATTTGTAAGCAAAAATTGAAGAAAAAAACTCACTTTTGTATTAAGGAAGTTAAAAGGATGAGTCAAGGGTTAAAAACAAAGAAAATTACTTAGTTTAGCCACCAGTATTTTTGATGATGCAAATTTGATTTAATATATTTATCTTTTATAGTTATAATTAAATAATTGTATTAAAGCGACAATTGGCAGGTGTAAGTTGTTTACTAATTATAGTTT
The DNA here is from genome assembly GCA_949628195.1 of Phasia obesa. Classification (NCBI taxonomy): domain Eukaryota; kingdom Metazoa; phylum Arthropoda; class Insecta; order Diptera; family Tachinidae; genus Phasia; species Phasia obesa. The sequence continues at coordinate 154,165,060 of OX451215.1, forward strand.
TGTTATTGTGATAAATTATAGGAATGCCATCATTGTTCTGGATATAACCATTTTTATCAAGATAGAGGAAAGATTTAGGTGGTATGTATCCATTTTGCAATATTTGTGATATATACTCATCAGAGATATAGTAAGGAGCCATTATAAGGTTATTTTCATAAGTTTTTACGCTGTTTAGAATGTGATTTCTTGTGAGATGTATGATAAAGTTATCTATTCTGGTAATTTGAGTTTTGTTATATAAAGATTTATTTGAAACATATTTTTTACAGCACCTAAGGCATAAGGTGCAGTACAGCACCTAAGGCATTTTCTTTCGAAAACTCTTATTTTTTTCATATAAGATGGGGATATATTAAACCATATTTGACATCCATATGATATTATAGGTCTTATTAATCATTTGTACATAATAATTTTAATTTCTGCTTGCAGGATTTTAGAAAAAAATAAATTCTTGTTTATGAAAAAGGCATTTCTAGCTTTTATAAGTTGTTGATTTATGTCGTGGTTGAAGTACAAAAATTTATCTAAATGGATTTCTAACAGTTTAACAGTATTTTTGATAGGAGTATTTGTGTTGTTTTTTGATTTTATGCCAAAAGACTTCCAGTTTTTTCTTATGTTGCTATTGCATTTACAAACTGGAGATCCGAAAAAAATACTTTCACATTTGTTGAAATTAATTTTCATATGCCAATCTGGGGGGTTACTGCGTAATTCGATTCGAAAGCTAAAATTTTTCGAAAGCAATTTCCGAATCGAAAGCTTAATCGTACTGCGTAACTCGTTTGAAGCGATGACAGAGTTGTATCGTTAAACAAATGGGAAATTATGTTGAAAAGTTGGTAGCAGTGCAACTTAATTGTCAAACTTGTTGAAAATAACCCAAAACAAAAAACAGTTAAAAAAGAAAGTTTAAATATTATACTTTTCTAGTTATTTTTTATTGTAATGTGAGGATTGTGTTTTGTTGTGGAATAAAATTCATTAATTAATTACATATATTTAATCCCAGAAAGAGTTCAAATCAAAATAGTGAGGGTCCCATCAAATATCATTAATCTTAATGATAAAAGGCAAGAGACCATAAATATTTTATACATTATATTACCAAAATGTATCATTTAGTTTTGTAAAAATCTTCTTTCAGTAAGGATTCAATTATGTATATACTTAATAGCATAGAAAGTGAATTAAAAAGGTCACAAAGATCCGCTGCTATTCACCTACGTTAAATGAGGCAGTCACTCTACAATTGCTGCCTCATATTAATTGATTTATTCCTAGGATCTGGAACATTAGAATGACCTTTTGCTAACTCTGAATGCTTAGACATGAATTGAACCATTTTTCTGAATATTCCTTTAAATAACAGTTATTCAGGCTTAAGTTTTTTATAATAAGGAAATAAAGAAATAATAAATACCAACAGCATGTAATGCATAATAAAGAACTTAACCCTGAATAATTATTAATAAAAAATAGTTTAAATTAAATTTACATTAAACATTAAAATAATTGTATTAAAACCAACATTATTAAGTTTAATTTATGTATTATTCACTTTTATTTATTTTGAAACGTTAAAATACTTGCATTTGTATTTTTCTTTGAATCTGTCACTAAATAGCTTTCAAAATAGCTTTCGAACAATTTCCTAATGGTTTTTGCGTAACTGATGCTTGTTTTCGTACTACAGAGTTGACCTTTCGAAAGGGATTTTTGTTTTGCGTAACACAGAGTTGTTCTTTAGATAGGGATTTTTATTTTTCGTTAGAGCAAACAATCTTCCGCACTTTCGTAACAATTTATACGAAAATCTTAATACACAGTACGATTAGTTCGAACTCGTACATTTTTTCTTTCGAATCGAATTACGCAGTAAACCCCCTGTTGCGTATTTTTCAATTGTTAAAAATTTTTCCTGCAATTCTGTATTAATTTTTTCGATTTTATTATCAGTATGGTAGATAGTTATATCATCTGCAAAGGCTATAATATTTTCCATTTCGTTTAAAAGTTCATATATACATATATAAGTTAAACATTAATGGGGAATTCACGGTACCTTGCTGTAAACCATTGACTATTGTAAATTTTTTGGTAGTACTATTTTTGTTATTAAATACGAAAAAGGTACGACTGCTCAACATATTGTGTAAAAGGAAAATAAAATGTGTTTAATAATTTGTATATTAATCCAGGTATCCACATGCTGTCAAAAGCTTTTTCAAAATCTATTAAACACACTCCGGTATATAAGGCTTAGTTTAGATGCCGTTGAATATTTGAAACCAGTAAAGTAGTTGCATGAATTGTCGAATGTTTGAACTTAAACCCAAATTGTCTGTCACTAATAATATCACTTTCTTTGCAAAACTTTATAATAATATTGTTTATACACGCTTCGAAAACCTTGCTTATGTTTGGTAACAAGCTAATTGCTCGTATATTTTTAGGTTTTATCCTTTTGAGCCAACACGATAACTTTAGCTAATTTTCAAGCATGAGGAAAATAACTGTTATTAATGGTGTTATTATACAGAATACAATATTTAGAAATAATATCAGTTGGCATGTTTCGTAAAACTATGTTGGGGATGTTATCGGCACCTGCTGACAATTTTGGTTTTAAGTTTTTAAAAATGAATGTAACTGCTCCTTTTGCAGGAATGTATTAGCTAATTGGGCTTCATTCACCTCATTTGTCCTCTTTGTTTTAGATAAGTTATTGTATTTATACTGATTTTTTTGTTCCAAAAATTCAATGAAACAAAGATTTACTTCTTGATGCAAATTATTATCTGGATCAATCTCTTTATGAGATTGGAGTGATTCTAAATAGGATCCGATTACATTCAGTTTTTGTATATGATCGTTAATAAAGTAATTATTGTCGTTATCTTGCTTTTCTAGATCTTGAGGGCCGATTCCTGCGTTCCTGATTAAAGATTCGTTTTCGTACGGTATTTTTAGAATTTTTAAGACAAGCGGTTTTAACATAGAATGAATTCTTCAATTTGTTGTGAAAGTGTTTATTTACTGAAATTTTAAAGGTATCATTTATCATTTTTTTAATTAGTTTTAACTTAGTTTTAAGAAGATTTAGATCAGCTTGTGATTTTATTTTTCTCAGATTACAAATTTCTTATTATTGTGTTGGTAAAATTATTCAGTGGATTTTGACCCTTATATTTTGGAACTGATGAGACCATAGCCTTATTTATAACTTCATCTAATTTCTTTAAATAAAAGTCTATTTAGGAGTTTCTTAAGTTTCTGTTATTTGGTATTATGACGTTTTCATTTGTTTCATTCAATAAGCAATTTTTAAATTTTATCCAATTCGTTTTCCTAAAATTTAATTGGTTTTTAGGGATGTCCCTGAAGAGAGCAAGTGGATGTACGTTGTGCAATTTTAGCAACTTAAATTTAATTGCATTATGATCACTGTCGTAATCAAGGGTTTCTAAACAGTTTATAGAACTTTCTATCTTGTGTATTACTAGTCTAGAGTCAGATATACATTCAATCCATTCTTTCAACTTATTATCCTTAGAGTTAGAAACTATGTTTCCCCAGTTGCCATGTTTGCAATTAAATCTCCTGCTAATAAGTAATAATCATCTAAGTTTTCCAGACTTAAAGATTGGAAGAGTTTTAACAGTTCTGTCTAAAAAAAGCTTCAATTATTTCTCGATGGGTAATAAGCAGAAATTACAAACAGGGTTTTGTTAGAAAGCAATGCTATCTTTATAATTGTTAATTCCAAATATTTAAATGAGTTAATAGTCATATTGTTATACTGGCTAAATTTTATTCCATTTTTAATTAGAATTTTAAGTTTAGTTTCATTAAGTAGAACAATGTCTGGATTGCGTTTTCTTAGAAATATATCAAGATCATATCTTCTACTCAATTTAATTAAGGTGTTCACGTTTATCTGAAATCTGAGTTCTTTTACAGTTGTTGTAGCCATTGTAATAAAATTAATTTTCTAGCATAGAGAATATGGTGTCAATTCTTGACGTTTGTATTTCCAGTTGTTTGTTAAGATTAATGATTTGATTTGCTAAGCTTTGAATAGAATTATTCAACTGTTCTAATATATTATTAATTAGATTATTTTCAGTAGTATTTTGAAATGAGTTGTTTGTAACAATATTTGCATAACTTAAATTATTAGTAAAAGTATTTTTAGTCCTTCTCTCCGAAAAGGATTGTGTTTTGGCGCGCAACCTTTGTTAGAGCTCCTCAAATTTTGGGCTACCCTAATACGATGCCGGGTGTCCATAGGTGTTACATAATGCGGAAAAATTTTTTTCCCTCTCGTTTGCTGGAACTTCTTGTAGTGCACATTTTCCTATTTCATGCTGCTCTCTGCATTTAACGCATCGTCGAAGTAGGTAGCAGTTGGATGCGCTGTGTTGAAAACTTTGACAATTTCTACATTGAGATATTTCTGGTCCTTCCCATCGAATGCACCGGTAAAGGAGTGAATTGATGCCTCTAAGTTCACTTAGTTTGCTTTCGCCGCTTATCTGTACCATATAGATTTGTAATTTATGCCCATTAATTTCTGCTCTCTTTGTTGAAAAAGAGCTTACTTTAATAAATTTGAGGTTGTCGTTTTCAAATTGTTTGAGGTCATTCAAAATTAGCTCTGTGTCTATATCGGCACTTAGGCCCTTTGATAAATATGGTTTTGTTTTTAAGTCTTTTGGAGTGTATGTAAAAAAATTTTGTTATCGTTTTCTCTAGATATGCTTCTACTCTGGAGTAGTCGTCTATTGATGACGTAAGTAATTGTATTTTATTATTATTTTCTCTTATTTTAAATTCAGTTACGTCAAAACCTGTGGATCAAATATATGTAAAGGTGGTATTTTATTTTTCTTTATTTTATTGAATTGTTTATTAATGACATTGTTATTGTTAATATTGTTCTCTTTAATTGAGTACATATTTTTTGACGCATTTTTTGATGTTGAGGGAATGTCCCTTTCTTGTACGAGTTTTTCAAACTTCTGTTTAACATCTTGATTGCAATTTTTGTCGTTGGCAAGAATTGCCCAGTAATTACTTTTTAGTTGTTTAGACATTACTTCTACTGATGTCTCATTTTTTCTTTTTCTTGCATTATCTATTGTCCCAATATCACTCGTAGTATTTTTTTTCATTGTTTTTATCATTTTTTATTGGAGAGTAAAGAGCATTACGCTCACTCATATTTTATTTAAAGAGTCTTTATCTCTTGGAATTGTACTATAACAGTTTAATACAAAAAGGAATATAATAAATTTTAACAAATTCACAGCGCACAGAAAATAAATATTCGCAATACGTCCGTCTATCATGATAGTCACGATCGAACTCCTAGGATATATTTCTTTTCTTAATATAATCGAAGCTAATCTTAGTGAAAAAAAACCCGTATGTTTTCAGGCAATAAATAAATAAATTTCTTGCCTTACAATGAGTTATTCTGTACACGTTCTCATATACGTTAATATTGCAACTACCAATAATATGATTAGTAACTTTTAAAAACTCCTCCCCAATTGGACACCTCCTTATGTCATAATTCCTACTATTTGCTACTTACAATATAAAACCCCTAAAAACAAAGTAACATCAAGGGGAATCATTTTGTAATTAATTGTTTCTTTTTCCAAAAACAAAACAAAAAAATTTATTCAAGGAACCAAAAATCCCTACCAACTTTGTCTACCTGTTGAATCGGAAAGATATTGTAGGTTTCGTTTGTTCATTTGTTCATTTGACCGTTTGCTTGGTGTTTTGTTTCTTCTTAACTGCTTTATGATTAGCGGCTCATTAGTAATTGATTAACGCCTTAATTGTACCTTGTTGAATATATCAGTTTGTTTGGGCGATAGCGAATACCAATCATTGGGTTAACTTCAAACATTTAAGAAGCATTTGTGTTTTGTAGTCAATAGACTATAATTACTTGCACGCACCAACAGTTTCCAAAGGTTGAACGAGACATCTGTTGGTTGCAAGTCTAAAAAGGTAGTAATTTTCCAAAGAAAAAAAATGCTTCAAATAGACAACATTATTAAAACTGTCTGATGAATAAATGACTTTAAATAAAACAAACAAGGATTTTGCATTATAAAATTCATTTCAATTAAATTGCTTTTCATACGGAAATTTTACTTTTGTAGCAACAAATTTAGATTTTAAAAATCTACAAATTATAGTAGTAGTATAGCGACTAAAATTTTGTGATATATTTGAACAATAATTTGCTTAAAATAAAAATATACATATGGACATTGTAATTTTAAGACCTGTCAATTTTACTTAAAAGATAAATATCTGCTCAACATAACCTAACAAATCGTTAACCCAAATGTTTCCAACAAATGCTGCTTTTTACAAACATTTTACCTTAATGAATATTTTCCAATAAATAAAATAGTTTTGCCATCAATAATTATTTCCATTTCTTGCCATGCAATAGTGATGGTTAATTCATAACATTAAATGAAACAAATATTGCCGGATCATGATGCAGACATCTGACATGGAATATGATTACCCAGTAGCATTTTAGTATTTTAGCGGTTGTTGATCGTAAAAGCAAATAAAATTTTTTTGCACAAAAATAAAAATAAACTAAAATTATTGTAAATTAATGCCGACTTGAAGTTGCACTTCATTACATATGTATCATTACTTCTGATACATATGTATCAGACACACACATGGGCACACACATGTAATTAAGCAATTATAAGTGATTTTTATAAATAAATAATAATTGAACACTTCCAATTATAATTACATGTAATGTGTAATTGAAAATGTTCAATTACTAATTACAAATAAATGTAATTCATATTTTTCAATTATTTAATTCATATTTTTCAATCTATTTAAGTGACTTTAGTCTCTGATTTCAATTACAATTTCTTATGAAGTGTAATCGAGAATATCCAATTAAACGTTTCGATTAATTATAACGATAATGGAAATGTAATTGACTTTAGTTATAGTTTCAATATAAGAAGGGATCTGCTAAATTTATTTCCCATAACACTAACGCTAAGACGCTAATGTGTGTAACTCTTTTGACAAAAAATTTAACACTCGGTGAATATATTTTGCACTGGAGAATCAGCAGAGCGGTAAGTTTGCTGAGGTACAGCAGGCCGAAATTCGTTATAGTTCGAGAAGGTCGAACTGAAACCAGCATAAGGAGTTTCAGCAAGTATTATATGGGGTCGCACAGATCAGAGTGTCCTGCCAGTCAATTTTCAACACAAGAGCAGAAAAGGCACAAATTTATTATAATAAGAAATCTATAATAGAGTTTACATAATTTTTGGAAGTGTCACTCATTTCCAGTTTAGTTATTTTTACTGAATTCTGTTCCATTTAGAAATGATTAAGCCCGTGTGTGTTTTGTTTAGATAATTGGTTCAGCCATATACAACTACCCTGTTCTTACATCAAGGTTTCGGATTTACATTTCGGAGATCTTTAAAATTGGTTGAACCGTGATTAATGTACAAACGAAGAGGTAGACATCAAAGAGATTTATAATATATATATTTGATCTAGGGTTCCCAAAAGTTGCAAACTTTCACTGAATATTCAAGACTATTATAGGATGTTCTGCTATATTCTTAAATATTCTTTACTAGAGTCCAGAAGTTTCCTTGGGTGCGGGCTAAAATTACCAACACGTCCTTTGGGTAAAAACCTTTTTATGGATGGGGATCAGGCGGCTACCACGTCATATAACTTCTTTCATCATTCTCGTACCCGAGTTTTAGCGACATGCCCATTTCCGGCCCCACAAAATTTAAAAACACCGATTTATTGGTTGTTGTGGTACAATTAGGAAAATATATTCATGGTTCGGAAAATATGCCACTTAGATCATTATTGATCTTATTGATTTTGATAAAACCCTCATATTACTTGTCCAACATGAAACCTCAACTTAACGAGAAATTCGTTACAATAAAACTTATTTATGTCGAACGTCTGTTAACTGAATAAATAATTCGAAGAGGCTGGAACAGCACAGAAATCCTTACTAAAAAACAGACTAACAAACAGTAATAAAAAGAAGGCCAAGAGAGCTAAAATACTTGGTAGACCTAGACGCTAATCCGCATGTGGCGGTTGGTCAAGAAATGACAAAGCCAATCTATTTGCTACTCTTTTGAAATATGCATTTAGCCCGAATATATCTACCGATATAGTATAGTTGCCGTTACATTATTTGCCGATATTGAAATGGCATTGGCAGGTTTAAACCCTAAGAAAGTCTATAGTTTTTACATAATAAATAACAACATGCTAATGGAACTCCCCCTGTAGCAGTAACAATAATTTTTTTTTTAATTTTTAATGCCATTCTGCGCATTGACCACCTTCCCCCAGATTAGAAAATTTCCCTCTCCTATCAAACATGTCAAGACTATTTGGGAAAGTATTAGTTTTTAGACTGCGTCTAATTGTTTGTGTGAAAAGATTTGTTTTAAAATCAATTCCGTTTTAGAAGACAGCACAATACTATTAAACAAAAGTAAATGATTTAATAAAGAACTTTATTCAAAAAAAACAAAGGTTTTCCGCTTTTCATAAACGTGTCTGAAGCGTTTAAGCAAATTTTATCTAAATGTCTGTAAGTTTTTAAAAAATTATTTAGTTGGTCGTAAGTTTATACTTAAAGCAATAGACTTTTTAAGCTCACTGTAGTAAGTGAAAGTGACAGCCACGTTCGCTCTTTATGACCCGTTTTATACTTGTATACTTCGGATAAGCTAACCAGTATTAGAGTCCACACATCGACTTCTACTAATCCAACTGCTTTTCATGCATTTGCGAAAGTCCCCAAGTAGCATCCCGATATTTACAGGACCATATATGGTTATAAAATAGGAATTTTTGTTTTTTAAATAAATGTGTGCTAGAACGATACCTCAAGAAGATAAGATATCTTGATCGCCGATAAACATTCAAAATCCTCATTAAAGCCTAAAGTACCCAAATGAATTTAAAATCTGTGTTAATAAATTGGTTTATAGGCAGAAACTCAAATCTATGCCTACATTGCAAGCTTCTACTTTATAATTTGAACCTTAAACCGATATGGTGTTTTGTGGAACAAGATTAACGTGAGTACCTGCCATACTCGGCCCAACCTCACGGTGGTCTTACCACCGAGTGAAACTTAGGCGTAGACTAGCGCCCCCATTGTGTAGTATAACAACACTTTACGATTGCCACCAATCGCTTTTTGTGTGTGATACAGTCACAATGAGTAGCAATTTATATAATATGGCAAGCCTTTCCAAGGCAAGCCTAGATCCATATTATAACCTCTTGCTTAGGTGTTTGGAGGCTATCCAAACTCCGTCTGTTGAGAGTGCAACAGCACACTTGATCGACCTTGCACCTTACCTACTTAATCGATCTTAAACCACAGCCACCACGTGTACCCCCGAAGGGGACCTCACCAATAACCGGTCACAGAGAGGATAGGCTCTCTGTGGGGCCACCGATTCCCGTGGTACCAGTCCTTTGGGCACTGGTCGGGCCTCGAAGAGAACCCGTATGTTTTCACACACAGACCTTTTCTTCCAGATTTAGGCTCTAGGAACCCTAGCGTCTGGTGCCCCTATTTTCCCCGAGTGGACCGCGTCAAAGCATTTGCCATATTCCTGCAGTGACATTTGGAACCCCCGGGGGTACCGATATGGTGTTGCGTAATTCAGTTAAACTTGCCATTATTTAATGCAGAAATAGCGAAACATTCAGCAACATAACAAAAAAAAAACGCAACCGAATCCGCTGCCACGTAACACCGACATTCGCTATGAAAGAGGGATATAGCTTCTCCTACTCGAACTTCAGACGGATAAACTGCATTAATAACTGCCACCGTCAAACATACAATTTTTATACAACGCTGCCTAAACTTAGAAGTGTATTTGTTTTGTTTACTTATTGTAAATATGTTTATTTAAAAAGCAATGAATAAAAATATAATCGGTATAGAATTATTTCAAAGAGATAATGATAAAACCTTTTCGCTCAGAGCTGTATAGGGCATTCAACTAAAACAGCAGTACCAACACCAATGCCATCAAGGAAAATCTAAAGCAATAATTTAACGATTAATACACACTTTGCTCGAATAAACAACCATCCATTCATAATAAATGTGCCGTATAATAAAAAAAATCGAAAAAAAAAATATATAAAACATTTACTGGTGGCACGCAACACACAAAATCGAAACGACTAAATGACAGTTAGATTGATAGTCATTGAAAAAAAGATGATCACTACCAATTGAGATCAACGGCAGGAAAAGCTAAAAGCTGAAGTAGTAAAAACCAAACAAAGGCAAGCCGGTTAGCAAAGTCATCGTCATCATTTGCATCACATGCGAAGAATGCACATTTTTAAAAGCCAAAGTAGTGGCACAAGTATGAATAGTAAGTACTTTGCCACTGTTTAATAGATTTTTATATACATACGTACATACATACATATATTGATATTAGAATATGACTTGTATTTGTACGAATAAGTAACCAAAAACCACAACTTACATTTCGCTATTTTGTACTTAATGCCACAAAGTTGCAATTTGCGGTAGCAGCAATAATAAAAAAGTTAAAGTAAAAAGCAATTGTGTGAAAGGTATTGTAATGTTTTTATGCCACATACGAGTACATGCTGTATAATCGCATTTTTTGCTCTAATGCATATTTTTCTTTTCAATATATTGATCATTCTTTGTGCGAGGGCTGTATTATTAAATATTAAACTAGTGATCATCCAACGATCACATTTAAATGTATATATTAGCGATGCAGTTTTGGAGGGTGTTCCTACCTTACAAGCATGAATTAACGAAATAAAATCGATAAAGTAAAAATAAGCTAAATTTTAATGAACTCGCTGAGAATTATATTGCACTTGGATTTAAATGGTGAGATTTCTTAAATTATCAAAACAATGAGATGGGGTATAAAAGGCGAAAAATGCATTTATCAAACACGGTGGTTAAATAATACGTAATATATTTTTTATTGATTACCTGCATAGAACTACGTGTCGTAAATAGTATTAACGAAAAATTAATTTAAATAATCTTAATTGAGTCCCTCTATAGACTGAATGGTAGTGCGTTAATCTATCACTCTGGGTGTTTTCTGCAGACAAGCCAAACGCTTCCATAGATCCTCTGTTGTATTTTGTAGGGGCAGCAGGGGAAGCAGACCACTAAATTCATGTGTCGCTTTTCGACCCCCGCCGTTTCTCAATGGTTTTTGGTATCCGACTGGAAGTTTTACTAAAACCTTACTATCATTGAGACTGTCATTAGCCTTTTACTTTCGACTGTAGTGATTTCAAACTGGCGACTGATGCATGTTGCCATTCTTCCTTATCACAGAGTAGTTGCTACCATTTGCTTAAGGCTAAGTTCTTCACAGCGCATCCATTTAATAAGCCCGTGGCATTTTTATGTTAGCCGTTTTTTCAGACACAGTCGGCAAGTATCGTCTTACCTCGATTTTTAACTTTGCCAGAGAGATCGTGACCTGTCACTAACGCAGTTAACCACTTGTTGGCACCCACATTATATCCAAGCTCCTTCTTGTCTTTCTGTCAACTTTTAGGAAAAAATTGCAGAGTCTTTGGTCGGAATCGAACCCACAACCCCGGACTGATAAACTAGCACCCACCGAGCACCATAGCTTTAGGTTAGGTTAAGCAGGCAGCTCCAATACAGCTCACTTGGGTCCAAGTATTGGTCCCTTTATGTTACCTGCAAAAGAGGAGGGGAAAAAGGAAAAAGGAAAAGGGAGAGATAGAGATAGAGATAGAAAAGAGAAAAAGCGTTAAGAGAAAACATAGAATAAAAGCACAGACAGTTTCAGGTGTTCGACAGTTTCCTCCTCTTCCTCATCTTGACAACTTCTGCAGAAATCGTTTTAATGGAGACCCATTCTTTTTGCATGAGTTCCGAATAGGCAATGCCCAGTAACCGTTGATATTAAATCCCGTAGCTGCATTTTTGGCAGCCGAAATAGCAAAGCCGTTTTTTTCTGATCCAGTAGAAGCCAGATCGTCCTCGCCGTTTGACAAGTCGACTCATTGGACCATCTTACCTGGGCCAGATCTTATAAGGCTCGATTTATTCGATGCCCGCAAGCAGAAAGGGGAATGCCACAATAGACGTCAATGGCGCTATTGTTGAGCAAAGTACCCTTCTTTGCCAGTTCATCAGCAACACAGTTGCCTACAAAAGTCCCATGTTCCCGCATAAATTAATTTACCTGTGTCAGGATCTGGATGTCCAGTTGTATTTTGATTTTTGGTTTACTGTAGACGGCCTTTTCGGCTACTAAAAACTCAGCTGACGACTTCTTTGCTTCAATTTTAAACCGTTGCCACAATTCAATATATTCTATCAAATTGCTCTCCTAATTGTTTCTTGGGTTTGATATTTATGTTTTTATCTTTTAGTTTGGATTACTAAAGAATTTTGTTATGTACTCTATGCTTTTCATATATCCCTCGTAACATCCCTACATTTATCCATTGAAATGTCATCGGTAATTGATAGAACACATATTCAAAGCAAGCGATTAAATTGTACGATTGCCAAGCAAAATTTACACTGAGAGTAGCTGGAATAAAATCATGCCATCGACTGAGTAAAGAACAGAAGGAAAGAAGGATCGATCGATCTATCTATTATTATTTGTCTGTTTGTTGTGTTTGTACAGAAAAGATGTTTTTTTTCTTCTCTTCTTTTATTAAAGGCATTGCAGTGTCAAGTTTGTTTCTACAGTATTCCGCACCATTTGATACATGGTTACATTTTGCGGCCATGTCGTCATCCGCATTATAATCATCATTATCGTCATCATCACCAGCACCAGCGATCATTCCAAAAACAAATAAGGAAAAAATCTAATGTATGTTGTTTATTGCAATCATAATTAATAACGTTTTTTATTTCGATTTCTAAGTGATCATTAAACTTTTTATTCACACATTAGATATTCACTATAAATTTTTGTCTTGATATCGTTTTTTGGCACTTAAAAAATGTTTTGTATTTTACAACCGTTACTACTTCCTTCAAAATTTGCATGATGGTTTAATATTTTATACTGGCTTTAAATCAAACAGTTATTGATTCATTGTTTGGTTTACAAATGATTTTAAAACTGTGGAAATTGGTTTACGGTTTTATGGAGAAGAACATAACCTACTGCTTAACAAGTTCACAAAGGAGTGTAAATCTGTCATAGTTTCAATGCAGACATTTTTACAATTAATTTTGTATTCTTTTTATCTTTGTCGGAAAAGATAATTTTCGGTTAAATTTTCGATTGGTAAGGGCTAAACTGAGAAACCGTGACGTAGTGGATTATAGTCTGCAATTGCTGAGTCGATTAGACTTTGAAATCGAATAATGCGAGATCTTTGAGCAAAGTTCTTATCATGCTAATGCGTGAAATGTCGAATTTGGAGATCGATGGCGAATTGCCGTTTCTGGATTGAGTGGTATACTTTTGACCAAATTTAGTACTTTTGTACCAAATTTGGTTACTCGATTACAAAACACATTACATGAAACTTCAAAAAAATAGATATGAAATTTGTAGTCAAGCTTAAGTTCGTTTTATTCTCTCTAAGAAAGAATAATTTAAATTACAAATTAGGTAATTATATTAAAGAAAAATTGGGAGTATTAAATTTTTAAACACCAGCAGAGCGGAGTGCACATTTTCTACACAGCTACGTGCGTCATCAGCACTTTTCGCATCTATCAACTTTGAGTAGAGTTAAGTCGTAAACATTATCTATTTAACCAACGAAACTCAGATAAGGGAATACGAGAAAAATCGCATTCAATCATCTATCGTCAGTTGGTGAGAACGAATTCTACCATTATCTAAAGCTTACCTTGTTTTTAATATTTTTACCTTTATATTTACCACCTTATATTTGTTGTTGCTTCAGCCAGCCTTCGGTTAGCAATAGATGATTTAATGCGATTTTTCTCGTATTTCTTTATCTGAGTTTGGTTGGTTAAATAGATGATAATCCAGTGACAAAGCCGTTCCATCAAAAATGCTTTATTCCAAACGCCATTTCCTTTTTTAAAATCTTTTGTCGAACCTTCTTAACAACCTCGCACTTTGGACAACACTTTGGAAATAAGTTTGGAATATTTCCCTACGTTGTTCAAGCGTAAAGCGATTCCGTTTGGCCCGTGGAACTATAATACTAACTGATGGTCATTATTTCGGACAAAAAAAATCTATTAATATCAAAATAATATATTATATGAATTACAAAAATACTTGTATTTGGCCCACTCGGTATATGTTACTTTTTGTTAGGCATGAACATTCCTGAAGCAAAGCTTTAAAGAACTTTGATCAAATTATTGTTACTTTTTGATTGTATGTTACTATTGTTACTATGTTTGATTGTATAAAGTGTTTTTTTTTAGTAATAGTACATATGTTATTGCCATGGATTTTGCTTTATTCGAAAGGCATGCATTTTGTTTTTGGTTGAATAAAAATATCACATCCAATAACTGAAAACATTCCTTTTTTACCTCTTGTTGGTAGCATTTTGTACTTTTTATCTGGAAATATATTTCGAAATAATAAAAAGTTTTTCCTTTATTCCAACAAAAACAAAGTTTTGACAGTTGGTTATCACCAGTGATGCCAACTTAGCTCATTTCGCGCTATTTTTAGCTCTTTTTGACTCTATAGCACTTTTTCAAAAAAAAAAAAAAGAGCAAACATAGCTGTTTTCATTCTTAAACCCCCGTACCCCCATTTTCTTCATTTGCTTCATTTGCTATCAACATGTCTTAACAAAAGTTAAACTTCATATAAAAAAAAACAGTATTAAAAATAATGTTTTTTTTTTGTATATGAAGTTTGACTTTTGTTAAGGCATGTTAATGTCTAATGTTTGTTCATGAGTTGTACATGATTTGTAACGCGCACTAAATTGTATCGTTTGTGGACTAAGCATACAACTGATTCCTAGAATTGTTGTTACAGCCGTCGCAACTTATATGGCTTGCTTTATAAACAGCGCGTTTGACACTTAATGCTATGTTTAATAAATTTTCCCATTTTAGTCTTAATTTTTTCATCTTTTATGTAATTTCAGAAGTCCTTTTTATCACTAATAATAACAATATCTATAGTTTTATGCAGGCCTGTTCTGAGAATCACTATTTTTCAAAGCCCCCTTTCACAATAGACAGAAACAGGGCAGACAGACGAGATTTGTAGGCAAGGGGTTGAAGAGGTAGAGTGTGTATTTCATGACTATTGTACTGGACATTTTTCGTTTCTTTTTTCTGCTTTTCACTTTTTTCTGTGTTGCTTCACATTATATTTCTCAAGTCGGCGTCTTCTTGGTTAAAGCTTCTCAACAAGTATGTACTTATACCACATATTTGCAAAAATCTGTCTGTATTGTTTATGCGCAAGTGTGAAAAGTTTAAGACAGAAATCACATAAGATGTATTCTACACACAAACATTTTTTAAATCACGTGATTTTAAATCGGAAATCACAGTCACTTATCTAGAGTGTGATTTCAAATCACTTCCTTATTTTTGCGAGTACTATGTTGTTAAATTTATAACAAGTTCTTATATAGAATAGTTTGAAGTGTTCTATTTTAATCTTTTGTGGTAAGATTACCTAACAAGGTAAGAACAATATTTTGGAGTAATATTTCATATATATATTTTTTTTTGTGTTTTACCGCTCCTTTTTAACTGTCAGATTAGGTGTTTAAAAAGTACATCTACCCTTGCCAAAGATAGAAATTGCAATTATTCTCCAAATAACGACACCAACAGTATTAGCATTCAGGTTGCAGAATAGGGGGAAAATAGTTGTATATTTTTTTAAAACCTAAGTGAACTTTTGCAAATGTAAAAAATGAACCTTTAGAGCACAATATAACAATAAAATCGACTGAAATAATCCGTTCTATTTTCAAATTAGCACTTTTTAGCTCTTTTTGACCTCTGGGTCGATGCGTTTGGTCCTTGAAAGTTGGCATCCCTGGTTGGCACATAACAAAGTAAAAAAGAAAATAATTACCTTCGCCGTGCTGCCACCTAGTAAAATGAATTCGCCTTCAACCAAACTACACACAAAGTATTTGCGGTCTTGAGTAGGAGGTATAGAGTAGCAAGTATATGGTAATTTCTATATCTCTAAAAAGCTCGTTTTACATTTTAGAAATATAGTAAATATTATTCCATGTAAAATTTTAATAATTAAGGGTAATTCCAAGTCAAATCAACCAAAAAATAAATGTTTTCAAATTTACCAATCCCGATTTTATTGAAACTTTTTTTTATTTATATTCGTTGACTCCCTGAATCCAAAATATGATTTAAAAAAAAATTCTATCTCGTACAGTTTTTCCGCTACACAGTTATCAAAATTGAAAAATGTCGCTTTTTTTGCATATGCGCTCGAGGATTAAATATATTCTAAATCCAGTTCTATAAGTCCTAGAAAGTTGAGTAATAGCTCATTTTAAAGGGTATTTCATACGCTTTAATTTGGTATCTTTTTTTCGATTAGACGCTGTTTTAAGAAGATACAGCAAAAATAAGATTTTCATATAAAAAATAAATTTTTTATGAAAACATAGGTCGTCACAGATTTTTGTCCTTTTTTCGATTAGACGCTGTTTTAAGAAGATACAGCTAAAATAAGATTTTCATATAAAAAATTGATTTTTTATGAAAAATATAAAGAATATAAATAAAAAAAGTTTCAATAAAATCTGAAGTAGTCATTTTGAGTGCCTTATTGATTTGACGTGGAATTAGCCTTAAGTAAAAATTTACTTAATTTTTTAATAAACTTATGATACTATGTAACGAAAGAAAAGGAGTACGACCAACTAAGGACTCCAATTCTAATATAAATTTATTTATTTAAATTTTGTAATAACATATGGCCAAACAAAAATAGATTAAAGGAGTGCACGAAAACGCTTAAAAAACTGCTGGAATGTCATAGAATAGCATCCCTGGAAAATTACCTGGCGGATCTTGACACAACTTCACAATCAGATTATTCATTATGGCGTGCATGTAGAAACTTAAAACGACCAGTCATACGCAAACCTCCCTTACGAACTTCTTTACCCCCGGGGTTTCCAATTGTCACTGCAGGAATATGGCAAATGCTTTGACGCGGTCCACTCGGGGAAAATAGGGGCACCAGCTAGGGTTCCTAGAGCCTAACAACAGACGGAGTTGGATAGTCTCCAAACCCCTAAGCAGGAGGTTATAATATGGATCTAGGCTTGCCTTGGAAAGGCTTGCCATATTATATAAATTGCTACTCATTGTGACTGTATCGCACACAAAAAGCGATTGGTGACAATCGTAAAGTGTTGTTATACTACACAATGGGGGCGCTAGTCTACGCCTAAGTTTCACTCGGTGGTAAGACCACCGTGAGGTTAGGCCGAGTTGGCAGGTACTCACGTTAATCTTGTTCCACAATTACGAACTTCTTGTGGGGATTGGGCAAGAAATGATACTGAAAAATGTAATCTATTTGTTGACCATTTAAAAAACGTGTTTATTCCAAATGACTCGACTGATATATGTAGCTGAGTTGCCACCTGTCGATGTCCTGCTGTCACCTTAAGGTTTGAGCTTCGTGATATTGAAAGGGCAATAACTGATTAAAACACCAAGAAAGCGCCTGGTTTTGATAAAACGAGCAATAAGATGCTAATTGAGCTTCCTAGTATTGCACTAAAAATAATTCTCTTTATATTTATTGCCATGTGTCGTCTTGAGTACTTTCCATCAGATTGGAAGATTTCTTTGATAACTATGATTCCTAAGCCGGGAAAATATCACACAAAAGTAGAATCATACAGACCCATAAGCCTTATATCAAACATGTCAAAGCTATTCGAAAAGATTTTAATTTCTAAGTTAAACCCAATTCTAAGCGATATGGGATGTATTCCGAATCATCAATTTGGATTCAGAAAACAACACAGTACAATCGAACAAACACACAGATTAGTAAATGTAGTCAAAAAGACCTTTGAGGAAAAAAAAATATTGTTCAGCCCTTTTCATAGACGTGTCTAAAGCGTTCGACAAAGTATGGCATAAAGGCTTAATAAATAAGTTAAAGCTAAATTTGCTTAAAAACTTCTATAACTTGCTAGAAAGATATTTAACTAATCGAAAGTTTATAAGAAAAAAGCAGACTTTTTAAGTTCACCACAGTCTATTTCCGCTGGAGGTAGTATATTGGGACCCATTTTATATTTATTGTATACTTCGGATATGCCAACTAATGACCGAGTCCACACATCGACATTCGCTGATGATACAGCTTTTTTAAGCATCCACGACAGTCCCCAAATAGCATCGCTATATTTACAAGACCACATATTTAATTTGGAAAACTGGTTGAAGAAGTGGAGAATAAAAGTGAACTAACAAAAATGCACTCACATAACGTTTACACTACGTAGGGACTCATGTCCCCCTATTCGCATAAATAATCAAATGATACCTCAAGTTTCTGAAGTCAAATACCTCGGTATACATCTTGATCGGCGCCTTACATGGAAAAGTCATATAGAATCAAAGTTAACACAAATGAAATTGAAAGCAGTCCAACTTAACTGGCTTATTGGCAGAAACTCTACTCTCAGCTTAGATTGCAAACTTTTGCAATACAATTCGATCCTCAAACCAATATGGCGTTATGGGGCACTACCTCAGCTTCAAACTTGGAAAAAATTCAAAGGCGGCAAAATATCTTATTATTTTATTTACCAAGAGTTGAATTCTGTGAATACCGCTTGATGTGGTACAGGTAAACACATCCACGCAATACAAAATCCATGACATTAACAACGCGTGCGTGACTTTACCACCTTACATGAAATGGCAGGTAAATTTTAAGTGAGTACAGCTGTCGGAGGGTAAAATTACTTTTGAGGAAACCATCATCTAATAGAACAAATCCCAAAATCTTAATTTTATTATCACATTTGATTTCACTATTAATACATACCGAAACCCTAATCACCTCTGACGATGGTGGGCCGAATCTCATTACCGTTGTTTTAGTTGGGTTTATTAAAAAATTATTTGACCTCATCCAAATTTCGACATCATTTAACTTACAACTAATTTCAGTTTGAAAATCCCTTAATGATTGGTGTTGAAAAAATAAAATTGTATATCATCCGCAAACGCATATACGACACAAGCTTGTGAGTCAATTACACTAAATAAATTATTTAGGTTCATTGAAAAAACTAAAGTCCCTAGAACTGATCCTTGAGCTACTCCCAAGTTCACTCTTTGCACATTGGATTCCCTACCATCTAATGAAACAAATTGTTCACGGCCTCTTAAATATAAGTATGCAAGTAAGCATGCCGTACGCGAAAACCTGAACTCAGTGCTAAGCTTCTGTACCATTTTCTAATGATCAACATGATTAAAGGCCTTAGATAGATCCAAAGAAACTAAAACAGAAGTATTGTTGTCATTCAATTCATTCCTTATTGTTTCAGTAATTCCTAGAAGCGCCAAAGACGAGCTGCTGTTTTTGCGAAAACCAGTTTGTTTGTCATTCAGTAAAGAAAAACTGGAGATGTGGGAACTTATTTGCGACATCATAATATGCTCGAAAACTTTAGACAATACAGGTAGTAGGTCTAAGATTACACAGTGCAACACGGAAAAAAATAACCATATACGGACACCACTACGTGATAAAAGACCAAAAAAAAGACCCCTGTCTCCCAGTTTTGCCCAAAGTCCTCCAGGTTTTTTTTATGGGCTCTCAAAGATGTGGGGCCTCGATGTCATTTTTGCAAAAAATGATCATTTACTCAAGCTCCAGTTTATTACCGATATGCCCAGTATGAACACTTTAGATTTCGTTCGTAATTTCAGCTCGAAATTACTTAATTTCGTGGCAGCCTGAATGGGCTATTAATGTTTACATTCTGTCTATCACATTTCAATATATTATTTTGATAATTAAAATATATTTTAATTCTTTCTTTATATATGTGTAGATAAAGGGTCAAGTCTTATACTACCATTTACACGAAAACGCACGCTATTCTTGGAGTAGTCACTATCAGTTTGGAACGTGTCACTATTTTAGTTCTCTAGATACAGGATAATCAATAATAACTTATAGGGAGTATATATTACCTCCGAGCATCAGCACCAAGCTTTTGCATGGAAACGCATTTTAACGAAGAGTCTTAAAATATAAAATATTGCCCCATTTTCATTTCTAGATTGTTTGTAGGTCAGGTCCAAGATTTCAAAGCGGTCTCAGTGTTTGGCTTTCTAAAAGGTACAAAAAGCAAACATGGATCCGAGGTTGAATGTTTACTTTTTGTCCATGTGCATATCTATGTAGGCATAGTTAAATTGAACAGAATTTCATATTTGACAATTAAGATCAAGTTGTTTTGCTTTAAATGTCATAAAATCAAATTTTATCACACAAAGTTGGTTTTTACTCTTAAAGATTAGATTTTACAATGATATGGAAAAGTTCATAAAACCCAATTTTAATTTAAAGTTGAAAGATACTATATAAATCATTATTTAAATGATGTAATGTTATGATTTTATGTTATAACTGAACGAAATTAGCACCAGCGACTAAGACATAAATAAAATTAAGTTTTGTAATAAAAATAATTGCTTGTACGCACTGAGTAAGAAAAGAAGAGATGTTTTTCTATTACTCCATCTGTAAAACATGGCACCAATTATCATACACTACGTTGAAATATTTCAGCTCCTTAAGAAAAGTAGTTTCGTTTTAAAAGTAAACATAGACCGATTACCAAAATAGAAAATATTCTTTAATATGTACAAAAACCTACATCCTTTCTTTAGTTTGATCTATTATTTTTAAATTATGAGACCAAAATTATTAAATATAAAAGCAAACAGGAAAAACATGACCGTGAAGCTATGAAAAGGATAAACCAGGAAGCTTCACTAAAGGCGAAAAGACTAATCGCTCAAGAAATTCAGGTCTTCATTGGCCCAGGGACGAATTCAGCAGGTTTGAACGGGTGTCCACCCATTAATTAATCTCTAAAGGTTCTCCCATGGATTTGAACCGAGATATTCCGATAGGGGTGTACAAGGAAGCATCGCTAGATGTGAATTGGGATTACCTTTTAGGAACTCCGGTTGTCACTAGCCAATTGAGGATATTGAAAGAGAATGACAAAGAAGCCTCGCAAGGGGTGGACGGGTCAGTCTGTGAAGATACTTCTGCGGCAATGGCGGTAATTCAAGGTCCTACCGCAGAAGGAGAAGAATCCTCATAAGAAGCCTATCAAACAACCCTTAAAGTTTAAATTGAAGGAGGCTATAAATGACACCATCCAGAAGACGAGCGAAAGTCGAAAGACTAATGTGAAGCCTAAAGTTGGTGCGATAATGAAACTTTCATTTGTACAAGTTTTTAATAAAGATCTTATTTTAGGTATCACCGGCATATCCAATGATGGTTTTGGACAATACACATGTAAATATTTTTAAGGCAACCAGAGTAATGATACTGGTAATATACATAGGTTTCGTAGAAAACGCCAAACTTGTCGATGGGTTTATTGTTCTCATGTACAAGAACCAATAGACAAAGAGCTGGCTGATCGATCTAGCAAATTATATGAGCAATCTTTGGAAAGGGGCTAAGGTAAGAATCGATAGCCTGCAGACGCTGCGAGGTCAGCTAGATGAACGTTGATCACGATTCTACAGAACGTAAAGTTTAAAAGGAAGGGTCTTTCAGAAAAGGTAGACCGCTCCTGGACTAATGAGAGAAGACGGGCTGAAGCTAAAAGAATAATATCGCTAAATGGCGTCAGAAGTCCTACATTATATTATGCATCATTTCTAGCGGCTGGAATGGATGGATTTATTTCCTGCCCTATTACAGTGGAGTGTACACACCTTGCTTGAAAGGATTAGCTTTTCTAGCGACGGGCTACATCCCGGTGGGTTGAAGGAAAACTAATAAATTTTCTTCCCAAACTGAGTAAAAGAGACTACATGGAAGCTAAGTCCTTCAGGCCGGTAAGCCTGACATCATTTTTACTAAATATAATGGGGTGGGTGTTGCCCGATTTTTTGGAGAACAACACGCCTACGGATAGGCCCTTGAGTTAATAATAAGTTAAATGGGGCTCAGAGGATTTCCTGTATGAGAGCAATTGATGCACTGTTGAGATTGCTCCGTTGGTCATGTTGGGAAGTTCGACTATGTACGACTTCGCGTAGGAATAGCGATGCCATTTGGCATTGCTTTGGACCGAACGTAGGACATAAGAGTGTAGTAAGACAACTAATTCTTTCTGTACACGCAAAGAAAAAACATTGTTATTGTATGGTCATGGCAACCACACTATGTTCCCTGTAACAATAGATGTTTGCGGTGAACAAATTATAGTTATTTAAAATAATACTTTGGTCACGATAAACAAGTTTTTTTGTTAACAGTTAATCATTCAATGGTTATACTCACCAAAAAAGCAACATGGTTGATTTGAAACATATTAAAATTCAAACCATAACCAAATTATTTTTAATATTTAAAAATTATAACCATAATATATTATTATTAAACATAGTATGTTAATTTTGACTAAAAATAAACAAATAATGTTTGGTTTTAAAAATACATATTTTGGTTTTGACATTTTTTCAGTTCAGAAATATGTGAAATATGTTCATCTAAAATCGTAAATACATTAAATACATATTTGTTTTCAACAAATAAATTAGTTTTTTATTATAATTGATAGTTTTAAATTAATAATATTAAACACATAAAAAGGTAAGCAGAAAATATCAAAATATGTATGTAAGTCTAAATCGAAATATTCGTGTATTTGTTTTTTGTTATTTATAAATATATTCATACGTTGTCACATATAACCATTTACATGTTTCAAATTATATTATAGTATGTTTATATTATAAACATAACTATGGTTGTATTTTACAATGTTATTTTTATGTAGACAATAATATGTTCCCACGACAACAATATTATTTTTATATATAACCATATAATTCAATCAAAACATGTTGCTTTTAGATTATGGTTACCTCAACCATGTTTTTTCTTTGCGTGTATTCAAATCACAACTTCTCATTATTTTATTTCTCAACTTATAAATATGTAGAATCTGTGTATGTGTGTGTTTATACACAGAAATATATTGACATACAGGAGCAATAATAATAAGAATTTGCTTATGTTAACAACTTAGTCCGTGTGCATGCGTATACATGAAGTGTGTGTGCGTGTGTATGTGTAAGTAAAACTATAGGTCATAATAATGCTTAGGTTGCTATACTAACTGACTAGGCCGTGCGCACAATACACATATGTACATGTTGGATACAGGGTAGCAATTTCAAAGTAGAAGCATTCTGGATCTAGTTAGTAAGGAGGTCAGGGAAGCTCAAATGCCTATAGAACGCATGAGTACAAGAAAAATAGTCGAAAGACCGAATCGGACTATGTGGATTTAATTTATGTTTAAAAACATTATTTGGGGACAACGATGAAGCTTTAGGTAAAATAAATGATCTGGAACAAATATTATGTCAAACACATTTAAAGCTATCAAAAAAATGAAGGATTATTTCATGTAATTTCCTTTTTATTAAAAAAAAAGAATAAGAAATTAATATGAGCTTTAATTTTTAAAACATTGTAGTTTGAATTGAATTAAAATTTAATATACGTCTACGAAACCTGTTCTCACTTATCCGAAGTCTTTAAAATTGAAAATTTCGGTTAAGTGAAAAATAAATCGTGTAATTTTTCATTTGCGCTTAACCGAATTCGACTGTAAATCGCCTTCTTGAGGTATAAATCATGTTTTGCTTTTCTTTGATATCTAAGCTTTGTTCTAAACTATACTTTGTTCAAAATTTAAGACACGTCTATGAAAAGTATTTATATTTTAATATTTTCTTTCCTCAATGCTGTTTTTTTATTACATATAGTTATAAGTGGGTTTGTAAACCCGAATTGATTTACCTCGATATCTCATTTTCTCGTTTAGGTATCAGCCACAGTGAAACGTTCCAATCTGGGAGAAATTACTAAAGACGTAGAATGGAATTAAAAAAATATTTTACTTCTATAAGAAGTTCCATCTTGTTTTTTTCAAAGCAATTAGGATTTTTAGAGTTTAAACCCAGTGCTAGCAGTATTTATCAATACTTTTTTTGGTTTCGGTGATAGTTTTATACGTAAAAATGTCTAATCGGCACATGAAATCACTTTTTCCATTTTCCTAGCTTGTAGTTGGTAATTTCAAAACATTCTTGCGATTCTTCAATATGCCTATTGGTTTATTACAATTTTTTTATTGAATGTTCTAAAGCTTATTACTCAGTTAACCGCTTTGGTAAGTAAGGAAATTTTTGAATATTTCCTGTTACCGAAACCGGAAGTACGTAAGTGGATGGTCACTTTTTAGTGTTCCGTACCCAAAGGGTAAAAACGTAACCCTATTGTTTTCGCTTTTTATCTCTCGAACCGTAACAGGTAGACTCTTGAAATTTTCACAGATGATGTATAGCTGTAGCAGCTATAGCAACAAATACTTAAATTTATATGGTGTTCCGATAGAGAGGTGTTACAGACTAAAGATTTACGAACTGTAATTAAAACTTAGTTTGCTATATAAATGTATAAAAAATAAACCTAACAATTAAAGGGTGATCCGATAAAAGTTTTGAACCGTAACAGGTAGACGCTTTAAATTTTCACAGAAGGTGTATAACTGTGGCAGCTCTAGTAGCAAATAGTAGAACTTATAGGGTGTTCCGATAAAGAGGTGTTATTCACGAATATGCAATTATTTCTTGAACTGTAGGAGGGATAAACTAAAAATATGCAAGCAGTAATTAAAACTTAATTCGCTTTATAAACAAGTCTAAAAAAACGTAAAATTAAAGGGTTTTCCGGCAGTGATGTGTTTTGCATGTATAACGCTTTATTTCTTGAATCGTAATAGGTAGACTCTTGAAATTTGTTACAAAAGATCTGTTGCCACGGCCGATATGACAATTACTAAAAATTAAAGGGTGTTCCGACAGTGACACGTTTTTAACGTGATTTATTTTTTTAATCGTAATAGGTAGGCTATTGATGTATTTATAGAAAGGGTATTTCATGGATGCTATTAAAAATAATAAAATAATAAAAAACAAATAATAAAAGTGTTCCTCAGGGACATGATTTTTACGTAAATACCTTATTTTATAATACGTAATAGGTAGACTCTTGAAATTTTTTCAGTAGATGTGTTACTTCGGCCGCTATAACTATTACTAAAAATTGAAGGGTGTCCGTTAGTGACATGTTTTCACGTATAATACCTTATTTTTTGAACCCCAATAGGTAAGCTCCTGATATTTTTTATAGAAAGTGTATTACCATGGCCGCTATAACAACAATTACTAAAATTTAAAGGGTGTTCCAATAAAGATGCTATTTTCGCGAATATGGCTTTAATTTAAAAATTAAAGGGTGTCCCATAAGACATAAAAATTAACAACTTGAATTTTTAAATTGTACTGAACATTGTACGGAACCCTAGGTGTGTGACTGATTTATTTTTGTTTCGTATGCTTACTATTTAGCATGAATGTATCCCACATTTTATTAAGGTGAATCTAATGAGTTTATTTATATTAAATTGAAAGAAATGTTTTATAAAATAAAATATGCAAGGAAATCGTTTGAAAGCTAACGTTTTAATTGTATTCTCTGTTGTCTAAAATTGTAGCTAAAAATTTAAAAAAACAAAATGCAAAAGTTTCAGAATTTAAATGATAACTGCTCAATACGTTTTGATTTAATATTATTTTTTTAACGAATCTAGAGTAAAACGAGAAGACAGACAGTCAGTCCTGTTCTGAAAATCACTTTTTATCAAAGTGATTTGAAATCACGTAAAAGGTGTTCTACATACAAATAATTTTTAAATCACGTGATTTTAAATCGGTTAGGAAAGTGTCTGTGATTTCAAATCACTTACTTATTTTTCGAGTTCTTTGTTGTTAATTTTATAACAAACTGCTGTAATAAATAGTATGAAGTGTTCTTTTATGATTTTTGTAGTTAAATTACGTAATATTATAAGAAAAATATGAAAAAATTGTGCATTTTTGAAGATTCTTCTTTTGCAGTAAGATTTTATAAAAAAATTGTGTTTTTCCGCTTCTTTTTAACTGTCAGCAGATTAAGTGTTTAGAAAGTACATCTAACCTTGCCAAACTTAAAAATTGCAATAGTTCCGTAAGTAAAGCCTTAAAACGCCCATTTTTCATACTGCTTTCATTTTAAACCTTTTGGGGTCCACAATATTACCCTAGACCATTCAGATTTCTTTTATTTTACGTATTACGTAATTTTTAATAAAAAAAAAATAATAAAAATCAGCAATTTTCTTGTGGTTTTACAATTTTGAAATCATTTAAAAAAATAAAAAATTATGTGATTTACAGAACAGGGTAAAATAAACAGGATTTTAAAACGGTTCGTGATTTAAAATCACGTGATTTTCAGAACAGGCCTGAGTATATGTTATTTATAGCGAGAAGTATTTATTTTGTCATAGAACATGAATTAGATTAAACAATTTTTTTTTATTTCATCATCCATAACAAAGTATACATTAAACCGATAACCGGGTTATTTTTAGCAAAACCGAAAACCGATATAGTATAGTTTATTTACTAGAGGTTACCAAAGCTGCCCATTTGATTGTAAATGTAGGATAACAAAACTATCTCTTATTTAGCTAAATTAACTGATTAATTAAAACGATTTCATTAAAACCGCGTATAAATGAAGATTTTGCGATATCATATCTAGATTAAAATGCAGTGATTATTTAAGATCATACGGAATTTTCTTCGTTTTTTCCACTAAATAATTTGAAAAGTGTGGACGTAAAATTCAGAATAAATTAAAAAATTAAAATCTTTTAATACCAAAACATGAAACAGGTGTTTTGTTTAAAGTTTAAGAAATATTCACCATTTGGTCGCAAGCAAAACAATTTAAGATTAGAAATTATTGATATACTTGAGTTAGAGATGAAGTAAAACAGCAATTAGCTTCCGATAAATATCTTGAAGATTCATGTCTATTACTAAATGTTTGTAAGTAATTAAGAGATTTTATATCACATTTCTTTTATTTAAATATTTTTTTTTAAAGTCACTTTTATTTTTTACCTTGCACAAAGTATTTTATAATTCTTTACTTCATCGATTAAAATAAGAAAAAAACAAAAACTTAAAACTCTCAGACATTTCTGTATTGATCTCGTAAAAAATCAAAGTTAATAGCTTTGGCTTAGTAGTTTTTTGTGTAAGTCATAAAAACATTGTTTTGCCATATGATATGGGTTACTCGAAATAACGTTTATTCTCAAAATCACACACTAGGTATTAAGCGTATGGATCTGTGTTCAGGTATATGTATGTATGTTTATGTGCGACTTGTATATTAAATATCAAATGTGTCATATCCATTAAAATTTTTTATACAAAACCAAAAGAAAATAAAAAAATCAACCATTAAAACTTACTTACGATTATTGCTTTTGGTTTCATAGAACTTAACACAGCTATAAATGCAACTGCATCTTTAAGATAAAAAACACATACATACACACACATTTAGTGTTAATGATATCATTTTCATTTTATCGTTCTCTCCTATTGTTTCTCGTAAAATTAGTAGGAAAAAAGCATAACTATTCTAGTTATTTATTTATATTTTTAATATTCCAGCAGGTTATTATATTGTCTTTGTTTTTCCTTCTTAAGAAAAACATCTAAATTTAGATCATCTCTTCTTTGTAATTACAAAAAAATAATATAAAATTTAAATTTAAGAATATGTAATAACAAATAAATATATTTTTGCTAATTACTCGAGTATAAAGAATGGTTTTGATTTTCGTCAACACAATTGTGATAAACTTTTTTATAAAATTGTAAATTACATTGTTTTTTTATTGTGGCCAGATGAAATCGAAATTCAATTTTAAAAAACACTAGTAAGTTATGGCCAACATAAAGTATTTTTATGTTAACAACACTAGCAAAAAATCATCATCATCAAAGTCAGACTATCTGAACTATCAAACATTGAGCAGATTTATATTCATCCGTGCCGAATCTTACATGCCTTTCAACATAATGATTTCCTTGTACTTTTATGTTTTTCAATTTTAGTTTTACTTCTAGACGTCTATATCTATACATATAATATAACTGTATAAATGGTCCGTTATATGCATATGAAGTTTTTTTTTTTCTGGAACGGACATGGAATGTAAAGCACTGATTTTTAAATTTTTCGTCTATCTGTCATCAGTCTATGTACGCATCACGTTAAAAATACTTGAGAGGTACCTTGGTACGTCGTTTCCAATATAGGGTACCTTTTTCCTTTAAATGACTTGGCAGCACCATTTATTTCTGCAAACGGAAAATTCTAGATACTTAATATTTATAGTGATGTACAATAATTTAATTTTAACTACAACCTATGTTGCAACATCCTGAGTAATTACCCAGATTAGGATACTCTATACAAAGTTATAAGTTATATTTGCAGTACCTTAAAAGAAAGAGTCTCAAAATTTGGTGTGGATAAATTTTAGGACAAAAATTCGAACAAAATATAACATGACACTGACTTTTTTTTTCGCAAATTTTTATTTATTGAATCTTTAATATAATTGAACTATCAATAATTATTCATATCTTAAGTCTAAGAAAATAAATATACCTGTTAAGTCCAACCAGTGCTGGACAAAAAAAAAATGTATGAATCACGGTTACTGTAATTTGCGGGTTATCCCTCTGATGTACGGATGAGAGAAACAGTGTCCCTCTTTCTTAGTCGAATGTAACCAGGTTCATTTAGTATGTTACGGGCCAGTGGATTCGGATGAGTTTCAAGCTTCTTTAAATACCTTGTGGCAAGTTTCGCTATTTCTGCTTTAACTGATGGCACGTTTAGATCTTTATGAGTGTTCGAGTTTTTTATATACCAAGGAGCAGATATAATTATACGAAGAATCTTATTTTGGCGCCTTTGAATTTTTTCTACGTTGCTAGCTGAGGCAGTGCCCCATAACTGAATGCCATAACACCATATTGGTTTTAGAATTGACTTGTTTAATTAAAGTTTTCAATCTAAAGCTAGAGTAGAATTTCTGCCAATAAGCCAGTTTAGTTGGACTGCTTTTAACTTCATTTGTGTTAACTTTGTTTCTATGTGGCGTTTCCATGTAAGGCGAGGGTCAAGATGTATGCCGTGATATTCCTGAAAGCTGAGGTATTGTTTAGTTATATATCCGAATAGGGGGCAAGATTCTCTACGCAGTGTGAAAGTTATGTGAGTACATTTTTATTCTCCATTTCTTCAACCATTTTTCTAAATTGGATATGTGATCTTGTAAATATCGTCATGCTACTTCGGGTCTTTCGCGAATGCTCAAAAAAGCTGTGTCGTCAGCAAATGTTGATGTGTGAACTCGATTACTAGTTGGCATGGCTGAAGTATACAATAAGTATAAAAAGGGCCCCAATATACTACCTTGGGGAACTCCGGCTTCGATTGGCTGGGGTGAGCTCAAAAAATCTCCTTCTTTCACAATAAATTTTCGTTCGGTTAAATAACTATCTAGCAGCTTATAGAGGTTTACGGGCAAATTCAGTTTTAGCTTACATATTAGGCCTTCATGCCATACCTTATCGAATGCTTGAGAAACTTCAATAAAAAGCGCAGAGCAGTATTTTCTCTCTTCAAAAGTCTTCTTAACAACATTGACTAACCTGTCAGTTTGTTCGATTTTACTATGTTTTTTCCTGAAGCCGAATTGATGGTTTGGAATACATCCTTTGTCCCTTAGAATAGGGTTAAGCTTAGTTATTAACATTCTCTCAAACAGCTTTGACATATTTGATAACAAGCTTATAGGTCTGTATGATTCAATTTTTGTGTGGTCTTTTCCTGGTTTAGGAATCATGGTAACCAAAGACACCTTCCACTCTGTGGGGAAGCTGTGCGAGCTATACGGGGCAACTCAAATAACATCTTCTTACTAGTGTTATCAACGCCAGGGGCTTTTTTCGTATTTAAATCCGTTATTGCCTTTTCAATATCACTAAATTCAAACCTTATCGGTACTGCAGCACTACCCTCGATAATTGGCAACTCAACTATATCAGTCGATATATTTGGCGTAAAAACCCTTTTTAAATGTCCAGCAAATAAATTTCCTTTTTCGGTATCACTCCTTGCCCAGCCTCCAGCTGAAGTTCGCAAGAGAGGCTTACGTAAGACTGGCCTTTTAAGGTTTCTACAAGCACGCCATAACGAATAATCTGATTGAGGAGTAGCGTCTAGGTCTCCCAAATAGTTTTTCAGGGATGCTACTCTTCGAGATTCCAGCATGTCTCTTAGCCGGTTCGTGCATTCTTTAAGTCTGCTTTTGAGTTGAGGAGATCTCTGTGATTGCCATTCTCTACGAAATTTTCTTTTTTCAGCCAAGAGCCGTTCGATATCTGCAGAATAAATTTGATTGTATCTAGGTAGATGTCGGGTTATTGTTGAATGTTGGCAGCTGATTTGAGGTTTTGGTCAAAATCAATAAGTCTCCGCTCTACGTCTTCAGGTGTTCTTAGCGGGATGTTTTCCGAACAAAGAGTACTAAGATACTTTCTATATTTCAACCAATTAATGCTTGTGCTAGTCGTTGGCGATATGATGGTTTGTTTGTCCCATATATAGACGATAGTGGGTGAATGTTCTGAGGATAATTCAAGTGACGCTTCAGTTTTAATCATTTCTCTCGGAATACCCTTAATCACGCCAAATTCAATAACATCAGGTATTTTTTGTCGATCAGTAGGCCAATATGTGGGTTGTCCACTCGATATTACATTCAGACGCATTTTTGAAATTGTTTCAAACAAAACACGACTTTTGGAATTATTAGGCGTGATCCCCAAAACGTATGTTTGGCGTTGTAGTTGCCTGCTGCTATGAAACAGGGACTTAGTGATTTGTAGAAGTCGCTATGCTGACTTTCCGATATTTGAAATCTAGAACGTGAATAAATCGAACAAATATCTTCAATACAGATATTTGTTGCTTGAATGTAATCCTCACAAAATTCACGCAGTAAATAATGTTTGATTCGGGCCTTGCTTTGTCGCATTGGGCGGAACAATGTAGCTCGAAACATACAACGCAGACCGGAGGCAACTTACAGTAAGCCCTTGTAGGACCATATTCTTGACAATTTAGACACTGGACAGGTCCTCGACGCTTATGCTTCTTCTCTACAGTTATTTTACGGTGTAACAGGTATTTCAGATTATAAATGGGGTGCGTTTTGTTCTTCTTCAATCTGATATCTCCATGTTGCAGTTCAACGTTCTCGATTACGGAGATTATCTACACTTTTTACTATAAAACACGCTTTTTGGAGTCCGGCTCTCATTTCAGCTGGATCAACGTATGAATCTACACCTTTAATGACTACCTGTAGACCTTTGCTACTCTTCAGCTGATAGGTATAAAAGTTCTTTTTGCAGTTTTCATACTCGTTTACTGCTTTACGATAGCTGCTTTCATCAATAAATTGTATTTTTGTCTCATCAATGTTACCACGCTTGATGGGAATTACATAAAATGAGTTCTCGCCAATAACTGAAATTAACTTTTTTTATTAAGTCGTTCGAATTTTTCTCCCTTAAATAAACTGGGGGTGATTTGAACGACTTAAGTGCCGTTTTATGTTCACTTGTTTCTCTATATAAAATAGTAAAACGATTGTGGGAATTTATTCAGTTAGAGTCCTTGTCTTTATGTACTTTAGACATTGGTGCAAGCTGCGAAGATTTAGGGCTTCGACCTTTTTTAATACAGTTATGTATCTGTCCATTCCCATTTGCGTCTTGGGGTTTTCACTATCCATATTTCTTTTGGTAACACTGTGTTCAGAAGGCGACTTGTTTGTAGTTATTTTATTGTCATCGCTTATAAAAAGCGACGAACAAGATTGAGCACGTTAAACTGGCGTAGTAGTTATAAACAAATTATTTTCAGTTTTTATTTGAATCAAAATTGTTTATATTTTTGTTACTTATATTAAAGAGGCTCATTAGCCTCTATTGTTTTTGTTTTATTTTTAAAGTAGCAAAGTGATAAAGGCATTGTAAAAAATTAACAAACAAAAACAGGAAGCAATACCAGCATTTTACCTAAAGGTATGCAACACATTTATCTGCAATAAAAATCAAACAATATGATTACTAATGTATGGATGTGACAAAGAACGTTTATATCAAGTGAACGAAAAAATATTTTTTTTTCATTTTTAATATGTAATAGTGATAAAAATTGTCATTTGCTATTGTTAAGTGAATGGTAAAGTTTGAACACGATTGGAATAGGGTAAGAGGTGCCGCAAATCCAAACGCCGCAGATCCAAATACTCAAACAAAAATTTAACTAAATACTGTAAAATGGTGTGTAGAATTGAAGAAAAGTAGGTTATTATGCAGCTAACAAACTTTTTAGTCAACTCTATAGACGATTTTCGTAAAAAAATAATTTTTTTAAATTCCTTATACGAGGATTAAAGAAATTTCTTCAATTTGGCCGTTTCTTTTTGTTATTTAATTATTTTTGTTATTTAATAGGGTGTAAATATGATAAAAATAAGTTAAATTCACTAAAATTTTTAGTTAATTTTTTTATAAAATTGTATTCTTTATAATATCTTTTCATCATTAGAACATAATGTGAAAACAATATTGCCTATCATTAATGACTTTTAGTTTTTTTTGCCTTTTAAGAAGTGTAAACGAATAAAACTTTTAGTTTCTGTTGTAAATTGAAAAAATGTTCTATTTTATATGTCAACTCAAATAATTTTTCTGAAGTTAAATTTAACGAAATTTCTTCTATTTTGCAGCTCTTTTTTTCATTTATATATGAGCCGTTGAGATATTTCAGATTTTGCATTCGAATAATTTGAAAAATATGGATACATGTTATTACACTAGTTTTGTATTTTTTAGATATTAAATTGATTTAAATTTATAATGTAATCATTTTTTAAGTTCGATGAACAATAAATTATACTTTTAATGCCTTCAAAAGGAATTACACCACTTTCAAAGTCAGCAAAAAGTAAAAATCCTAGATTTACAAAATATTAACTATGGGATGTGAATTGAAACAAACCAATTTATTTTTAAGAAATTTTTATTAAATACATCAACAATAAAAAATAACAAAATAAATAATAATAATTTTTCCTGATGATGCTACACAAAGGAGTAGCGAAATATCGAAAAAATAAAAATTATAATTATTTAAAGACCTAAAGCTTAAATAAAATAGTTAAATTAAAATAAAAACTCTTTATTTCAACATTTACCAATCAACCAACAATATTTCAACTCTTACTATTAATATATTTTAACTTTGATCACGTTTTTCAAAATAGTCATGATATATTGGAGGGATATATGATAATAAATCAATCATATCTGTAAATTTTTCGAATGTGATGGGTCTGGAATGATGATATAAACGTGTTTGTAATAAATTTCCATAGTTATGTGATCTTCCCCGTGGGAGCAATCAATTTAGTAATTTAAAATCCTCATTCTCACTAAATTAAGTTTTATAGAACATTGTATATCGTTTGCATTAAAAAAAACCCTTATCCAATATACCTTCAACCAATTTACTTCTTCACCATTAATATTTTTGCTCCTTAGAATTGCATCTTCTAAGGGGTTTGTATTTATTATATTGTATAATAAACGGGGAAAACCGATATTCCGGAAAACTATAAAAATGTTTATACCATTTACACTGTGCCACACATATGTACAAATAACTAAATTAGTCAAGTGCGAGTTAGACTCATACACGTAGGGTTCCGTACTATGTTTAGTACAACTTTAAAAATTAAAGTTGTTAATTTTTTCATGTCTTATGAGTCACCCTTTAATTTTAAAACTAAATTCATAATTGTATCACTGTTGGAACACCCTTTCAATTTTGGAAATTTTTGTTATAGCGGCCATGGTAATACACTATCTATAGAAATATACATGCGCCTACCTATTGCGGTTCAAAAAATAAGGTAATATACGTGAAAAACATGTCACTGCTGGAACACCCTTTAGATATTTGTAATTGTTACAGCGGTCGAAGTACAACATCTACTGTAAACATTTAAAGAGTCTACCTACTATGGTTCAAAAAATAAGGCTTTTTACGTACAAATCATGTCTCTGTCGGAACACCCTTTAATTTTGTTATTTGCTATGGCGGCCATGGCAATTCAAGAGTCTACCTATTACTATTAAAAAAATAAGTTACTATACGTGAAAAGCATGTCACTGTCAGAACACCCTTTAATTTTTAGAAATTTTCATAACGGCCATGGCAACACATCTTCTATACAAACTGAAAGAGTTTACTTATTACGGTTCAAAAAAATATATCGTTATGCATGCAAAACACGTCACTGTCGAAAAACCCTTTAAATTTTTATTGTTTTTATAGGGGTCATAGTAATACCCCATTTGTGAAAATTTCAAGAGACTATCTATTATGGTTATAAAATTCGTCAATCTGCATGCAAATCACGTCACTGTCAAAACAGCTCTTAATTTTTACTATTTGTTATAGTGGCCATAGTAATACACCTCCTGTAAAAACTTCAAGAGTCTACCTGTTATCGTTCAAAATTTAGGCCATATACATACATGCAAATCACGTCACTATCGGAACACCCTTTAATTTTTAGGTTTAATATTGTATACTTATACTAGATTAAAATACTGTCTGCAAATTTTAAGTGGTTGCCTCCTATAGCTCAAAAAATAAAGACATAAAGGCAAATAACACGTCACTTTAGGAACACCCTATAAGTTTTAGTATTTGCTGCTATAGTGGCTACAGTTACACATCTTCTGTGAAAATTTCAAGAGTCTACCTATTATGGTTCAAAACTTAAGCCTTATACATGCAAATCACACCACTATCGGAACACCCTTTAACTTTTAAGTTTATTTTTTAGACTTGTTTATATAGCGTACTAAGTTTTAATTACTGCTTGCATATTTTTAGTTTATTCTTCATACAGTTGAAGAAAACGGCACATATTCGTAAATAACACCTCTCTAACGGAACACTCTATAAGATTAAGTATTTGCTACTATTGCGGCCAAAGCTATACACCTTCTGTGAAAATTTCAAGAGTCTATCTATTTCGGTTCCAGAGATAAAAGGCAGACGGACAGACAGACAGACATTGTAGCGAAAACAATAGGGTTACGTTTTTACACTTTGTGTACGGAACCCTAAAAATACTAAAGAAATTATCTAGTACAATTTCGAACTAAATAATAGTATGACTTTTAGGAAAGTGGACTTAGTTGTACAAAATTTTCAAGGTAATTATATTTATAACTTCATTAACTAGGAAAATTTGTAATGATAAAAACAAAAAAAGTTTTGACAGTTTTTTTTATAAAGGTTTATAAATAAAAAGTTCATAGTAAATTGTATTCATTTTTATCATTAACTAATTTTTGGTCAAAATGGACTTACACCACTTTCAAAGAAGACATCTCAAATTTTCAATTTGCTTTAAAAATAAAATAAATAAAAACTTGTAAATGAAAATGTTGTCAAATCAACGGATAAATTTTTCACATTTACTTCTTTTAGGGATGTAAATTTAAATAATTTTATGGGTTGTTTTTCTTAGAATGTTATTAATTTAACAGAATTTTATTTGAATTTTTATAAGTTTTTTCAAGTTTTATTGAAATATGTTTTTAACAAAAGAAATTCTGTTAATTTGAACAAAATTAAATAAAAATTAATTTGATTGAACTATTTTTGTCATTAAGGTTCTACTAATTTTTTACGTTAATATTCAGTGGCAGGATTATGTCGCATAGTACGGTTAATCGGATCCATCATTTTGCCGTACTATTTTAAACCGGACTAATCGAGGCATTTGGGAGGTTACAGGACATGATGATGATGATAAACAACAAAAAACGAGAGTATGTACTGTATATGTACATATGTATGTATTTATATTCAAACATATATTTATTTAAAATAACTAAACCCATAAAAAAATTTCAAGAATAATTTTTCCCAAGAACAATTTTTTTTTTTGGAATCTTCAAAACCGTACTATAGAGAAACCGTACTAATCGTAGCAAATTTATGAAATTTCAATACATTTGGATCTGTAAAAACTGTACTATGGAAATAAAAGGAAAATTCTATGAAAACTAAATAAGCTTTAGTCAATGAAAAATTATTACATTAGCATATCAAAAAATAGTTTAAAATAATATTTCTTTAGGTTATATCATAATAAAACTTTGTGTAACTTCTCACAAAAAATACAAATTTTAATCGCTATTCGAACGGGTAATACAAAAAATTGTTTTTTGCCCTATACCAACGTTGCAGCCTAATAAACTGCTAGTCTATGAAATGAAAAATAAAATTCAGTACTCACCAAATTTGGTTAAAACTTACAAAGAAATAACAAAATTTTCAGAAATTTACAAAAATGTCATAAGTAACAACACAAAAAATTGCAGTGCCTCCACACTTTATTAATTTTTCTTTCTGTTTTCGATAACGTTTCTTCATCGTTTCAATATATTTCAAGAATACGAATTTAGGAACGAAACAACGTTAAAAACGACATAGAAACCGATTATTTATAAAAATTATAACACAATGGTCTGTTTTGTAGAGATCAATCTGAATTACAGCTAGAATTCATAAAAAGTGTGTTTGGACCAGTAAAGCAAAACTTGAAAATCATCCCTGATTAATCTAAGAAAAGTGAAAAAATATAAATAAATGTACATATACGTATTTGAAATTTTATTATCAACTTTCTTCGAATTTACTTTTTAAAAAGACTATAATATATTTAAATATATTTTGATACGTAAAATTATAAAAAACGAATTGAAAAACTATCAGCTGAGCAAATGCATGTAATTGATATAGATATATTTTGGGTGGTGATTAGTTTTTTTAAACTTCTTTTTATGTAAATTTTTTTAACACAACTTTATTTTTATAAATTTTTTTGTTATAGAGGCCATAGTATTACATCTTCAAAAATTTAAAGCGTCAACATATTACGATTCCATTGATAGATACCTATGTCAGACTCTGTTTCCATTTTGATATGGAACCCTAAAAACACAGTGCAGTTCTGCTTATTTTTTCTGTAATTCTATTTTGTACTGATATTTCGATTTTTTGGTTAAATTTTGGTATTCGTAATTTGATGTAACTTTGAGAATAGATATTTGATTTTTTGTTGAATTTAGATGTTATGCTAATCGTTCAACTGGCTTTGTTACTTTAAAATATTTCTTTGGATATTATCGGTTTTAGGTGAAATTTTTTATGAAACTTCGATTTTAATTTGCAAAATTTTAAATTTTTAGTAAATTTTTATAACATTTTTAAATATTTCAAATATTTGTAAATAAAAATGAAATAAGAGAAATGTTTTAAATCCATTTTATTAGATTTTTATGGTAATAATTTTCTTTACTTTCATCATTTTGATAAAAAAAAAAATCTTTGAATAAATTAAGATTTATAAAAATGCATTTACAAAAACCAATAAAAATAAAAAGAAGTATTTTTTGGACTATTGATTATTTCTTAATGTGGCGTAAAGTAAAAAAATAAATAGTTGCCATATACCATTTTTAGTAAATAAAAAAATATAGGGAATCACATTAAAAAATACCAGAAATAAAATTCTTTTAAGTCACACGGAGTAAAAGAACGTATAAGTTTTTATATTATTTTCTCTCTCTTCATTTGCCAATTCTTGTCTAAAAATAATCTGTAGATCATTTAGTAAATTAAATGATTTCAAAAGTGTGACATAAATAATTTTATGGTTTTTTAGCATCAATAAATGCATTAACCTTTGCACAGATGTCTAACAATAAAAACAACAATCTTGTAGTTTTTTCTTTTTTGTTCCTTAATAAGATTTTTTAGGTGAAGTGATGTATAAAAAGGCTTCAGTTTATAGGAATCTTTAAGATTCAAAAGATATGCTCAAATATCTAGGTAAATAAAATAAAAGTTCTGTTTTTCTTAATCATGCAGTTGTATCAATAATATGGACATGCAGATGTAGCAAGTGTTTAAAGCCATTATATGCAGTTATCAACATAAATGCAACAACAAACTAAAACATTTATAGAGTATTATTTTGAAGTTTGATTTTTCGTTCTAGTTATTTTTTTAATATAACTTTGTAACGTGTGATATGTGTCAAAGTCAGACACACACAAATAGAATCTAAGCGCCATGCCAAGTTCCGGTCTGTTCACTCAGTGTGTATATAACATGAAGCCTTTCGCCCTATCGTTTCCTACAGAGGGTATCATTATACTTTCTGGAATAATACCTGTTTTAGGTTTTGTTGCTATATTATATGTATAGATTATGTTATTGTATAGAATTATATGATTAATAGGCAAATCCATTTGACTGGGACTATAGCAAAAGCAATAAAGTGCTAGTAAGACTCCGTCCGCAATATGTTCAGTACAACTTAAAAAATACAATTTCTTAATTTGTTCACGTCTTGGGGGCACCCTTTAATTTAATTATTTTTTATACTAGAGCATAGTGCAAATATCAAGTGTCTGCCTATAATGTTTAGAAGAGATGGACAAATTCCTTAAATTCGCAACATCCATTAAAATTTCATTAAATTTATTTTCGTTATTAGCTGTCACAGTAGATATTGTAAAATATAATCTGTGTAAATTTGAAATCTATGAAAATATCAGGATCGTAGCTATTGCGGTCCAAAAAATAAGGCTATATACGTGAAAAACATTAATTCTTACAGCGGCGATGACAACACATCTACTGTAAAAGTTTCCAGAGTCTACCTATTAAGGTTCAAAAAATAAATCCACATTCTTCCAAATTATGTCTCATTTGGAACACCCTTTAAATCCCTATCTATGAATATATCAAGAGTCTACCAATTACGATTCAAAAAATTAGATAATATATGTGAAAAACATGTCATTGTTGGAATTCCCTTTTATTTTTCATAATTGTCATAGCGGCCGTGGCAACGGATCTTCTGTACGGACGGACAGATGGACAGACATTGTAGCGAAAACAATAGGGTTAAGTTTTTACCCTTTGCGTACGGAACCCTAACAATATGATTTAATAATGACAACTCTCAAAGTTACCGATGAAGACCTCAACTAAGCGACTGTGAAGTTAATGAGATGACTATCTTTTTTATCTTTTATATAGAGTTGTGTTGCCAGATTATAGAAAGTTTTAATAAATTATTTAAAAACGAATTAAGTATAAACAATTCTCAGTTTCGTTTCGATAAAAATAAAATTTTATGCTTAAAATTTTGAATATTAAGACTTTTAGATTTGAAAGCAATGTTTGAAACTGACGAAATAAAACTGTGATTTTTAAGCAACGATTTCTGCAATTAAAGCAGATTAAGATATAACTTTGCTTTATTTAACTTTTAAGTTAATTTAAGCAAAAATGTCGTTATCAAATTTTAGTAATAATGTATAAATCTGAACTAATAAATTTGAAACACAGTATTAATTTTATTATATCACCTTTTTTTTAGCTGTGTTGACATTTTTGTTCCGTAAGATGTGACAAGTCATCATAAATCTTTGGCTATATGAATAATGACCCTATGAAAATTCGCCCAAAAACAAAAACACAAAATTGCCAAATGAATAATCGCTTCAAAAAAATTAAAATGGAAATTTGCCCCAAAAATTGTTAAAAAAAAAATACCTAAATAGAAATGAATTATCTATCGCCCATATTATTTATAGTTCTATTATATAAAAAAAAAAAAATTAAAAATTTCAATAGCTTTAGTAAGGGCATTGATACATGTTTAATTGATCGAGCAAGTTTTGAGCTTGCAATTTCTGTATGCAATCTGTGATCAATATCTGTTAGATAAATTTTTGCCTCCAAGTTAAATATGTGTACGAATGAGAAATATATAAAGAAATATTATGCTAATATGAGTCGAAATATTTAATTATTGTGATAAATGTGTTTATTGTTAAAATATAGAATATAAAAAAAAACGCGCGATTGGTTATATTTTACAAAAATATAAAGCGCCCAAAATTCTTGGGCTACTTTTTATATGATTTCATGGGCTATTTTTCATTTTTGCTTTTGGTCGATTTTGCATAGGGTCATTTTGCATGCAGCAAAATCTTTTAACAGCAGAAGAACGCGTCCAAATTTTGGAAATTTACTTTTAAAGAAATAAGTCTGGTGGTTTCTTCAATAAGCACAACTGTCGTATTTAAAACGAAATTTGAAGCGAAATTTTCAGCCTTTAACGAAAAACCATTACATCCCTAAAAATTTACGGTTTGGTGCGGTTTACACGCTGGCGGCTTCATCGATCATTTTCGTTTGCTTGTTTTTTTTATCAAAAATATTAAAACAAAATAGTTTCAAAGCAACATTTTCAGTTGTCCTATTTTTGACGATTTCTTGAAAGCTAAAAAGACTTCAGGATATTGACGACTATTTTTAAATTCACCTGGCTGCCCTGTCGTTGGGGCTATTTGAAGTGTAGAGTCTGCAAAACAACGCCGAACACGGATATATATAATTTGAATTTAAAAGCCAAACCTTAAAAAATCACCCTATTTTAGTAATAAATGTTGACCTTTTGCTGTTGTTAAATGTATTTGCTTTATAAAATATGCAAAGCAATATAAACAACCCAGCAAAACATTTAGCCAGCTTTTATAACTGGTTCGGTGCTCTTCTACTGTAAGTTAAACAAGTACTGCTTCAAAAATTGTATAGCAATAAGAAAATACCTTAAAGGATTTTAATTGCATTCATCCAAATGAGCAAATATAGTTTGTTGGGATGTTGGAAATAAAAATGAGCAAACGAATTAATATTTTGTGAGCATTTAATAAGTAAAAAACAACACACGACAGTTAAAATTCAGAACAAGCTCGTTACAAACATTCCACCAACAAAACAAATAAAATACCTTTTTCGTTCTTTTCAGTTCCTTTTCCTTGATTTTCTTATTTTTTAATTTAAGAATCTTGTTTGTTGTTGATTGTGATAAACTTTAACAACCTTCTTAAAATGTCATTGT
Source organism: Phasia obesa (assembly GCA_949628195.1). NCBI lineage: Eukaryota > Metazoa > Arthropoda > Insecta > Diptera > Tachinidae > Phasia > Phasia obesa. The sequence goes on from OX451215.1 coordinate 154,206,502, forward strand.
GTTAAAACACCTTGTTAAACAGTGTGTTTTGGCTTTTTAAGCCCTGTTTGTACACTTTTTTTTTTTTTTTTGCTTTTGTTCAGACTTTAAACAACATGCGTGCCAATTTTATTGTCACTTTTATAATGACAAGTCAGAAGAAAGAGGGAGAAAAATCTTTAAAGTCATGAAAATATTTCCTAAAGACTAAAAAATAAAATAAGAGCTAAAAAGTCGGATTATTTACAAACAAACATATTTAAATTATATGACTTTATAATGGAGAAAAATGTGTGAATAAAAGTCAGCCATTATAATTTGAAAGGAATTAAGAATTTTACTATTTTTTTTTTTTTTTAAGTTATATAGTTGTTCTATTATGATTTAAGTTAATATCGAATATCCTACGTGTCAATTTGGAAAACTTGTGATATTCATGTAATAAGGAAGTACTCGTTGAAAAACAAATCCATTTTTCCAATTACAAAATACAAATACATAATTGTAATTGATTTTAGTCCCTGATTTCCATTACAATTACTTGTAATAGGTAATTATAAATTTTCAATTACACATTACCTGTAATTGTAATTGAAATGTAAGTGAATCCCCCATGTCTGATGTATAGATATATCTGTGGCAATAAGGAAAAAGTGCTTAAGTCTAACTTTCAAGTTTTGTAGGAGAGCAATTTTAAACTTTAAAATTAATTAAAAAAATAGCTTATCTTTTAATTTTATAATTTCATTTTATAACGTATGTTTTGGGAAAACATCTTGTGTTTACCAAAAATACGCAGACATTGCAATTAGAAAGTTGTAAACGAAGTTCTTATGATTTGGAAAAATAGCTTGTAGTTTCTTAAGTTTTTTTTCCAAATGCGATTAGACATTGAAAAAAAATAAACAAAAAGTCATTTCGCTATAACTTCCTGAAAAATAAAATAATTAAAAACTTGAAACACTAGTGTGCCAATTTGTCCTCGAGGGGTAAGATTGCAGTACGTTTGCATTTAAGAAATAAAATCTTTGAACTTTTCGTTATCCAGCAGGTTTAGTTTTATTAAAACATTGAGTACAATTAAAAAATAATAATTTTTATATCGCAGCTAGGTGGTAAAATTCTACATATTCTAGAAATTTGTAAAGGTGATTTCTTTGCTCAGTTAAGAACTGGACGATTTTTAGTTTAAAAACTCCACAATTATTGCATTTTGGTGTATTTTAGCCAGAAAAAGGCGCCATTAATCTATTTTAAAGAACAAATATTCTTTTGCGAAACTTACGTCAACGTATTTAATGATCTTATTTTCTAATGTTTTGAAGATTTAAGATGTTAATACTTATTATTAGTTTTATATAATTAAAAATGTAATAATTTATTTGAAAAAAATCTTAAAATCACCGTGGAGGTTTTCTGTCCACTGTCTTTATAATTTGTTTTCATTTTTCTCTTGCCCTAGTATTTGACTTTCGGGTAATTTTTTTATGGCGAACGAAACTGCGACAAATTCTGGTATGCCATAATATCTAAGGTCACTCTAATATTGGACATTATGACATTTCGTCTTATACCCTATTCAGACATTAATTGCGCAATTAGAGAATTTACGCAATTAAGGGCTTAATAGAGCTCTATTTACCATACGAGAACTCAATTACTAAATTGAACAATTAATTCATAATTGTGTCACTAATTGAATACCATAAGAAATGCAACCCTGCTGTATGTCTACTGTGAATTATGTTCAGTGAGAAAAATTAAGTCACAATAATATTGGCTAGCAGCTTTACTACAACAACATAAAGCACATGTATTTTGTGGGTTGAAATTTAATTTTCAAAAACAGCTAATATTCAGAGAGAGCTAAATGAAAAAAGAAATTACAAAACATATTTTTATTTTTTTTAATTGTATGAAATAAAATCGAAAATTTTTTTTAAGCGCAACTTTTAGTAATTTTTTTCAAAACGAATCAAGAAATTGTATACGTTTATAATAAAAACAAATTTTTTTAACTGTCAAACACTAATTGAGTAAGCTTAATTGAGCATGTTCGAATACTAAATTATTTCTAAATTAAGATTAAATTGTGTCAATTAGGCAAACATGTATGAACAGGGACAAAAAGAAATGCCAGTAATAAGTAAGATTTATTGAATACAAAGTTGAAAAACCCTGCACAAAGATAAAAGTGATCTTAACGGGTTTACTTTAAATCGGATATTTATTTAGGTCTAAATATTTCTCTTTTAGTTTAGTTCATTGCAAATTTTAGTTATTAATGTTTAGTTTATTATAATTTTATTGAGTATTTTTAATATAAATTGACCTTTTACTCCGGTCAATTTATTGAAGAAAAAAATGTGATCATTTAAATAAATGGAAAAAATATCTATTTGTCATTTCATATTAATGATCTGAAGCCTCTTTGTCTACTTGGCTAAAGGAACTAACGACAATTTGTCATATCATTTACATTTTCTATAATTATGTCATAGAATTGTGTGAAAACAATACTTTTATTTCACATATTTATTTATTAGCAGCAACTTGGTGTTGGCCTATTGAATTATTGTCTATTTAAATGAATGTTCATTACTTAGACAATGAATGCAACAACAAAAAACTGTACACGCAAAGAAAAAACATGGTTGAGGTAACCATAATCTAAGAGCAACATTGTACTCGAACCATATTATTATAAAACATTATAATGTTTAACGTTTATAACGAGTGATTTTTTAAGAGCTTGAGAACTTTCTTTTTAAAAAAACGCATAAAATTTGCAAAATCTCATCAGTTCTTTATTTGAAACGTTAGATTGGTCCATGACATTTACTTTTTGAAGATAATTTCATTTAAATGTTGACCGCGGCTGCGTCTTAGGTGGTCCATTCGGAAAGTCCAATTTTGGGCAACTTTTTCGAGCATTTCGGCCGGAATAGCCCGAATTTCTTCGGAAATGTTGTCTTCCAAAGCTGGAATAGTTGCTGGCTTATTTCTGTTGACTTTAGACTTGACGTAGCCCCACAAAAAATAGTCTAAAGGCGTCAAATCGCATGATCTTGGTGGCCAACTTACCGGTCCATTTCTTGAGATAAATTGTTCTCCGAAGTTTTCCCTCAAAATGGCCATAGAATCGCGAGCTGTGTGGCATGTAGCGCCATCTTGTTGAAACCACATGTCAACCAAGTTCAGTTGTTCCATTTTTGGCAACAAAAAGTTTGTTAGCATCGAACGATAGCGATCGCCATTCACCGTAACGTTGCGTCCAACAGCATCTTTGAAAAAATACGGTCCAATGATTCCACCAGCGTACAAACCACACCAAACAGTGCATTTTTCGGGATGCATGGGCAGTTCTTGAACGGCTTCTGGTTGCTCTTCACTCCAAATGCGGCAATTTTGCTTATTTACGTAGCCATTCAACCAGAAATGAGCCTCATCGCTGAACAAAATTTGTCACATTTGAACATTTCGAACCGAACACTGATTTTGGTAATAAAATTCAATGATTTGCAAGCGTTGCTCGTTAGTAAGTCTATTCATGATGAAATGTCAAAGCATACTGAGCATCTTTCTCTTTGGCACCATGTCTGAAATCTCACGTGATCTGTCAAATACTAATGCATGAAAATCCTAACCTCAAAAAAATCACCCATTAGGTTAAAAAATATGGGGAAATTTTTTAAATAAAATTTTTTATTTATTACTTCAACGATCAACGATTTAAATTTTTCGATTAAGGATTTCATAATAACTACTTGATATTGTAAATAATAATTAAATATGTTTATAATTTTGCAAAAAAAAAATCGTTTACTTTTTTTTCCTATTTTCCTTATTATTAAAAAAACCAACATCTGTCAAACCCAAATAATAAAAACAAACATTATTTGGTAAAAATAAATATAAATAAAATTAACATATTTTGTATATTATGAACATATTATGGTTGAAAATAATATACATTTTGCAATATTTATAAAACGTTGGGTGTAGTTTGAAGTTAACCAAAAACTGTATAGACAACCATGTTGGATTTTTTGAGTGTGGTAACCGTTTAATGATGAAATCCTAATCAAAACTTGTTTATCGTGACCAAAGTAATGTTACAAATAACTTAAATATGTTCATCGCAACCATACATTGTTACAGAGAAAATAATATAGTTCCTGTGCCTATACCATAACCATGTTTTTCTTTACGTGTATTGAATGAATTTTTAAACTATTTAACAACAGATGCGGATATTAGAGTTGTGCTTGTTAGTTCATTAAACTCAGCGATCTATTTAGTTCAGATCACTTTACTGTTTTAGTTCATTTGCTCAGTAGGTAAGTGTAATTTTTGCGAAACAACAATCAATACAAATATTGATAATAAACTTTATATATATATATATCTTTTATGAATTACACGGTGTGTATTTTTTCTTCCACCAAAAAGTGCTCAAAGCACCTACAGAAGTTTTCACTTCAATAATAATGACGACGGTTTTTGGTAACAACGGTTTTTGAAATCAGTATTTTTTCTTCAACCAAAAAGTGCTCAACGTGCCTAAAGAAGTTTTCACTTAAAAAAAAATTTCTTGATAATTAAATTTTAAGTTAAAGTAACGAACTATGGACTACTAAGAGGTGTCCTCTTTAACTTTTAAGATTTTTATACTTTTTCTTATAGCGATCTTAGTACTACATATCCTGTCTTATTTGCAAATGTTTGTCTATATTGTTTACGCGATAAGGCCAAATTCGTTAAAATTGCGAATTCCAGCGAACACCCATTAAATTTTATAGTTTCCATAGTATAGTTATTAGTTAGTATAGTTATAGATGCCATAGTAATTAATCTATGAAAATTTTAAGAGTCTACCTATTACACTTCTAAAACAAGACTATATAGATACAAATCACGTCACACCCTTTAATTTAGTAATTTCTGTAGTTGACATAGTAATAAACCTTCTGTGAAAATATCAAGAGTCTACCTTTTATAGTTCGATATTAAGGCCATATACGTGCATTTCATGTTACTATCGGAACACCCTTTAATTTATGTTCATTATTGTAGTTGTAATAGTAATGCTCTTTCTGTGAAACTTTTAAGAGTCTAATTGTTATGGTTAAAAAATAAGGCCATATGAACTAATGAACTGAACTAATGAGCTGAAGTGAACTAAGGAGCTGACTGCACTAGTGAGATCAATGTGGTGATCAGCTCACTTAGCTCAGTTGAGTGATTAGTTCAATTGAACAGTTGAGTGATTAGTTCAATTGAACTAATCACTCAACTCACTCGTTCATGAGCTGCATAACTCTAGCGAATATGTCTTACAGTCGGAAGTAAACAGAAACTTAAATATGAAAATTTAATTAATTAAATTTAGTATTTAGTTTTAGTTTAAAACAAAAAAGGAAACAAATATTTTAAACTTTTAATTATATTACTGTTTTGTGTCAAATTAATTTAAATTGTTATACATTGTTATCCAATTTTAATTTTTTCTAGAAAAAATATTAAAAAGGGACAATTTTTTCATTAATCTTTTAAATTTAAATAATAACATACATATGCACAAGCATATAGAAATTCCCTTGTGCTCGGCTTAAAACAGCACTTACCAAACGGACGGTTTTGTTTAATGGAACCAATTATCTGATGAATATCTGAAATAAAAAATATCCTCTTTTGGTGTGCTCGCCAAGCGGCTTCTTTTGTTCACTGATTAACAAGTTTCTAAGAAAGCAGGTATGAAATGTTGCAATTCATTTAAATTTTGTCAAGTCATCAAGGTGATATCAAAATAATAGCTTATGTGAAGGAATAAATTTTTCGCAGCACTAGCAATGTCGCCTTAAAAATATTGATATTTTGTTTAATCGGTATTTTTTCCCAACCAAACTTAGAAATTTTTCATGCACCTAACTCGGTTGTTTTACGTATCTCATTAATATCATCTAATACCACTAATATTATGGAACACCAGTGATAGTCACTGCCCGAGCTACCTAATTTTTAATGAAACTATTGTCCAATGATGCCTCCAGCTTTAAATTCACCATCAGACAACGTTATGTCTGCATTTATTTTCCGATAATCAAATGTATTGTTTCTGAATTCCATTTGTGATGTCACTAACTTTATCGGTACCTTTTCGACGCAATTCGTACGTCAACGATTAGTAATTTACGACTATTTTACTTCCATTACATCTCATGTTTTAACCAGCCTTTAACTTTCGACCTTCTTTCTTATTAAAGGATCTGTCGTAATTGCTCCCTTTTCTCTGAGGCTAATGCCCCCTATTGCATCTACACTGTTACCTATCTGCCTGAGGTGATAAGCCTAATATTACCTGCACGATGTTTTTTGAAGTTTCCACTAACCCAGTTGACCAGTTTAAGGTACCGCGCATATTCACTGAACCAAAAATGTATCTAAATACAGTAAAAAAGGTGTAGAATAAAAAAATAGGTTGTTATAACGCGTGATCCATTTCGAGCTTCCCTACTTTTTAAAGAAAAAACACAGAAAATACGAATTTAATGGAGAACGTTTATCATGATTTGAAAGAACATTCTTTGACATTTATTTGAAGATTATGTGTATCAAATGTTGACGGTTGCTACGTCGCAGATGGTCCATCCGTTGAGCCCAATTTTCCATGACTCGTTCGAGCATTTCGACTGGTAACTGGAGAATGACAAGGCCTAAATCGAAGCGGGTTTGTCCGCATAAACTTTAGACTTTACATATCCCCACAGGAAAAAGTCTAACGGTGAGATATATCACGATCTTGGTGGCCAATCGACCGGCTCAAAACAATAAATCCATTGATTGATGCAATGTGTGGGAAGTTGCGCGTCTTGCTGAAACCAAATGTCGCCGAAATCACTAGCTTCAATTTAGGGCATCAAATAGTCGGTGATCATGTCACGATAACGGTCGCCATTGATGAAATCTTTCTGGCCATCCAGCCGACATATAACCCCGGAATGTTGCACAAGCTCGCAACCTACTAGCTAACCGGAGCACACACTGTCTGGACTGAATTACTTGTATTTATTTTCGACTTAATTTTTGATTGCTTATTGTTATCTCTATTACATTAAACATGCAATAAATAAAATGAATTTAAAGCAGTTAAATTCATAAAACTAAGTTTAACCTCAATGGCTCCAACAACAAAATCATTGATCTTAAAATTTAAAAACTTCTTTCTACATGCATTCTAGAGCAAGAAATGGAATTGAAACATTTTGTGACTCTTATATCGGTAAATTGCATAAGTACTATAAATTTTCATCAAGTAATCAGAGTTTTTATAACTGTTTTGGACAAGAAGACCACCATAGAAGTAGCAACAAATAATAAATGCCCATGATCATTAACATTTTTATTAACTAAAGTTGTTTTTGGTATGTCAACTTCTTCCAACCAAAAAATTTCATTTCTTGAGCCTAAAGTGTTGATAACATGTTCTTGCATTTAAAACAACTGTTCAGTTTTTTAACCACCAACATCGAAAAACGTCATACAATTTCAATGCATTCGTTAAGATAAGCAAAGCAAGTTTCAATTTTATTATTGGTTTCGTCTTCACTTCTACAAATTACTTGAAAAAGGAAACAAACTTTATACAACAAAATGCATTGTAAAGTAGAGCAATTATTGACAAATTCTAACTGACCCAGCGACCCATTAAAACCGTTACCTGTGGAAGAGACACCAGCATTTAGTTATTTTTAAAATTTTTAGCCTAATGGAGTTGTCAGACGGGCAAATATTTGAATAAAGATTAAAAATAAAAAGTTGTATTTTTACACAAATGCAGCAGACTTGCGTGATTGCAATTATATGTAATTATAATTGGAAGTTTTCAATTACAACTGCATGCTACATTTGTAATTGTAATTGAGATTTTTTCAATTACACATTACATGTAATTTCAATTACACATTACACGTAATTTGTAATTGAAGAATTTCAATTAAAATTAATTGTAATTTGTAATTGTAATTGAAAAAATCAAATATATTTAACGGAAAATTTTAAGCCATATAACAGAATTTTGTTCAATTGCAAGGAATGATTATTGCCTAATTACAATTACTTGTAATTAACATTGCAATTACTTGTAATGTGTAATGGAGAATATGCAATTACACATCACCTGTAATTTTAATTGTAATTGAATCTCCCTATTTGTGAAATGCAGTCAAAAAACAATTGTACAGTTAACAACCTATTGCAGGTATACTAAGTCCAAAGAGTCTACTATAGTGAAAGAAATGTTTGTAATTTTTATTATAGCACTAGCTGTGCCCGCCACTTCGTCAGGATCTTTGAAATATTTTGTTCGATATAACTGGGAGAATCAACGACTAATAGAAAGAGAAACACCAATGGAGAAGATGTATCTTGGCTAAAAGTACAATGGATTAGATTTCCAAAAATTTCCCCACATAAAATGTTGTATAAAACTGCTTTTAACCTTTCAAAACCACACTAACTTTTAAAAATGGTTATAAATTTCGCAATCATAATAAATACTTATTTGTTGGCACTAATTAATTGTCAAAATATTTTATTCCATAATACAAAAATATTTTTTAAACCTTTAAAATGCAAACATCTTAATATCTCGAAACAAGATATATATGACATATACCACTTTCATAATCAAGGGCTCATATAATGGTATTATTGTTTTTATTGATCTATTAAAATTACTATTTTTAGGGTTCCGTACCCACAGGGTAAAAACGTAACCCTATTGTTTTCACTACAATGTCTGTCCGTCCGTATGACGGCGTCTTTTATCTCTGGAACCGTAATAAGTCGACTCACAGATGATGTATAATTGTTGCCGCTATAGCAACAAATACTTATAGGGTGTTCCGTTTGAGACGTGTTATTCAAGTATGTGTGTTTATTTCTTCAACTTTAGGAGGCATACACTTAAAATTTACAAACAGTTTTTAAAAATTTGTTCGCTATATACACAAGCACATATAAAAAATTAAACCTTAAAAATGAAAGGGTGTTCCGATAGTGTCGTGATTTGCTTGTATATGGCCTAAGTTTTGAACAGTAATAGGTAGACTCTTAAAAAGGAAGTGTATCACTATAGCCACTATAACAAATAGTAAAAATTAAAGGGTACTCAGACAGTGACGTGATTTGCATAAATATGGCCTTATTTTTAAACCATAATAGGAAGACCGTTGAAATTGTCACAGATGATGTATTACTATGACTCATATAAAAAAGTAAAAATTAAAGGGGTTCCCGGCAGTGACGTAATTTGCATGTATAACGCCTTATTTTGTAACCCTAATAAGAAGACTCTTGAAATTTGTACAGAAGATGATATGATTTGTACGTAAATAGCCTTATTTTTTTAACTTTTTAACCGTAATATGTAGATTCTTGAAATTTTTACAGTAGATCTATTGATTCGGCTGCAATAATAATTACTGAAAATTAAAGGATGTTCCATTAGTGACATGTTTTTTACGGATATTATCTTATTTTTTGAGCCGCAATAGGTAGTTTCCTCATATTAGTGTTGAAAATGTATTACCATGGTCGCTATAATACAAATTACTAAAATTTAAAGGGTGTTGCGATAGTAATGCAATGACTTTAATATTTTAATTTTAATCAATTTATTTAGAGTGTCTAAAATTCTGCTTTAGCAAAAAATATAAAAATGAAAACAAATTTCATGAAAATAAAAGGGAGATCCCTACATTTCACGAATTTGCATTATAGGCTAACACTTAATATTTACACAGGGTATTTGATTTGCTTTAGTATAAAAATAATTAAAAATTAAAGGGTATCCTATAAGACATGAAAAAATTAACAACTTCAATTTTTGAAGTTGTACTGAATAGAGTACGGAACCCTACGTGTGTGAGTCTAACTCGTACTTGACTGATTTATTATTATAGAAGTCTAGAAATAGGTGAGAACAGAGGTAGTACTTATATGATGCATATAACCAATCAGAAAATTTGTTTTTAGTTACAAGGCTTGCTTTTCAGCTTAAAATACATATGTATATGTCTTTTAAAAAACAAGTACTATGTGTAGGTTATTTCATACAAGTTTTAATTCAAATCCAATTTTCAATTCCTGTTATTTATACTTGTTATTATAGCAGAGGAGGAATACGTAAAATCATCATTACTATTGAATCACCCTTTAGGTTTTTGTTTTGTTAACAATTTTACATATTCTGTATAATCTACCTATTACGATAACAAAAACAATAGGGTTACATTTTACCCTTTTCATACGGAATCCTAAAAAACCGAGGCAGGCTTACATACATATATACATATGTGGTGTACCTTCCTCCAGAGCAAATTTAAAAATAATAATTGTAGGCTAAGAAATTCATCATTACTAGCTTCTTAATTGATTCCAAAATGGCACGTCACAGAAAAATTACTGAAGAAACTTTTAAATTTGATCCAACAACAATAATTAGGAAATTTTTATCGGTCAGAATGGAACTCAAATAATCGACAACAAAAACAAGCAAAACATATGCAGCGTATGTATGTAAGCACCTCGTTGCATAATTAACCTTAATTTTATCTTATTTGTACCATGATATATGGAATAAATATTTGACAAGAACAGTGTTTCCACTTTTTTCGATTGTGCTTTTACAAACTCGATATATCGGGAGATTCATTATTATTTCTTATATTTGGAGATGGAATTACGGAATTCTCCTTCCACTCATTTCTGCTCGGCATTTTAACAAAGAATATTTGTCGAAGTCCATAACTGGAATCAAATAATAATAAGGTCCTCGAAGATATTTCCACTTACCTGTCGTATGTCCAACACGACTACACCTTAGTTCTAAGGTCCATTATTGTGTCCAAACTGAGGAGTTGAGCTTATTGCACCAGTGACTGCAAGACTGGCTAATAGTTGCACTTTGACTTGAGGAGAGAGGTGTTCTTTAGTGTCCACCACTTTTACCAGACAAGTAGGTTAGAAGATGCCTGATCACCGCCGTGTACACTCAACATACCATTTTGGGGCTGAAGTCCATCTCCATCCAAATGTTCTCTTGTACACAAAAATGCGATTGCTTCGATTCGATGGCCTCTTCGATAATTCCAGAGTTACGCTGTCAATTTTTGATAGCCTAAACTCCGGAATTTTATATCTTCTGGTGAAGAGAACCACTTGAGTCCCTGAGACCATTAGCAAAGAGCGCCATTAGTGTTAATTTGTAATATTTTATAAAATTATAAAAAATCGGATATTTAACGTAAAAAAATATAAATTCTAGCATATCGCACTTGATCAACAAGAGGGTATTAATTCAAAATTTTAAAAATTTCAGTAAAGGTAAAAAACTGTTTGTGATTACATTTTATATCATAATTTAAAAATCCGAAATATATTTACGATGATTTTTTTTTTAATTTTTTGCAAGTATTGCCAAATAAAAATAATACCTTTTTGTTGATATAAAGGTAATGGTCTCATATGCGGGTTTCGAGATGAAAGAGTAATCAGAATTCGTTGGTGAATATTGATGTTGTTGGTTGATTTCTTGCAAAAAGTGAAAATTTAAACATTTTGAGTTAATACCCTCTTGTTGATCAAGTGCGATATAATTAATTTCATAGTATGCCTGAACAAAAAACTGATAGCCTGTTGCTCACTTACACTATCAGTTCTTAAATGACAACTTACTTACGTGTTCTTAAAACATTTCATTTTAGGGTTCTTCCAAAAATGTTCACATCACCATTCAAAACGATATTTTGATAAAGAAGCTTTCATGCTTTGTGTTAACAGGTGATAAATATAAAAGTTTAAGCACTTGTGTATTTTAAAGAGTGTCTCAGACTCAAGTTATAGCCATTTAAAGTAATTATTTTTAGTTCTCCATACGTAGTATAAGTTAAAGTATAGTAATCATGAAAAAAATCGAGTTCGGGATTTCGACGGATTTATACGTTTTGAGGTCTCCTAAACCCATTTTGGCTATTTTTGCGATGATATCTGTGGGTGGGTGTGTATGCCACTATTTTTGTGGAGTTTGTACAGATCATACGTTTTGACATATGAAAATGAAATTAAGTATGTGCTTTTGGGCATAATCGGGAGGGCCACAAGTTTTGTGAACGCTCTACAGGTCATACAGTATGACATATTAAAACTAACATACTAGATTTAGTATGTGCTTTTGGTATATCGAGATAAAGAGTTGTGTAAATTTTGGGCATAATCGGGAAGGGGCAAGGAGTAGTTTACTTATTCCCCAATTTTGTAAACGCTTTACCGGTCATACCGTATGACATATCGAAAATAAATTTAGTATGTGCCTTTCGTTTATACAGATGAAGAACTGTATACATTTTCGCCATAATCGGGAAGGGGCAGGGGTAGTTTACTTAATACCCCAAACCGAAAATAATTATTTGTTCGATTCGAATATACTTTGAACTTATATTCTTTATGTAATGTATCCATAAAAATATCTCTTTTCGTAGGGTATGGTAAAGATAAGTGTAGGCCACTCCGGATTTTTAAGGTTCCGTACACAAAGTGTAAAAACTAACCCTATTGTTTTCGCTACAATGTCTGTCCGTTTGTCAGCGCCTTTTATCTCTGGAACTGTAATAGGTAGACTCTTGAAATTTTCGAAGATGATGTATAGCTGTTGCCGCTATAGCTACAAATAATAAAACTTATAGGGTGTTCCGATAAAGAGGTGTTATTCACGAATATGTGCCTATTTCGTGAACTGTAGGAGGCATAGACTCAAGATTTAAAAACAGTAATTAAAACTTAGTTCGCTATATAAGCAAGTGTAAAAAAATAAACCTAAAAATTAAAGGTTTAACAATTTTTGTTCTTTATGACAAGAGCTACAACTTTGCCTCAGAGAGTATAACAAAATTTGAAACGGTTTGCAAAATATGACCTTGAGTGATCATTTTTTTGCAATAATGACATCGAGGCCCCACATTTTTGAGGGCTTATAAAAAAAACCTGGAGGACTTTGGGCAAAACTGGAAGACAGGGGTCTTTTTTTTTGGTCTTTTATCACGTAGTGGTGTCCTTATATGGTTATTTTTTTCCGTGTTGCACTGTGTTATGGGGCAAAAAAATAAAGGAATTCATAAAGGCTGCAAAGTTGACATCATACATACGTACAGCGAAAGATGCAAATTTTTTAAAACTATTTTGTCAAAAAAATTAAATCAATAAAAATAGGTGATTTTACTATCTCCAAGTACAGTTATTGAAACGAAGACTTGCATTGGACTAAATAGTCTAATTCCAGTTTTCAGACTTTTCAACTGCGAAAGTTTAAGAACTGTGATATGGTGTAAGTAGAGATGTCATAGTATATAAGCCCTTTCTGAGTACAATCAAGCTTGTGGCATATTATAATTGTAAGAATTTAAGAGTGCATTCATGATGTCCTTAGTTCTATTAAGAATTCGTTCATAGTCCCTGATTGCATATTCATCAACACTTGAAAACTGCTTTGATATTTTATATATGAATGTCAAATTGGTTTAAGTATATGAAATAAGCTCTTTGGAATTAGTTCTACAAAAATAAAAGAAAGTTTGTATTAACATATTGTTTCAATTTAGTTTAGCAAAAATTGACGGAAATGTTAGTAACGAAACAGTTCATATCTGTGAGAATGAGATACAAACAAAAAAGACCAATAAACGAAAAAGTTCTATTTTGGAAACTCCCTTCTTCGTGTTATAATTTGGGGTTTTAGAGTACTCTTCATATTGGATTCGACTTCAAATATAGAAGCGTACCAAACAATTTTAAAAATACGATAAAATTACAACTTTAAAACTCTAAGATCTTATAAACTCTTCTACAAAAAGGGTTTAGAACACAAACGATTAAAATCCTGCAACAAATTTTTTATTGGATATTTTGAAAATGCTTCAAACATAACTAATATTGAAAAAAAAATGCTTTGAATGGTTAACGTCATTTTACAGAGAGTTAATAGCAACATAATTCATCAATGAGAAACCTTTATTTAAAAAAAAAAAATAATAAAATTAATTGAAAATTCTGTATAAAAGAACATTTACTCTCTACCTTATTTCTGCTTACCATCATTATTTTTCTTTCTTTCTTTTTATCACTAAACTAAAATTTAGGGTTCTCTCTTATGACGCCTACCACCTCCTCGGCATTTTCGCCTTGCCTTTGAATAATGACCCATGCAAAGACAGCTGTTTTTCATGCATTCATTCTAGTGTCAATGGTTTCTGCTGCATTTAATTGCAGCCTTTTAAATCCCTTTGGAAGCATACGACATTATTCTTTTTTGTTTTTGTTGTCTTCGTTGTTACGATACAAAATGTCCAACCATTTCAAAATAAAACTTCAATTCATATCTTTTACTGTTTTGAAAGTCCCAAATTTGGGACTTTTTTATTTTTATTGTAAATTTTTTTCAATTTTAAAGACTTAAAATATAAACAGATCATAGATAAAAAACAACACAAATTATCATTAATTAATTTGTTTATACGACGAGTATATAGAATATTATAAGGTTTAAGCTTTGTTATCACCTAGATATAGGTATATATATATGTATGCGTGTGGGTGTATGTATGTATGTATGTATGTATGTATGTATGTATGTATGTATGTATGTATGTATGTATGTATGTATAAATGTATTAATGTATTAATGTATTAATGTATTAATGTAGGTATGTAGTTTTGGTTGATTAAATATAATTATACATATATACGAATAAAAATTCAAAATTTTACGAATATGTATTACCTTAAATTATGTCCAACATTTTAGTGAATTTGAAAGTTATACATATAAAATATTTATATAACTTTTAAGCGAAAATGTTAAATCGCAGTCTTACGGATGCATTATATATTAGAATTAAAATAAAAATTTAAGTTTTTAACTTGAGAATACGTGTATAAGTTATAAATTCATTAGTTTTGAAATATATGTATTTATACCATAAGTTTGATTAGATTTACGTTAATTTCTGTTAAGATTTTAAAGTCTTTTAAATTTTTTGGAATATTTTATATAACATTATTTAACATTGAATTATTTTCGCGTTTTGATAACTAGAAAAAATTGTATAAGTAAAAGTTAAAAACTAAAATGTTTAAATAGGATTTCTTCGAGTTATTTTAATATTCAATATCTATCGCTAATTCGTGTTGCTCTCCTAACAAAATGTTTAATTGTTTTTTTTTTAATTATTGCAAAAATTGTTCAATTCACAACCAACTGTAAGTGTCGTGGCGGCGTACTAGAAAAGTTGTAAAATTCCTTTTAGTAACTTGTACGTAAACAGTTGCTACAACATTTACAACATTTTTGCATATGATTATCGAAAGTCGTAAAATGGTATCAGGAATAGAATGTTCGATGTGATCGTTTAAATAATTTTTTTTGATGTTATTTATAAACAAAAATAATTTAAAAGAATTAATAATTTTTAAGTTAGACTTAGTTTTGTTATTATAATTATGAATACTTAAGGAAAAGCAAGATAGATAGGTACCAGAAAAATATACTGCATTATTCGTGCAAAGTATACGAACATAATAAGCATATTGGGTTCACAGGAAGCATTTGCTGCATGTGGCTGATTCTTTAGAAGAACTACTACTACTGGGTACCAAATTCAAACTATAAGCACATTAAAGCGCAAAAAACTTGTGTACTTTTCGATATTTTAAAATATAGATTTTATGTTTAAGTTTTAAACACACATTTGATATGCTATTTAAGATATTGTTTGATTTTTAATTCAAAATATCCCAATTGCGGCATTATATCAAACATACATATATTTCAGTTAAAAATTTAATATTCGACAATATCAAAATACAATTATTGTTTAATTGAATAAAATAAAACATTTGTTTGAACAATTTAGAAAATCCATGTCTTTTAAATGCCTCAAAGAAACATTTGACGGAATCTCATAATATATCAGCTGGTTTGATCGAATCCTGTGAAGGCAGAAAATTAATAAATATTTTAATTGCCAAAAGAAATGTCTACCAGATTTTTTAATTAAAGTTGATTTTCCAATTTGCCTGTGTAACTGAAAAAATTATTAATTTATGTGTAATAAGATCGTTTGATTAAAATAGATATTAGAAAAAATAATTTAAAATTAAAAATTAAATTAAAATTAAAATTAGAAATAAATAATAATAATCTAATAATATTAATACAAAAATAAACTAGTTTTAATTTTAATTCTTTTTTTTTTTTTTGATACCATCAAAAATTCCATTTTCTATCTTTGCCATTAAAGGATGGGAAATAACTAAGATAAGTAAAATAGAATTTCTTAAAATAAAGAAAAATATTTCTTTATTTCTTTACATCTTTCGGTTATATCTATTTGAATTTCATTTTAAATATTATTATTATTATTATTATTATTATTATTATTATTATTATTATTATTATTATTATTATTATTATTATTATTATTATTATTAAAAATGACAAAACTGAAAAAGAAAAATAATATTCTCTTACAGTTTTTTTTTTTTTTTTTTAATTGAACACAACAACAATTTACAACAACGTGTTTACAAGTACTGTGGTTGTATTTAATAAAACTTACAACCTACAGTAGGCTGTGAATTAAGCTTCCTTAATACACATTAATCGATTGATATTGAGTTGTTTAAAAAGAAAAACCCTAGCAGTACGCCTATTTTTTTAGGTAATTTTAATTCGTTTTGTTAGTATTTATAATTGATACATCCAATATAAATATATATATATATATTTGTTTGTTATATTAATATAATTACAACATTTAAACATTTATTAAATTTTCTATCTATAGCAAATATTTTGTTAAATAAATATATTTGATTAAAAGTATTTAATAATACACTTTTTAAGCACTAAAAATCAAAAAATCTAACCTATAAAAAGCAAACAAATTTGCTAAGAAAAAATTGAGTTGCATTAATCCAACATCAAATCTAATTGAATAAAATTCATATAATGTCTCTTAATCGATTTTTAATTATTTATCTCACTCTAGCTAATTGTAAATGTTTTTTTTTCTATTATAACTTTCTTAAATATAAAAAATATATATAATTTATATATACAGTTTGGCATAAGTTAGGAGCAAAATAATAGCTCGATTAAAATTAATTTTTTGATTACTTAAAACTGAGTTAAAAATTTCGTTGAATTTATGTTAGATTTTTGCAGCTGTTGCTTTGTTTTTGCTCCTAACTGTTGATTATTTTAATGTTTTTATTTAATATTTGGAAGAAAAGTTGCGCTATTTTTATATAATTTTTTATTTCAATGCAGTAATTTTATTTATAGTAATTTGCATATTTTATATATTTTATGTATGTATGTTTGTTATGTAAGTTATTTGAAAATTATTTGTAAATTTTTTCTATCCATCTCCTACTCATGAGTTTTTTATTATTGTTGTGGTTTAAAGGCCAACATAATCTGCATGTTATTTTATTTTAAATATAATATGCAATTAATTAAAAAACTAATGTTAAACTTTTTTACACCAGAATGGCAGGAATTTCAAGAAAAAAATGATTTGCCTTCTTCATAAATTTCATAATTATTTAATTAAATGTCTCTGAGATTGTTGTCATCAGGAACTTAAGCTTTGACAAAATTTGTGGCAGTTTTTTATACAAAAACCAATTACATCAATGTGTAATTCGCACACTCTTGTTGTTTCTTTGTAGGCCCTATTTTAGATTCGACAGTTGTTAACGTCAATGCCAGATAATTCCCGTAAAAAGATTGTCAAAATAATCTTTTTTGTTAGTCTGAGTTTAAAGACGGAAACATTTAGTTTGTAGCAAGGCACATTAATCAGGTAGGCTCACTACAGAGGGAAAATATTAACGCGAAAATTATCAATTTTTTATATGGATTTTGACAGTTAAACTTACAATTTTTTCACTTAAATGGAAGTTGAACTATCAAACTCCATATAAAAAAATGCAATAATGTTTGCCTTTATATTCCCCTTCGTAGTGAGGTTACGTGATGAATTTGCCTTGTTTTGTAGCATATTATAGGTGGGGAAGAGAGTATCGTTTTTGTGTTCGCTACTCGACGAACCGCTTTGTTGACATTTGATTTTTTTAAATTTAAAAAAAAAATAATATTCAATAACAGTGTTGGGATTTGTGGTACAATTTTATCAAATTTGGTACAATCGACACATCAGTGGAGCACTGGTATACTTCATACTTTTTTGCTACAATTCCATATAAAATTTATTCAATCATTTTTTTATTTAGGGCCTGTTTTTATAAAGTGAAATATTATGTTCTTTCGTAAAAAAAGCGAAAGAAAAAACATTTACGTTTTAGTATTTTTCATGTGAGTGACAAAAAAGAGCTTTACATTTTTTCATTTATTTTTGGTTTCTACACTCAAAATACTTTTACAATAACTGATTGAAGTTTATCAAAAAAGTATTTCGTAAAATTATTTCTAAATAAATGAAGATTAAAAATGAAGAGAAAAAAATATTTAACTGTTTTTAACGGTTATTTTTAAACCGATTAACGTTGCAATTAACTTTTTTGCTTATTTTCTTTGTTACTTGAAATATATCTAACTGAAAATAAAGGAAATTTAGCAAAACCCACGGAAATTTCGTTGATTTTAATGGTATTTGTTGTTACATTTATTAGAGTGGCATTTAAAAAAACAAACGCAATATAAGTGATTCCAACGGAACGTTTAGTTTACTTTCTTTTCAAGTTTAAATTAAAGAAAAAACATTTGTTTTACGATTTTTATTCGGTTGGTTGTTTAACAAATAAAAATTATTCTGGTTTAACTGAATTTATTATTATTATAATATTTTTTCAGTTGATTTAACGCACATTATTTTTTTAGTGTATAAAAAGCTTTCTATACTTCAGAATGAAAAAAAGAACGAAAATTTAAAAATGTTTTATAAATACCAAATTTAAAGCTTTATTGTTTGAAAATAAAACCTACATGTGAGAAGGTTTTATTTTATAAAAACAGGCCCTTAATCAATATGTTTTTCTTACAATAACAAACATTTCCAAATTCAAAGTTCTTCAACTCTGCTAGAACTCACTAAAATGCTACATTCTTGATTTACATTCATTGTTTGTTTTCTTTAGTTTGATAACCATTTCATGTATTAGTAATAGGTATTTTAGTAACAAGGACCCTTTGGTGAACTACAGATTTTGAACTTATTTGCATCGCCTCAATCCGTTTCCGGCAGTTTTTGGCTGATATCTTTTTATATTCTTTCTAGAGAGAAATCGTAAGGACTTTTTTGGTAATTGGTACAACTTTACCATTGGAGCGGTACATTTTATACATCGTCAGATCCCAACACTGTTCAATAATATTAAAATGTGTCCGTCAAAACGTTCGTTGGTTTGAACGCAAATGAAAAAAACAAAAGAGAATTTAAAATGTTTTTCTTCCAAATGTTCTCCCGTCTAAACTGGGAGTAAAATGAATATTTTTTGTGGCAATAAAAATACTTTTTCATACATACACCAAATGGATAAAATGTCTTTATAGCCAAGTTATAGAAATACTTTTATTCTATTACCTGAATATAAGCAGCTTCTACACTGCCTATACTTTTGGTATACTCTCTACTTTTATGTTGTTGGTGATCTTATATCCCACTTGGTTTAGTTTTTGAATTTAAAAAAAAATATTTATATACATATTTTTATACTTATCATTTTCCAAAAGATACGAGGTGAGGAAGGCACATTTCGATCCGCACGTCAATCGCTTTGCTGAGTGTAAAACAGTATAGAGATCTTGCTTGTATATAGTATATCGGGTAGTTATAGACAATGAGAAAAGAAGAAGAAGAAGAAGCTATTGAGACTAGTAGAAGAGAGTTATATTGTAAAAATCGTAATAGATATTTGCCAGAATATCCCAGTTGGCTGGATTTCTTACTACACCCGGTAGGCAAAGCCGATAAAAATATTTAATTCATCGTTTTCTTATGTCACAATGGAGAAGGTCTCCAGAAGCGATACCCCAGGCACCATTGACTAAGACCCTCCAATTCTCTAGTGTGCTTGTAAATCTGGAAATGTGCTGTAATCAGAGCCACGAGAGGGTTCAGCCACCTCAGTTGTAATCGCAAAACTATTAGCACCAACAAGGCTAGGTACTGACGTAAATCTTGATCACATATATACAACAGACAAAGCAAGCATATCAATATTAATATTTAAACACAGAAATGAACTGGGAAATACGTATCGTTACCTTAATATAGAAAGGCCCTAAATCGTTTTTATTTTATTCGAGTTTTTTTTTTTGCATATTTGGATAGATAATCTTTTAATACATATGTATATATAAATAAAAAAATGTATTACAGCATGAAAACGCTAGGAGAATTCAATAAAAAATAATTCGCGACTATAAAACTATAATTTTTATTAAGTTTTTTCCTTCTCCTGTAAAGTAGAAAAAACGTTAGTTAGGACCTTTCTATATTAAGGTATCGATATGTATGTTACCGAAGCTTTTTTACGGCTTATTCATTATAATGTTACAATTTGTAGAAATCAAAATATAAAAGTCTACTGATCTGATTACCATTAGTTTTCATTCTAGCGGCCATTATTATGCACCTTCTGTGAAAACTTCAAGAATCTACTTGTTACGTTTCATTAGATACAGCCCTGCTCGATGTTAAAACAGTAACTTCACTTTTTGCAACCGAAATATTTAAAATTTCGGATTTATAAATAATCATGCCTGACAATAATTTAAATATATCGATATTTTCTACCCGATATACTTATGTCGATACTGTTATAAATATCGATAAAATAGGGATTTTGATATATATATTTTTTTGTTTGCCATACATATCTAGCACACTTTCATTTCCTTACACAATAAATTTTATTTTAGTATCAAGGTCAAAACTTTCGAAGTTGATTTTTAGTTTTAAGTTAGACAAAACAAGAATTAATTAATTCTCAAATATATTTTCTCGACTTTCTGTCGCAAAAAAATTTTGATAAAGTCTGCAAAAAGATTATAAGTTATGATTTCACTTGCTATTCTCCGTTATCTAAATAACACAAAAATTATTAAATGAACAATATTCTAGAAAGTAAATTGTAAATTTTCGTTGTATAATTTTTTCTAAAGTAATTGCAACTAAACTGACATAGTGATTATCAAAGAGTATATTTAAGTTAAGGATTTGTTTATCTATTGCACATTAAAAGGTCTAAATAATAATAAATATAATACAGAAATAAGTCACAATAATTTGAAAACCCTCGTATATTTCACATAAATTTTCCGAACAATTTTTACTATCATGTAATACACAAACAGATGATTTCTCGTAGTGTTTTTTTTTTTAAATTTGTATTTTATAATTTTGATTTTGAATAATAAAGGTTTTTCCTATTTATTTAATTTATTAAAAACTTAAAGGAAACATGTTTTATATGCATTTATATTTGCAAATGAAAAATTAAAAGGGGTATTCACGATCCAGCGTATTTTGTAGTATGTATTTTGTAATAATATTCTGATTAGCTCAATGATATGGGCTGTTTTTGCTTCTTACTTCAATATTGAATACTTTTATACTTTTGCTATTGATTTTATACTTTTGTTAATATTGAATACTAATTATATATTGATTTTAAAATCAATTATAATATACTCGTATGTACATATGTCAGTATTCAACTTTGATAACGAACAAAAAAACTTTAGTCTTGCTCTCTGGTTTAATCCATAGTAATTTTTAAATAAATAATTTTAAAATTACAAGTTATTGATATTAAATTACAACAAAGAAAATTTTTCACAAATTAAAAGTTTTAAATAGTTTCACATGTGCCCCGGTAAGCTAGTAGGTAGTACGCTAGCTTATAAGTCTGGGGGTTGTGGGTTCGAATCCCACCGAAGATTCTGGGTGTTTAACTTTAACGAGTAAAAGTCTTCGTTAGCCTGCTCAATATCGGGTCTATCGGGTTCATTGGCCCATATTTCTATAAAGATGACAATAGATGCTTTGTACAGTAGAAGATTTGCAAAAATGGAAATTAATCTGTAGTTTCTTAACGGTTAGTAACTAGATTGGAATCCGACACGGATGTGGATGCGGTGTAATCGATGAAAAAATTAAACTGTTGCGGACTTTAAATTGTTGAACAGATTTTAAAAACATACATAGGATGAATTACTTCTTAGAGCTTAGGAGATTATCGACTTGTTATTTTTGCCTTCTTATTTTTTGTTACATTTTGTCCTAGCTGCGTCCATTTGTTTCAAGATCGAAACTATATATCCTCCTGTCATAACCGAATTTCATAGTTCCGGCACTATGCAGTGCTTGAGTAGAGGTCAGCCCTCGAGTGCTGGTGCAAAAATAAAAAAAGATCGGAACCAAGGTCATCCCGATTCTTGTTTTTGGAATAAAATCAGATTTTGTAGTCGCTAAACAATTTTTTTATAAGGAATTCTTGGTCAAATTGCTCTGGTCTTAGCAAGAGTTGAGAGGCATCGAATGGAAAAATAGTTAGTGGCCATTTTTGTTCATTCGATGCCCTTTTTTTCATGTGTAAGTGTTTTTAGTAGCCAGACATCCATAAGTAATATTGAAATTTAGAAAAACATATAGAGTTGTGATTGGACTCCGTTGTAATGAGCCAAATAAACTACACAAGTGGCTTGACAAATCAAGCAAAAGTTTGTGTAAGCAATTTGCGTTTTCTTTGTTCTAAAGTTGGTCTTATGTTCGTAAAACCCATTTATTTACATACTCATAAAACATTACTCATAAAACATTACTCATAAAACATTACTCATAAAACAAAACTTTTTCAATTTTCGATTGTCATATTTTTTTCTATATTACATATTAAAATGTGACGCTTATCTGTTAATTAAATGCTAAATATATTTCCAAATATAGATGTTCTTAATTTTTAAAACCAGACACTAAAAAAATCGTCTTAAAATTTTGTAACTGTCATAATTGTATTAACGGTTGCAGTGACACTAATAACTGTTATACTATTTACTTTGCTCATACTCATTTATGACTTTTTTATATTTTTTTTCTCTGGCTAAAATTGAGAGCTTGCTTTCGAATTTACAAATCACCATTTAACAGAATTTATATATTTAACTTTTGTTTTTTCTTCTTTTTTTTTGTAGATACATAAATCGTGAATACCTCTAATATTGTATGTGATTTAAACAAAAAATTAATAAAATAATAAATAAAACACCAAAAATTAAAATTTTTTTAATCAATTGTTATATATTTTTGTTGCTTTTTTATAAAGATGTAATAAAAAGTAATAAATTATATAAAAGTATAAAAATAAAACATTGTTTAAACAATAAAATAATTAACAAAAAATAGTAGAATTTTTAATTATGATTTTATCATATAAAGGAAATTCTAAAAAAAAAAAATAGTGGAAGGACGTTCAAAAAATTTATTAAAAATTCATAACAATATTTTAGGGATTTTGTTGTTTTTAGCTTTAAGAAGCTTTGAAATAATTTCTTTGAAATTTTTTTATAAAAAAATTTTTGTTTTTGTTTCTCTGATATGCTCTAAATTTAATTTTTTTGTTTTAAATATATTTCTAATTTTTTTCATGAAGTAGACTTATTAATCTTAATTTGTTTTTATAAATTTGTTTGTAAGTAAAAATAAATTTTAGTGTTAATTTGTTTTTATTAGACTATAACTTTTTGCTTGTTTGTTTCTTCTGCTTAATATTTATCGAAGAAAACAGAACTTAAGAAGTAATTCGGCTAAAAATTAAAAAAAATATATTTTTATTAACTTATTTTTAAATACTAAAAGCAAAAGAATTTTCAGGTTTTTAAAACGTATGTATGTTATTGATAAGAATTTTTGTTTAAATTGTTATTATTTTTATTTGTATTATTAATTAAAAATTAATATTTTAATATGTATTTAAAGGAAAAATTATTAATAATTTATTACACATGAGATCACAGTATTAGAGATATAAATAGTTTTTATTTTTGTTAAAAATTAATTAATAAATTAGTCATAATGATTTGTTAATGAAGCTGCTTTATTAGTTTTATGTTTTTTATTTATTTTAACGGGAAAAAACTGTTCCATATTTACAACTAGTTCGAGAAAATATCCACACAACCATGCTACTTTGGCAATGCGACAAGTGTATTTTGTTAGCTGTAAAACTATTGAGATAAACCAAGTTAGCATTGTCCTAGAAATTAACCTAGAGTAACACAGTACTAGTCACATGACGGATTCCTGAAAAGTAGGAATTGGTTCGAATTCGAACACTACATGAAGGGCAGCTGTAAGTTTACCAAGCGGAGCAATCATTCACTAATGTGACAGATCTTAGATACTACTTGAACAAGTCTGTTTAGTACCGGTTATTCCAGTATTAGTTTTAATTATTTTTTTGTAAGATTACTTGAATGGCTTCAATTGAACTTTTAAAATATAATATGCACTTTTTTAATATTTTTATTGAAAATGCTGACATATAACTTTGCTTAGCAGTTAATTCTAGTCAAACATGAATATATTTGTATGGTTTTGATAAAGTTTTTTTCATCACACCAAGAACGGTGATTTGAACGTCGAAGACCATCATTTTGGAAGAACAATTTTAATCAAAGTTTTCTCAGCCTTGAAAGAATAATGAAGTTTCGTTTAAAAGAAAGTGAATTGCCGTTTATTTTAAATTTGAAACCAGCAGCTGTAAAAGGTCGTTTGTTTGCTGGTGATGATTTTAAAGCATCGAAAAGAGAGTTTATGACTCTCTGGCAGGCTGAAGTGCCAGATATCAAAGCCTGCTAAAAGTGAGAACAATTTATGTGTTCGTAATTAAAGAAGGTTTAAACAAAAGTCCCCTAAAATTATTTCAAATTAGATAATTAGTGATTATAATTTCCATAATTCGAAGGATATTTTTAAAAAATTTAAAGAACTCTTCATAGTTCAAGTTCTGGAACTAGTGATTTAAAAACATTTTTTTCAATGTTCCCTTTTTTTTAATAATTTTAGTGTTGTTAGATTTGTTTTTTATTACTTTTACAATAGAAAAAATGTTTTTCTTTCTTTTCAATCAAAATATTTACATAAGTATAATTGTGTTATTCTTTTAATGTTATAGTTTTTATTTTAACTTTTAGCTAAATATCTTAGATTTTTAAAATTTTTTTTAGGTTTTATTAGTTCAGCAATTGTCGTGAGTTTTCCTTAATATTTGTTTACAACCTATTTTAATTTAATAATTAATTAATTACTTTATTTGTGCATATTTTTAACATCATCATTATATTCCTATAGAATGTTAGTTTAATATTTTTGGCTCTACTGAAAAATTTGTATTATGTGTTTTTCTTTTTTCTTTTCAAAAAATAATTATTGGCACATAAATACAGCTCTGTGTTTTACTTAGTTGTCGTTATTTGGAGAAAGACTCTTTTCTAGTAAATTAGTGGTAAACGTTATTAAAAGCTTTGGCGTTTGCTATCGATATAAGATGCAAGTGAAAGTTCCTGCTTTATGGACAGCAGATTATGTTAAATTACTGAACATAACAGAATTTTAAAACCAAAAAAAAAAATTTCTTACTCCAACACATAGCACACAACCAAACATTTTATGAAAGTAGACCAATACAGTTTAGAACAAAAGAATATTTCACATCAGTGTACCATCGTACTTTTTAGGTCCGAAATGCACCAACCATAGTACAATTGCACCAACTTTACCATCTCTGCTAAGTAGTGCTGGCAATTTCTCAATATTTTTCAATTGGGTACTCAATACTTTCGTTTACATACTAGCAGAGGAAATTTATCTTCGTAGTTGTCAAATATTTGTATAAATTTATTACTAAAAATACCACCGTAAAAGTATCGATTAACTACTTTTGTGTATTGAGTACCCAAAAAAATTATCAAGTATCGAGTACTCGGTACCAACTACTCAATTCTTTACCAGTACTGCTAAGTACACAATATGCAACCGTCAACCAAGTAATGTGGCATTGACAGTTCTCTTAATATTCTGAAGTGTTGGGCAGTGCAACTGTTGCATTGTGTTTATCGTTGTTTACGGTTTTTACCAGCTTAATTCGCTAAAGAAGCAGTTTTCTATTCGTAGAGTATAGCACAAAGTAAATGGAAGAAATATAAAAATATCAATGGAAAGCAATGGAAATGGGGTAAATTTCATATCATCAAAAATAAAATTATTTGTTTAATAAGATTTACACCCAGATAGAAGGAAACAAATTAGCTTTGACACATTGCGCCAAAAGTTGGTTTTAGCGTGCTTAGCTCTAGAGTTGTTAATTATGTGAGTTTAATTTTATGAAAACATAAGTTTAATAATGTGTTTTTTTTTAATTATTGAAAGGTAAAACGAATAAAAATGAGTATTCGAATAATTTTAAAAATATTAAACTAGAAAGGAGAAGAAGAGTTGACACATTCTCGGCTTTGCTCTATACTGCAAGAAAAAGAACTATTAGTTGAAAAAACTGTAAGAAGTTCTAGGTAGTTTTAGGGACTGAATAAACTCCCTGTTGTCATCTTTAGTCCAAAATCTCTTGTAAATATTTTTTTAACGATAAGCTTTTATGTGTATTGTTTTATTATACATAAGCTATACAAAAATTATTCGATTATTCGAGTATTTTAATCGAATATTTTTTTATTTTAAATGGAAAATTTAATACAATGCACATGTTGTTTTATTATACTTTAGCTATACAAAATTATTCGATTATTCTATTTGTCGAGTATTTTAATCGAATATTTTTTCTTTTAAATGGAAAATTTGTATTTATTTTAGTCAAAATTTATTATTTTTTTAGTAAGTTTTTTGCTCTATTTATATAAATTAGCAGTTGTTTTTGGTTCAAAAAGTGTTTCATGTTAATTTCTTCAGTTGGCGGTATTTCTTTAAAATTTTTTGTTTGAAGTTTATAAATTCTCTTCATATTAATGTTTGGTCTCTCTTCGATTTTTGTCATGTAAATGCGTTTCATGTTTGAACTTTGCAAATTTTTATAAAAACTTGTTACACATGTTTAGAAAAAAAAAATCTTAGTAACACAAATATTACTCGCGCCATAGGATACATAGAGTACTTATAGTAGCAAGAAGCACATCTCTTACCATTTTCGTTACTAACATGTACTCGTACGTCTTTCTTTCTCTTCTGGTTGTTGTCTGTTACTTATCTTTCATTTTATAATCTTTGGCTCCGTTAAATGTTTGTAAAAAATAGAAAAGGAAAACATTATGGATGCATGGAAAGGGGAGGAGTTTTTTTTTCTACAAAAACGCCTCTTTTACTTAACATTCAACATTTTGGAACTAATTAACTATTTAAATTTAACTAAACCTTGAATTTTGACAGCTGTCACATTGTAAAATATTTCGATTAATTAGTTCCCTTAATTTACCAGAATAGAAAATCTTTCAAGTTTCTCCAACAATAAATTCAAATGTGTTTGTAAATTTCTCAATTAGTTCGTTTTTTCTGTTTCACTAATTTGTAATAAGAGATGTTTCGTGTAATTTTACTAAGTATTTTTAAAAAATTTTTGTTTTATTGTCTTTTATCATTAACTGATTGGTTTTATAGCTTCTCTTTTACTTTCCAACACTTACTTATTTATAATAAATAAAAACATTAACCTTATTCGGTCAGGAACAATATGACCATGTCGTGGTTACTATTAACATCACTAAGACCACCACTTACTAACGTTATTTGATTATCCTTTACGGTATAGGTTTCACTGGGATCCAACAGTTCACTGACAAAAAAATCACAATCATCTTCATCATTTTCGTGAGAATCTGTTTCTGAATCGAATTCGATTTTTAGAGAAGAACTTAGCGCCGTTGGAGCAGTATTTGTAAATGTGTCCTCCAATAATTGGCAGCCCTCACCATCCACAGTTGAATTCAATAGCAGTTCGGGTTCGAAAACAAATTGTTTGCTTTTATTTCTTTTGAGCGATAATTCTGCTGTGGGCATAGTATCTAAGGGCGTAGTGGGTGACAGAGCGGAATGCCATACTGTGCTTAAATCTGGCTGCAGCAGTGGCGGTAGACTTTTTATTCTATAGGATTCCTGCAATGATGATTTCTTCTCGACCTACAAACTATTAGCGCTCGATGTTACTATGGAAATATCGGAGGAATGAAGCATATGGGCGTGACCAGCCGCTTGATGGTGGGTATGTACATGCTGTTGTTGTTGTTGATGGTGTAGTTGTTGAGCTGCCGTTTGTTGTAGCTGCATTTGCTGTTGTTGCTGCTGCTGTTGTTGCTGCTGCTGTTGTTGCTGCTGCTGTTGACTTAACTTCTCTTTTTTCACTCTTTGCTTAAGATGGACCTTGGCGTGTCTTTTCTTTTCATCCGAACGAGCAAATTTTCGGCCACATATATCGCAGGAGAAAGGCTTTTCACCAGTGTGAGTGCGTATGTGTGTGGTCAAGTGATCGGATCGGCTGAAGGACCGCATACATATACGGCACTGGAATGGTTTTTGACCGGTATGAATACGTATATGGCGGGTTAGTTCATCGGATCTTGAGAATCGCCGATCACAATTCTCAACCGGACAGGCATATGGTCTTTCATGTACGGGCGTCTTGCTAGGACGGTTGGGATATTTGCGTGGCTTTACAGGGACTAGTTTCAAGGGCATGGCACTTTGTTGATAGACTTGTGATAAAATCTCATGACCCTTGCTGGTGGAAGGAGAATATTCCGCTAGTTGGACAACCGAATAACTGGTTTGAGATCCAGACACCGATGCGGAGGAAGTCGGTTGCATATGATGTGTAGGTGTATTTGTAGGCTCGGCATACGCTTCCTGCTTAGGTATAATGCTACCACCTAGTGCTGTAGCAGAAGAGGCGGACGAAGGTCCTGGTAAAACCAATGTGGCTGTTTGCTGAGTACCTGCTGCATAATCTGCCGGGGAGTCTAGCCATTGATATTTGGGTGTAGATACACCCATTTGCTGGCGATATTGTTGCAACTCGTGGGAACTTTGAGCTTGTTGCATATCGGCCAGAGTTGTAAATGTGCCGGCACTGCCATAACTGGGTGGAGCGGACTGCTTCAGTAAAATGGGTGAACAGTCCATTTGTAGTCCCAATAACTCTACATGGCGCGCATCTTCATACGCTGTTGTATGCATATGATGTGCAGAGGGTGATGGCGTAGAGGCGGGAATGGTAGATTGATGCTGTGTGGTATAATGAGCTTGTGTGGCTATGGCGTTTTGAGGACCCGGACCCAAAAGACTAAACATCGGAGGTTGGAATAGAGTCTTGTCTGGACTGGGTAGACTCCAGCTGTTTCCCAAACTAGCAGAAGGCGGAGACATGGGACCAGGTAATACCGTCAAAGAGGGAGAATGTATTTGTGTCTGATGTTGTTGCTGCTGCAGTTGATGTTGGGAGTGATGCTGCTGCTGTTGTTGTTGCTGCTGCTGATGCTGCTGTTGTTGTACATTAGCAGCAGCAGCGTTCAGACTACTCATGGTAGTATTACCTGTTGTAGTAAAAATGCCACGATATGATATTTTACCACTACTACTACTACTTGTATTATTATTATTTGCATGCTGGGATTGTTGTTGCTGTTGATAGGGATGATGATGGTGGTGTTGGTGATGATGGTGATTATGTTGGTGTTGGGCCTGTGTTTGGTGTTGTAGTTGTTGCTGTTGTTGATAGTGTTGTTGGTGGTGTTGTAAGTGTTGATTGTGTTGCTGCTGTTGTTGTAGATGTTGTTGGTGTTGTACATGATTTTGATATATTTGGTTTTGTTGTTGTTCATGATAGTGTTGCTGATGTTGTTCTAGTTCAAGATGTTGTGGTGACTGCTGTCCTGTTTGTTGTGGTTGCTGCTGTTGATGATGTTGCTGTGTATGATGATTTAGTTGTTGCTGTTGTACGTGAAGGTGATGGTGTAAAGGTGTGTTACTTTGTGTTGTATTTGTATTGTTTGTGGCTAATATGCTTGTTGTTGTCGGTGTAGTTGGCTGACTTAGTTGTTGTTGTGTTGTAGTGGTGGATGTAGAAAACATGGTACAACTATTATTACTTGTTTCTTCCTTAACAATTGTCAATATAGGCGGGGTGCTACGTTCCTCCTTCAGTGGGCTGCACAAACCTGGACTGGGTACTGACTGCGGTTCCAAAGATAAATCTTCTGATTCAATAGAACCTAAAAATTTAACAATTTCATAAAAGATTATAAAAATTATAATTTAAAAAAAAATAGTAATTAAAGCATAAGAAAGGATGAAAGAACACCTGGCAAAACAAGAAAAAAACTAAATACATTCAAAAATTTGTTTACGAAATTTGCAATGTGAGTCTGAAATGAAAAACATTTAAGATTTTTATTATTATTTTGTATGATTATGGTTTTACCTCAAACAGTATGCCAAAAAAAATTATCCGTATGGTCTTCCAACACAAACAGATAAGATGGAAAAGCATTTTTGTTAGAACGATATACATATCTGCCAGTGCATGGTTAGGTTTTTTCTTTTTGAGAACTTATTTAGTTCGATGAGAATTTATATGGAACATTTTAACGAAAAGAAAAATCTTACAATTTAGAATTTCTGTAACTTTAGAAAACAATAATAAATTGATTTTACATGCAAAAGGCTGTGGTAAACTTTTTATTTCTATTTCTATTTTGAATTTGTATTCAATTTCTTTTTGTAAATGCTTTTATCTAAACTCTAGATTAATATTTGAATTTTACCTCCTTGAAAAATAATTTTCAAAAATTATTCCAGTAGGGAAAATTAATTACTCTATTTCAAAACGTTCGTATTTCATCACATATTTGCATATGTACGGGTATGTACCTGAAGGAAAAAAATAATATGACAAATATGAATATATTCAGATTATCTGATATATTTTTTTCTTATTATTTATTTCCTCACAAATTCCACTTCATCTTTATTTATTTCCAATAATCCATTCGTAATACATCAAGTGTTTTGTATTGAATGACAATAAATTCCGTGAAGTTTTTATGCCACCAAAGTGACATTTTATGTCGGTTTTATTGACAAAAAATCAGTTAAAGCAGACGACAAAAACGTGCAGCAAAATTGAGTAAAAAAAATAATTTAAAGTGGTGCCTCAGCAAATGACTGCATAACAACATCTTAGATTAAAACAAAAAACACCCGAGATGTTGCACATGTTCAATGCTTTAACGCAAATAAACCATACAATCAACCAAGATTTGTATAGAATTCCTGAGAAATCTCAACACGGGAGGTCGTTAATGCAGCTCCTAAACTCCAGTTCGATCAATTACGTTCTCAAGAATGAAACAAGTCAAGAGACAAACAAAGAAAAGAAAAAAACAATCTACATTTAAAGCGAAAAAGAAAAAATAAACCACAAAAAAAAGCAGAAGCGATTTGGCAGCCACCTTAAGCAGTAAAATATTCATTTTCTCTCAACTATAGCTGGACAATCCACCAATATATAACAGCAATAATACTAAGACCTTGGCAATTGATGTTGCATTAGTAACAATTGTTTATGTTATTATATAGTAAATACGAGGGTAAACCAATTGGCCAACCAATTCGGTAGTTTTAATTTTGGTTATTCACAAGCTATCGGCTAAATCGGTGCTTTATAGTTTTCTCACAATCGGGTATAAAGGCAATTGTGTGAAGAAAAAATTAAATTTTTGCCGAAATTTTTTTTCGCCAAAACATAATAGCTGATGAAGCTTGTATTCTCTACTTTAGTGATTATTTAGTGTGAACATTAAATTATCTGCATTGAAAACGAGGAAGAAATCACCACCCAGAGAAATAGGCTCTAAGCCTTTTTCGACTCTTTCCAACAACAGTGTAATAAAGAAGATATAAACAATGTTTCGAAAGACAGATCACAAAGGCAGGCAAAAATCGACATTGAAAGACTTGTGTCGATTAAGTAGCTTGCTTTGCAGAGGGTTTAAAAAGTTGGTGAATGGCTGAAGAAAATGCATATCGATAATTTTTTAAATCTACTGATTTAACGAAACGAAAAATTTATAAGCTGATGTTCTGTAAATGAAACAAATCGAAATTGTAATTAATTTACCTTCGACAAGGTTTATACACTCGAAAACCAAACGAGTATAAAGACAGGAGTTTATAATATATTTATTTTTTTTGACCTTCATTGTACTAAAAAACTAAATTTTTCAAAGATATAATTTTTTATTGACAAAGAGTTGAGCAGAAATGCAATCAACGAATGATATTAAAAAAATTTCTTAAGAAGACATTGTTCTAAAATTAAAATCACATTTTTTTACATTTATTATCATATCTGGAATATATGTACATAATTGAAAATGGAAAAGAGTTTGTCTGTTAAAAAATCAGAAAATCCACATTCGCACTAAAATTGATTTTTGTTAAATTGTACTAATTATATCAGTGACCGTACTTTTGGCTTTTGAATCATACTGAAAAAAGTACGATTGTACTGAATTTAAAATCCCTGATTTGGGTTGAAAAGCTAAAAGAGGAAAAACTTATTGACTTGCCCTCGTGGTATGGCAATTGTTTGTTCTTTAGTGGCGCTGCAAAGTTAATGATGCATTTCCAATTCTTCTTTAGAAGTGTAACATACAGTTTGACTTTTGCTGGTGTTGCAACTGATGGATTGTTGGACTGTAATCTTCATGTGAGTTAGGTGACATCAGTTTCCTATACCTTTTTTTTACTTTATATTTCTCAATGTTGCTGGTATGTTTGTTGTGTTTTGTTTCCCTGCGCAAATCTGTTCCATATTAATGATGACTTTATTTATGTATGTATGTGTGGTTTACAAGTTTATTTACAAAACAAGACTGATTGTTCCAGCCAGCAGCGTTGTCGTTGAAAATTGTTTACTTCATATTTTATCACACAGTTTTTGCTTTGTTTTTTGATGCAACAATTCGTTATTGCGTAATATTTAAGACTACATACATATATAAAATAATCAGCGCTGAAAGAGAGTGGTGTTGTGAGTCTGGGGAAAACTATTAATGATGCATTGGGAAAAAATAAGGGCTGTGCAAAAGAAATTGTCTGTTTGATGAAAACTATATTGCAATAATTGTTATTCGTTCAATACAATTAAATATTTGCATATTCACAATTTTAGATTGTTGAGGAGAGGGGTGTTTGCGACGTTTTATGCCAGGATAATATATCTGTTCAGTTTTTTCGAAAAATCGAAGCTCTAATGAAAGAAAAAACGGACTATGGATTTATGAATCACAATTATATTTCCGCAGTAGATTAAACTTGAGAGCTTTCCCGTAATTTTATCTAGAAACATAAAAGAAATTTTAAATTGATTTGACTGGAATATACATATAATCTTGGCAGCTTGGTCTTGAGTCAATTAACCCATTTTTCACATCCTGTCAGAAAGCGGTCTGAAATCACTTCTGATTTTGGCTTCATAGAAACTTTAATTAGCCAACAATCACTGTTAAATATTTTCTGTCTGTTTTGAAGTTTGTAAGCCGTTGAATAAGTTTGAGGTAGGTTTTTTTTTTTAAAGAGAAGTAACACTCAGGCAATTAATGCCTATATTAACTGTGTAATTTCCTTTGGAAGGAAGAAGATATAAGACAGATGGTTAGTGTGATAGTAAAGCTTCGCTTATGGCAACATTGAAACTGCACGCTGTGATTATTTTTAGAACAGTGTTGCAAGCGCCTCTGGTGTTATTTAAGCGAATTGATTTGAAGCTGGCATAGCCAATTTATAATTATTTTACTTAGCCGGCGATTTAGTGCTATGTGGTAATACCGGCGAAGGAGAAAAAGGAAAATATACTTTGATATAATAATATCTATATGCTAAGAATATTTCTTCCACAAAAACAAAAATCAAATAAGTTTAAGGTATTTTTAATAATATTGGTAAATCGTCTTGAACAGGTTGTCAGGGCTTTATCAAATTTTCTACAATTTTAAGAACGTTTTATGCATCAATCACCTTTCTTACAGCAATGAAACCATTAATATATATTTATTACTATTGGCGTTATCGCAAGTTTTTTAAAATAATTAAAGTTGAACACAATCAAACTGGCAAACGACAAGAATTTAATTTTTTGTCTTAGAAGGACTTCGTATGACTGCTGAAGAAATTTATTAATTTCTAACACTACTTACTGCTGAGTAGCTTGAGCAATTTAAAATAAATTTAAATTCTGTTCTCTTAAACTAACTAACTAGCAACTTATAAATCATCACATAATTACCCACAAAACTTTTTTGTTCAATTTTCTTTTGGCCATTAAAATACAAACAGAAAAGAAATTCTAAATACAAATAATTGCCAAATATACATAAATGATATAAAACTGTTGCAAAGTATAAGGACACGCATACCAAGAGAAGCATAAATCCTTTATCTGACAAGTCCCCGCTCTAAATAAGACAATAAGAAATAAATAACAGTTGCATTTCAAATTATGCTTAAATAACTTTATGGCAATATGCCGAAATGTCTTAAGATAATTTGTATGATTTGTTCTTTTCTTTGTGAAGTTTTATGCTTCACAAAATATTAAAATATTGCTGCTTCTATTAATTTATTTGCTTAAGCTTTTTGGCTTATTATGATGGCCGGCCCTTGCATATATGTACATGCATACATATGTATGTATGCTCTCTATTATTACGCATGAGTTAAAAGTATTTTATTGTTTTGTTTGTTTTTAGAGGGCATTTGTCATGTCTAATAAATGGATTTTTGCTGCCAAAATCTACGATTAAAAACTGATTTATCAATGTCACATAAAAAAATTTCACATAATAGCAACAAATTGTATTAAAAAAACTTTAGAGAAATTTGTTTGTTTTAGAAGTCATTTCCAAGACATTTGGATATTAAGACAATATTTTAAATTATAATTGAGAAATTTCTTAAAAAAATGGATATTTTATTATGAAAATTTGTTTGTTCTTTGAAAATAATAAGACATTCCAAAGATGTTGTTTAACTTTTAGTTAACTGTAATTGTCTTATTAATAAATATAAAACGTAAAATTGGTTTTAGCTTTCTTTGTATTATACATATTTCTTTATTTTATGTTGGAGCTTGAAGCACCTCGAACTAATGGAATTTTTACTTGTTTTATTTAGCAAAGTTTTTGGCCAAAGAAACAAAAACGACAATATCTAATAACCGAATTAAAGGCGGTTTTCATAACTTTCCTATAGAGGACACTTTAGCCAAAGTAAACTTTAAGCTGTTTCATAATCGATTTTTCTTTTCACAATCAATAAATTTTATATTATGGCATCATCACCGCAAACACCGATTAATTTTTTTTTACCAAAAACAAACAAAAAATAATAAAAACTTTGTGATACCTGGCCGGTAGATGGCAGGCATATGTGTTATCTTGCTGTAGCCGAGTATACGGTCAGTAGTACGTATTACATTTCCTAGTGACGGCGGTCAGCAGCAGGAGCCTAGTTAGATCTTGTCCTTACTATGAGTCGAGTAAAACTCTGGATACTCTGAATGGAGCGCGTGGAGTGAGTGGACACCTTTTCTCGATTACTGGTAATTTTATAATTTTAAATAAAATCAAGCACGAGCGTGAGTATCTGACAGTTTTGGATAAGAAAGCTTTGCAAGAGGTGAAGAGGTCTGAAGGTCTGAAGGAAGGAGCCTCTGAAGGAACTCTCTTTTTTTGAAAATTTCTTTTGGCACGTTGAGCGTAACGCGTCACCTAACATTGGTTTCTATAGATAGATCTGCAAATTATTGAACCTGCATCACATACCACTGTCACCATTTGCACCTAACATTGATTTCTATACATAGGTCTGCTCGTTTTGGTTGACGAAAAATGTTTGAACTCGCATCATCGTCACCATCGTCACCTAACATTGGTTTCTATATTGGTTTTTTGGCAGCCCCATTGACTGCCCTGCACTTTTTCAATGGTAGTAAGATAAGTAAAATACCTTCTAAGATGTAGACGGGTTGAAATCGAACTCTTCCTGGTGATGCGAGACTCAATTCAAAGTAAACGATTTACTGATATCGAATCGTCCTTAAATGAAATGTAAAATAATTAAAACACAATTGGGTCTATTTTTGGTTATTATACACAATTACAGCCTAAGAGATTGCTAGCATTAAAATTCAATATTCATAAGATTTTTGTTTAAAAAACGTAGTTAACCTCAAATTTTGCAGAGCAAGATGAATTCGCAATACTGTTTGAACGAGACCTGCAGCTGAAACGTTGTCTCTTAGAAGGAACAGAACTCCTTTAAAGTTTGAAGTATTGCCGCGTTATATTTTTAGTTTTAGGTATAAGACGGTTTTGTCCCAGAAAACAATTGTATCTCTTCATTAATTGTAAGATCTTAGATATCTCTCGACATCTACTTTAAATACAACTCTTGAGAGAATTTGGGACACTATTTCGAATTTTTCTTTGTCAAAAATAATAATTGCTTGAACTTCTTTCTAAATAATTATATAATTCTTATTTCAATGTTTTGAGAGAAAACTGTGAGTCGTAAAAAATCAACATATAAAAATGATTTCAGGCTCTAAAATCTCGAGTGTAGAACTAATCAACAACTAGCACCACTGAACTAGAACAATAAATCTTTATTGGTATCACCAAAAATTTAAAGAATTGCATTAAAGAATATAGAACGGGTAGGGGATTCATTCAAACAATTATTGAAACTATAATTAGATCTTTATAACAAAAAAAAAAAAATATATAATTTCTATCCACTATTAAAATAGTCATTATATATTTTATACATAATGTGATTTTTGGGTATACAAATATATGTATTTAATAATTATTAAAAAAAATTGATTGCACTTAATTATTTAAATTATAATGGGGTTGATATCATTTTAAAATTCAACTGTAATAACAACAGCAACACAAACTCAACTTTATTTTCTGTTCATTAATTCAATTAGAAAATTGCTCGACACATCCATCAACAAATGCTTGAGAATATACTCGTATTACACTTAATATTATCTGAAGCTAAATATTATTTAATTATCAAAGATTTCTAGTGTTTTTTTATATAATTTTCTGCTGCGTTTTTATTGCTTTTTCTGCTTGAAGCTAAAAAAAAATAAATTTTAAAATAAAATCATTTGCTGGCAGTGAGAACTTGATAAAGAGGAAAAAATAGCAGTAGTAGTTCGGTAGTTTTTTTTATTTTTTTTTTTTTTAAGAAACATTGACACTGAACGGAAATGTTTAATAAATGATTAATTAATTGTGTAGTTTGTTTGCATGTGTGATTGTTGCTTAAAAATCTTAATGAAATCGAAAAATAAAACAAAAGTCATTAATTTAAATTTGATTTCTTTTGAAGTTGTAAAAAAAGTTTAAGTTGAAGAAAAAACAGTTCTAAATTACA
The DNA here is from genome assembly GCA_949628195.1 of Phasia obesa. NCBI lineage: Eukaryota > Metazoa > Arthropoda > Insecta > Diptera > Tachinidae > Phasia > Phasia obesa. The sequence goes on from OX451215.1 coordinate 154,244,076, forward strand.
GAAAAAAATAAAGTTTTAAAAAAAATTTTGTCGATAATAAGACGAAAGGAATTAAAACTATTTTAAACTTGCAATTTAAAGAGTAATATTCGGTCTAGCCGAATATTGTAAACCCTTCATTAAAGTGATTTTTTTTTATATTTGAAGGGATTTTTCGATTTGTTTGTTTTGGTTTTAATGTTGACTTTCACTATTAAGTAAAATTTAACTGCTATTTTAGTGACAATGTGATTGTTTGCAAAATTTGGTTTTTTAGTAAATTTTCGATTTGATTGTTTTAATTTTTTTAATAAATTTTTTTATGAAAATTTGATATTTAGGTGATATATATATTTTTTTTTTAAATATTAAGTTTTTTCCAAAATTTTTGAAAACCAAAAATATACATGCAGCTTTTTTTTTTGTCTGTATCATTGTTAATTCAAACTGGTTTTGCTGTTCTCAATATTTTGAAACTAAAACTGAAAGATCGATTCTCAAATATTTTCACATGTTATCTAGGGTCACCAAAAAATCAATTTACAATAGCAAAGCTACATCCGACAGTTCGGTATATTAAATTTTTTTCGAATATAAGCAGACGGATAGACGGAAAAACAGACAACTCTACTTCCGCATTTATAAAGATTTCGTGTGTATATATTGATTATTGGGTCGCAAATAAATATTTTTGAAATTATATATCCCGTTTTTACTTGTGGTGAAGAAAAACCGTTAAATCGTCACAAGAACCCGGTCGATTTATTTTTTCTAAAAGAGTTATTCGAAACCCGTCAGTTTTTCAACAAGTAAAACCGCTTTTAACCAGTTTTCGCTTTCGAATTCTCTGTTTATTAAAAGATTGTTTTTCTTTTGAAAAGTTATCAAGCGAAAAATATTTAAGATCAAAAATAAAAAATTTTCATTTAAATAAAAACTTCTGATAGTTTTTTATACTGTACAAGATCACAATAAGGGGTGGTCCAAAATTATAAAAATATACTTGTACATTTTTACAATCTTAATAAAGCGAACTAAACTTTGACTTTACTAGGAATAACAAATTTGCCCATTATTTATGAAACAGGATTTAGATCATGTGACTGCACCAGCTGGCCTCGCAGTATCTTATTCTGTAATTCTAATTTTCGAAGACGTTGTTGATGGTTTATGGTAATATCTCGACGGATCGTTACGGATTATTCACATAGGATCGATCTGTAACGACACCTCACAACAATGTCTAAAGAGGTCATGACTACGACAATAACCCAATTACCGAACTTAGTTTGCAAAATATCGATTGTGTCATGGGCTGTTGTTCCATCCTGAAACCATAGATCATCTAAGGTTATATCTTCCGTTTCCATAACATAACATTGACATAGCCGGCGAGACGAAAAAGCACAAATGGTCCTTATTCGGCTAAATTCCCAATCCGATTGGAGGTTCTGCAAGGCCTAAACTGAGAAGCCATAACGAAATGTAAAGCGATTCATATAGTTGCGTAAATGATAATCAATATTTCGGACAGAAAAATCCATCAGTGTCAAATTTTAAAAAGATACTTGTATTTAGACCACCCCATAGAAACAATGTCCGTATAGAATACACTTACAGAAATATTGCAGAATATAGTTATTAAAAAATTATAAAATATTTAAAAAAAAGCTGATAGTCCGTTTCTCTAAAATGTTAGTAGGATGCAAAAATGATTACAAGACTGTTAAAGGCTTAGTTAATTCGAGTAAAATACTATTCGTTCTAACTAACCTGTTATTGGAGGTGGTTCGACTACGGTCGAAGGACCAAAAAAGGATGGTATATCACTGGATGTTGTCACAGGTGTATTCAAATCTCCCTGTTGATCTTCAATATGCGAATGTTTAATGTCTATACTATCCCCTATCGATGACACACTGGCACCACCAACCGGACTATGTTGCGTAGTATTTAAAAGACTTAAATGAGAGGCTGAACTGCGACCACTTGTTGTGGTTGTGGCAGCAGTATTAATACTAACAGCAGCACTGGCTATCGAAGGACTGTTGTGTAGCGGAGAATTCTGTTGCTGGTGATGATGGTGTTGTGTCTCAGCAGACACTGAAATCGAGCCTAAGCGTGTGGTATTGTAATGACGTGATAATGCCGAATTCGACGATGTAAAGCTGTTTAGGGATGACGGGATGCTGGTTGATGCACTTGTGGGCGTTGATTCGGCTGCCGACGATGAGGGTGATGTTGTGGAGAGATTGTAATGTAAAAGGGTTTGCGAACCCAAATGACCTCCGCCAAAGGAGGAGGGTGTGGTGAGATATGTAGCACCAGAAGACACCGCTGTAGAAGGACTCGTCTGAGCGGTAGTCTTAAAGAGGCATGTGTCAAAACTCAAAACATTGAAATGCGCCGCAGCAGCTGATTCGGTGAGTAGGAATGTGTGATGCGATGGCGCCACTAGGGTTTCAAGCCCTTCCATGATCATGGCCGCTGATGGGGTTCCAGGGGCTACGCCACCTATAAAGAAAAAGGAAAATGTAAATATTTTTAAAAGGTTTGTTTATTGTGTTTTCAGTCATTATTATTTTTTAATTCTACTCTTTATATTTGACTTTAAGAACCTTTAATAAAAATGCTTCAGTTCCACTTTTTTTAATTAATAATGTATGTAATTCATCATAATAGACCCGTGAAACAAAAAGATGCTAGGGGACAAAAAAAACATCTTTTGTAAAAACTACAATTAAACGGTAGTGATTTTAGCGCATAGATGCTATCATTAAGTGCACTTTAAATGCAAAAAACAACAACAAAAATTAACATTTTGTTCTCAAATATTTTTATCAAAACACAAAATATTTAAATGTTAAACATTTGTTAGACAAACTGATGTGACTGTGTGGTAGTTTAACAAAAAAAAAAAAAAAAGATTTAAAAAAAACTCACTGAAAAAGAAATCAAAAATATTGAAAAAATAAATAAAACAACAAATTTTAAGATGACGCCACAATTGAGACAAAGTTGATTTTAATAAAGTTGAGTGTTGTTATTTTTCAACACTTCACTACAAAAGTGTATTCACACATGGACACGTTAAATAAGTTTCATTCATAATGAAGATCATTTGGAGAATATAATTATTATGTTGTATGTGATTATTGAGTTTTAGCAAAGACAGCTTGTACGAGTATGTATTTTTTTTTTTATTTTAAAATAGAGGTTGTATCTCAGCTATTTGATTAGGTTTTTATACTCAACAATTCGTGTTATTTCAAGTGAAGAAAAGCGGTCCTTATGAGAGTTTTAGTGTTTGGTTTTAAGTGTACGTTCGGTGCCAAAGTAGACAGCATGTTAAAAAAAGTTTATGGTAAATCAGCTGTTCTTAAAATGTACAGTGATTTATATAACTAACCCAACCGTAAATTTTATATTTTACAAATATCGTTGTTATTTGTAATAAGGTCGAGTACCTTATCCAAACGATTATTTTTTTGTTACTGCATTGAGTCTTTTTTCTTGTTCTGTTAAATAATATTCAAAATATACAGCTCTCTTTCTTTTTATCTTTCTCTGTTTATCTTTCTCTTCATAAAACCGGTAAAGTTTACAACCAAAAAAAAAACCCGAATTATTATCTGTCTTGTGACTCATGTGTAATTCTGCAGGTCTTTAAAATTGTCATTTTACATGTACAATTACATATGACATTACACATTGCAAAATAGTTTGCTGCTGCCCTAAAATATATTTTCTGCCCCACTTGAAGTACTGACCATTTAAGTAGTGAAATTTGCTGCAAACATATGTTATTCTTTTTTTTTGTAGGAAATTTATATGACATCATTTATTAGTTACTTTCTGCTTTAATTTATTAGATTTTATAAACAGAATAGGTTGATATTACTGTTCATGGCAGAGTGTTGCGCTTATTTAGGTTTTTTATTGCAGTGCCAAAGCTAAGATAATATTACTGTTTAAAGCGCATAATTAGGTTTGTCTGTAGCATTGTAAGCTTTTACCTCTGAAAACTATATGCTGTTCTGGAATGCTGTTGTCGGTCACAGCGTCAGCTTCAAACTTAGAAAACATTTAAAGGCAATAATATTATTACATTACAATAATAGTATTACATAAAATATTTATTTTCAAAAACTTTCTAAATAAACGCCTAGATTCTTATGCATAAAACTTAACAAACCAAATGAGAAGTTTATTAAGTCTAGAAAGCAAGAAAAATCAAAATTTCTAACAAAAACATAGTAACAATTTTAAATTAAAAAAATTTACTTTTGTTTTCTTTCCATTTTTAATTTGAAATGGTTACTATGTTTTTTGTTTGTCTTTACAATAGTTCTAATTTGCTTTAAAAGAATTCCACACAAAACTTTAAGACTCTTACTTTTATTGTGTCTCATATTTGGTCTATATATTTGCTTTTTATAAAGGTACCCATCCCTGTATGGTTACTAAGCAACATAGACTCTATATAAAATAATAAAATTTATATAAAATTCTAAAATTATTTTAAGAATTCTGTACATAGTTTTTAATATTTCCTGCTGACATAATTAAAAAGTGCTACCAAGTTTCCCGTACCATCGAATCGGTAAAATTGCGAACTTTCACTATAATTTCTCTAGATACTATAAAGTATCTTTCTATAAAGTTTTATTAAAAAGCATCCAGAAGTTTTTACGTGATGCGAACACAGATAGATAGACATAAAGAAGATTATAGTTTTATTATATGAAAAAAGTGAAAATATTCAGAGTTAATACACTATTGATCGACAAGTGCGTTATATGAAAATTTAATTTAAAAATATTTTTAGAGTTTACATTGTTTGAAATCCACTGTCTCACTCACTCACACTTAGAAAATCTTACACACTTCATTAATTTAGCGTAAAAATTCATTATAATTTTTTTTTTTTCAGCATTAAAATCACTGACAATTTCATGCTCATCTCCCCGGTTTTTATTTTTTGTTAACTATGAGTGGATATTTGTTGGTTTTTTAATCATCCTACAACTCTTACAATTTTATGTCATCATATGGAGGTAAGTGTTCCAAACACTACACTACACCACACCACACAACACAACAGCAATCATCATTTTATGCAAATTACTGTCAATACAAGTAAAGCTAATAATGATGTTTAGAGTTTATTATATTTATAAAAAAAAAAATAAAAAAATATGTTCATATAGACTCGAACAGCGATATTTGTTTGCGTTTTGTTTTGCCCGAAAAAAATCACTTCATTGATCTTTAAATTTTTACGATTTTCATAGACATAAACGAAAACAAAAAAATCGAGGAAAGACAATTTTAGCATCAGTTTTTGTAACTAATAAAAATAAGATATAAAATTTAATAAAACGGAAAATTTAATTTCAAAAAATTAAAATAAAAAAAAAATAACTCGAACACAAGTACAAGATGTAATGAAATTGTAAAAATATTTATGATAATTTTTAATAAACTTACACGAAAATTATTTCAAGCAAACAAAATGGCGCCAAATATTTTTTAATTAATTACAAAATTAAATAAATTTTTTAAATATTTTTAATGAAATCTCACTGTAAATGTGGGCAGTTTGTGAGAGAGAAAGGGAATGAGTGAGTGTTTGATTTTCCCACCGAATGTGGGTCAGTAGTTGATTCTTTATTTGTCTGACATTTTTGCTTTTGCACTGTTCGATCGTTTGTTTCATAATAAATACATTTGACCATTAAATTGTTATGTTTTTAAATCGTTTAAACGATTTTATTTTAATGGTTTGTTTGTTGTTTCTCTCCTGCATATCTGTCTGTCTGTCATTGACAGCTGTCAATTTTTAGTTAAATATCTTTTGAGATCTTTTTTATTGTGTGGGTGTTATCTTTTTGTTTATGCTTTTGTCTTCTTTGATCGGTTTGCAAACAAAATTTAATTGTTTTGTATTCAATTAAAAGAAATTAAAGTTAGTTTAAGAAATAAGAAAGCACGTAACAATTAAATAATTAATTTTTAAATTTAATTTAAGTTTTTTTTACAAAGTTTGAAGTATTTTTGTGAAAAAAACTAATTTAATTTCAACACCCATAGTATTGTTTATTGAACACCCCTAATAATCCCAAACTTCAAAGCATCATCCTGTGTTACAAAGCAATCATCCTGTGTTACAAAGCAAAAACTAAAGTCCTAATACCTAATGTCATTGTATATCAGGTAGATTTCTGTAAGAATCACGTCCGAAATTATTTCGGATACCTATCAGAAATCAATAGGAATATTGGCTAATACTACAGAATTTGCCACACCTTGATTTTGATTTCTTTCAAATTTTTCTCAGAACTATCGACAATAATCTGCCAAATAAGCTCATGAACTATACAAGTCAATCCTGCATATTCGAAAGCTTTTTCTGTTCCATATATATGGCCAGTTTTCGCCATATATATGTAACTTTTCTTAAAATGTGTGTCACTACCTTTTTATGTTCATGATAAAAATTAAAGCCTCCCGCAAATGACGAGTAATTATTTGACTAACAAAACACAAATCAAATAAAACTTGTATATAATCATAAGGACTAATGCTCCACTTCATTGCATGACAATACAAGCTTATTGATTATGACTTAGCCCTTAAGTCATCTATCCGAAAAAATAATAAGCAACATTTAAGGTGTTTAACAAATTAAGTTTTCAAGCTTAATGGGGGACTTAAGTTAATAACTGCTGTGAATTATATAATATTTTTTTAAGATTTCATAGACTAAGAAACAGTCATCTTAAATAGAATAAGTAGTGTGCAAAATTTTTAAAATTTATTTAACTCAACAAACCATGCAAAAATTGTTGCTTTTGTAACCTCATAATGTCTTAACAATATTATAAATAATTAATTTATGTAAATCGTTTGTATGTTTGCAAGACTTAACAAACCCAAAAACCACAACAACACCTTAAAATATAAATATAGAATAAGCAAAACAAAAATTATATTTTAATTCAAGACAACCAACTCTACATAAAACATGACACATAAGCTGTCAGAAAAAATTTCATTCATAAAAATTGAGCACCAAAGAATAAAAGCGTATAAATAAAAAATAAAATAAGAAGAAACACTACAACAATCATTACAAAACAAAACCTTAAAACGAAAATCGAAAATCGAAAAACGATGGATGAGTATTTTTCCCCTAAAGCCGTCAACTTCATTCATTTATTCTTTCTTAACAACCAAAAAATCAATACACTAAAACCAGAAATCTTAAAATCTTGAGGCTGTAGTCTACATTGTATATAATTAAATTTTATTCTTTTAAATATACTTTTTGTTATTTTTTCCGAAGTAAAGTCAATTGACACTCCTTTAAACTAAACTGAACGCTGGAAAAAGCCGTAAATAAAATGTTGAAATTTAAAATATTTTTTTTTTTAGAATTAAAGTTGAAAACTTGTTTTTATGGTGTTGATTAAATATTGAACTTGTGTCTATTCTTTAGAGATTATAAACAGCAAGACAACAACCATAACAAAATTGTCTTCTATAGGATGTTTAATAATGTTTAAATTTCTATTCTCTATTCTATATTTTCATTCATGCATTATGGCAAGCAATATCTTGAGTTTGCTTTTTTGTTTTGCATATTTCATTCAAATTAATTTTTATAACTTGTTATTAGTGTGTGCTTAGGAATATAAGGAAGTACAGTAAAAAATAAAAGTAGGCATTTAGTTTGCTTCAGAACAGTAGAGTGATAATTTTTGGATTACCTACGTTTGTGACTAAAGGGAAACGATTTTCGGCTAGTGCAACCTCGACGCACATAGGCTATACGTACTCGTATTGATTTGCATACATATCAATAACAAAACTGAGATGAGTTACTGGTTCTACTCTAAACCAATCATACATTTACGTTTGGGAACCACTGCTTTAGAACTTACAAAATGCGCCTAAAATTATGCTTTGTTGTTTACTTAGAGGGAAAATAATTTCACTCTATATGTATATGAGTATATACCCTGAAGGAAACCTGGGGACAATTGTCCCCAAGTAACCACTTTGTCAACTATTATGGTGACTCTTTGGCGACATTGTCAACAAAACGTCTACGTTTTTTATATTTTTCTTTGATGAGGAAAAAAAATCTAATAACGTTCACAATTTATTTTCAGATCTGTTATAAAAGTCACTTAACTTTATCATATAATCTTATATTATTATAACTACTTCAGAAAAGTACCAAAAGTGTAAACAAGATTTATCAAAATGTAAATAAACTATTGAATAACTAGTTCCAATGTCTACATATTGACCCAAAAGAACTACCTAGTCAATAGTACCAATGTCAGTAGTGCATTTTCAATGACAAGCACATGTTAAATGTTACTATAGACAAGCTTTGTCTGGGGTATTATAAGTCACTAGTACTGGTGACTGTGTCAATAGTAAGTCAGTACAGTTTCACTATTGACATTTCCTGCAGGGTACTTATAGATTTTATATACATACATATGTATATTGGTTATGTGTTTTTACGAAACAGTATAAGGGAGCACTTGGAAAAGAAGGGTTCTAAAAAAGGTTAAGCTGCGTTATATTTTTTTTTCGAAATCAATTGGTGACCGCATTTTCGCTTTTATTAAATTCTGGAAAAAATAATTTTATCTTTTCAACAAACACTTCATCACGAACAACTAAAAGCCTAAAGAAATCAAAGATAAATAACTCTAGATGTTCGCGAGCCTCTTTCGTGAGGCCCAGTTGAGACAGTTGCTTTTTAAAACCACAATATAGTTTTGGCGTTTGAACTTATTTAGGTGCGTAAACTAATTGAGGCCCCGGGCTTATCATAATATTGAGCAATTGCATTTTTCGAAATTGAGTATGAAAACACTATTTTCATGACTTACAATTGTGATTAGTAATAAACATAACTTCAGATAAAAATCTGTTACCTCTCTACACTAAAAATAACAATAAAAAACCATTATTTTACTAAATACATATGCCCCGTATAGAGTAAAATATCTAAATCGATTGGCAAGGGTGTGCATAAGGTTTTTCAAATTATAAGCAGAGGTGGGGTAGGTTCAGTTTCCAGTTGTAGCAAAACGTTTTACTACTTCTATAGAATTTTTGTGGTGTGTGGCAAAATAGCAGCCTTACTATACTTACTGACAGTTATTTAAAAAAAAAATAATCCACAAAATTGTTTTCAGAATTGAAAAAAATGTCATCTTAGTGCAACAATTTTTCTTTTCACTAAATTTGACACTCAAAAAAAAAATCAATCACTAAATTTAATGGAACATATAAATCCCTTTAAAGTGCACAGATTTAGTTAACAGTTTATATTGTTACATTCAATAATTAAAAAATTTAGATTAATAATATTTTTTAATAAAACTCGAAAAAAATATGTAATAAAATCGAGAAGATTTTTATACATTATAATAAGGGTATTCACAAGCTGTCATATGTTTTATTATGAAAACATAAAAAATATAAATGTAAAATGAGCTGTACAAAAAAGCTAAAACTATTACTATTTAAATAGGCAAAATAAAATCAATTTGGGGATTCACAAGGTGTCATAAAGTCATATTTTTAAAACAATAACATGGAAAAATATGACTGTTGTGAACAACACCTCATTTTTTATGGTACTATTCGAAGTTTGTCAATTGATAAAAAGAAAATTATAAAAATAAGGCGCTTCCCAAGGATATAAATTGCAGCTTGCAATCCGCATTGCTGGCTGCTCGAATAAAGCGACTTAGCCTGGCTCAGGTTTCTACTGAATTGTATGACAAAAAAATAAACATAAAAAAATTTTATTTTTAAACGTTTTTTTGTTTGAAACACAACAACAACATTTTTAAACTATTAGAACATTATGACGACATGACATGTTAGCATACCTTGTGAATCTCCCAAATATGTATTTATCAATAAAGTGCTAAACTCAAATAAGAATATTTCAAATTTTTTATTATAAATAAATAAGAAAAAAAGCCCTGTAGAAATATAAAAATAAATAAATTTATAATTTACAATATCACAATAAAACGTAGACAAAGGCAACTAAATTTTATTAGTTTTAACCGATGTGTATTTGTCATATTGCTTGTCACTTTTCCATGTGTAAATTCTAAACATGTCGTGTGAACCCTTTCAAACATAACATGTGTATTTTCCATGTGTACAATACATATGACATTTTTCATTTAGAACGTGTTCTATTTTGATGTGACAAAGCATCTGACATCCTGTAATGCCAACTTGATATTTTGCTATTTTAGGTTTTTTGTGGTACCAAAAGCACTAAAGCGTGGCAAAAGCACTACCGTTCAATCTTTGCATCAGCTGTGGTTGGCAATACAAAACTGTGTGGCAGAAAAATTATATATTATAGGTTATGTCAGATGTAATTACACATGTACGTTTGAAAGCAAAATTTTGTAAAATGCCTACTTTGACAAACACGTAAAATTACATATGGGTTATCCAACTGACAAGTCATATGACAAACACATGTCGTGTAAAACCACTTTTAGTAACTCTTTCTTTAAAAGACAAGTACAATATTTTTGAATATTATGAAAACATTACAGCACACCTTGCGAAAACTCCAAATATAAGAAATTGTCGTAATTCAAAATACTTAGTTTGTATATAAATAAGACAAGGTTTGCAGCAATTAAAGTAACAAGAATGGTAGTTTTTAGTCCATAGTCTTACTTTTGTAAGACACTGTCTGTGCTTCTAACGAAGAGGCTAGTTATTTAAATTATTAGAAAAGAAATTCGTAAAAATGTGTGTACAATTTTTGCATTTCAATTAAAATATTATGAGATTCTTGCTGTTACTAACATAACACACAGTGGGAAATAAGAATAACAGTTTGGAAAAAGAAAAAGATTCCAATCCGTATTGAAAAAGATTCCAATTCGGATGGTCGGATTGAAATACTTTTATTTCAAGCTAGCATTCTTAAGAGCTCGACGTTCAAGATTGCAAAGTATTACTTTTTAGGAATTGGAAAACTTTAAACAAATATAATATTTTTTATTTTTCTAGTTGAGAGCAATATAAAATGTCGTATCTTTTAGGGATTATATCTTAAAGCTCTGAAGATATTCTTATAAATATTAATATGAAAAATGCAACTTGCCTAATATAGAGTTAAAGGTTTTACAGCAACTTTTACTTTATTTTAAAATTATTTATTTTTATGTCTTTCAACTTAAAAAAAAAACTTTTTATAACTGCAAAGCAGATTTTTACTCTCACGTTGGCTATAGGCACCTTTTAGTTGGCGCTCAGAACATTTGATTGAATCATTTAATTATAAACAAGTTTCTTTTATTTATTTATAAAACTGCTCTAAAACAAACAACAAATTACATATTTCCCTATAAATCATAAATAAGTGTGTTATTATAAATTTTTATATTAATTCAATATTTTCTTTTTTTGTTCAACTTTATTACAAGGTATGCTGGCAACAAACTGAGTGTTTTGTTGTTGCTCCCTCACTGCAGCCTTCTTAAGTCAGTTTCAAAGAAAAACAAAAACAGTAAGATTTCGATTTCGATTTCATAAACTAGACGAGTTCGATTTTAAAATGTAGATTGTCTACTTAATGGCTCCAATACTTGGCCATTGTTGTTATTTATTTAAATGAAATGTTTGTACAAAAAAATACAAAAATAAGAAGTATTTAAATATTGTAAAGTGTCTATTATTTTGATTGGATTTATGCAATTTGTCTGCGACTTTCGAACACTGATTTGAAACGTAACAGTGACAATCGCAGTGAGCAATATATGAATAATTGAAAGGCATTATATAAAATGTTAGAAGTTTGATTGTTAAATAATTTGTTTAACTTATTTGTTAATAAAAAAATGAAGTGCTTAAAAGGTTTAAAAATAAATAAAGCTATACAGAAATTCAATATAGTTTATACTGAAAATTATATTTCAAAATTATTTTACCTTGAGAAAGTTTTTAAAATCCCAATAGAAATCTTAAAATTACCTTGGGGAAGTTTTAGAAATTTGAGAAAAATTATCGATTACAAAATAATTTATTAAAAAAGCATATTTTTTTATAAACAAAAATATTTATATTTTTAGATAATTTAAATTTAATATTTATATTTAAATCTTGGTAAAAAAAATAATTTTGGATAATTTCTTAAAAAATTAATTTGTTCATATTGTTATGCAAAGCTTTTACTTAAATTAAAAATAACTGTTTTAGGATATTTTTGGAAAAAGGAAAGTGTCAAAGTTATTTTTTTTTATATATTTGGCATGATTGCTCTACCACGAATAGGTGTACTGCGGTACGGTTTTTAGTAGTTCGAAGAAATAGCCACAAACAATTATTTCGTTTATCAACTTAAAATCGTACATTGGTGGGGCACCATACTAAACTCAATTTACAAGTCGGGGGAATTTTTTTTTCTGTGGCATACCCTGGCGCTTTGCCATTCACAGTTTTAAGAAACCAAACAAAATAACGATGGTTGAACAACATTTTAAACATAAACATATAGTCTTAAAGGTTTTCATCTATAGACTAATAAATAAATAAATAAATAAATAATAAAAACTTGACGGCCACTTTTTCGAGCAAAATTATTTCAAGCAGTGGAGCACAAATTTAGCCTTATGGCTTTATTAATAATCAAAATCACATGATTGTCAGAAAATTCTTATTCTTATTCTATACTACATTTGCCAAGAGATTTAAATTTCTTTCGTTACACGTGCCCTCTTAAGTTTATACCAGATTTGGCGACTTGCCACTATTTAAATTCGACCGTGAAATAATAAATTAAATTATATTGTCAAAAAACACAGGCTGATTTTTGAAAGAGTACGATAAAGCCTCCAGTTCCAAATGCACACGAATTAGCAATCTAGTTAAAACCTGAAATTTTTAATACAAAGTTATCAAAGTTAAAATGTGTTTCATCGGTTAGGATGATTATTGTCCGGAATTGGCCTCCAAATTAAAATTTATTAAAAAATAAATCGTTTTAATCTTCCTTGTAATTTGTAAAATTGCTTTCTAGTTTAAAGTGATTTTTAGGGTTTTTTTACATAAAGAGTAATTAAGTAACGCTCCAATGTTAGTCTGTCCGTCTGCAAAATAAAATTATTTAATAAAATTAAAGTTAAGAAAACCGAAATCACACGCTTTAGTAATTAGGTGTTTTATTTCTTTACTAACATTTTTTTTTTGCATGACAGGGAAATTAGTTGCATATATTTAGGATGAAATGTCAAGAAGTGAATAAAATGATGTGGTGTACGAATAGAAAATTGTATAAGTACCTTATTAATGGTACTTTTAATGCAAAATTAAATTTTAATGCAAATACCTAGAATGTTAGAGGACATAGTTTTGGCAATGTCAGATACGTCCAAATAAAGTAATGTGCAAAATTGGCACCCCTGCAAATAAACTCTCATAATTTATATTTATACTATCAAACCGAATTATTAGCCAATAGGAATAACGTTTAGTGGCGTCATTAGGCCGACATGAACAGACAATTTTAATCTTATTTTCATCATGTTTTCTATCATTCATGAGAAACACTCTTTGTATGAGCGCAATTTGCAATTAACCGATTTATTTAAAACAATTATGTTTATAAACTTATATAATTTATTTATCTTTAAAAAAAAAAAAACAATTATAAATAATAAGAGGGTTTTCAACATTGTGAAAGTAATTATTGACAAAAAAGGCACTGAATTAATTTTGGAGCATGTCAGTTCATTTGATTTTAAAACGAGTTACAAAATAAGATCTCAGATTTACATAATAAGGGAAATAAGAATTGACATTGTAACCTGTAATAAAGAATATTAAAATCTTATTAAATTGGGGGAGATTAATCTTACTAATAATTTTATATGATAAAGTTGAAATATCAAAACTCAATTCATAAATTTAAAACGTCTGTACTTAACTTCGTTAACTATTCATCGCTTTTATTTGAAATTTTTTAAGTTAAAGATTTCTGATATTTTATTTAAATGTTGTGTTGGTTTTTTGTCCTGCCCTATTTTGAATAAATTTCAAGTTAAAAATCTTTTGTTTGAGTATTCGATTATACCCCAAATATTGACCCAATATTTTTTTGTTTCAATTTGAAAATCTTATATTTAAAAAAGAGGAAAAAATATATTTATTTTTTTGTTGATTTTTTCGAAAAATATTTTTTAAATGGAAGCTTTAGATTTTGGGATTAATTTTTACAAAATTTTAAAATATGTTTGTTCTATTTAATATTAAGGAAAAAATTGTTATTTATTAAATGTATAAACAAAACAAAAAAAAAAGTAATTTATGTATTTATACATTTTTTATTAAATAAAATATGACTTATTTTTTCTTCGTTCGTTAATTTTATGTCTTTTGGAAATATATGTTTTTTTAAATGTTTCTTAATGATATTTTTGACATAAAATGACCTTCATTTTAAATTATATAAATAAGAAAAACATATAAATTAATTTACGAACAATAAATATTTTTTTTTTAATTTGTCCACTTTAAATAAACTATTTAATGTAAAAACAACATTTCTAAATATTTAGTTAAACACACTCAAATCATAAATATTAACATTTAAAAAAAATGTATTAAAATATCACATATATTTTTTGCTTTATTTACAGACCCTTTTAGCTTAGCAACAGATCGCCAGAAAAAAATTAAAAATAATTTTTGTTTAGAAAAATATCAGTGCATTACATTTTAATTAAATTGTTTTGTTGGTTTTGCAAGTTTGTTTAACCACAAAACAGTGTTAAAAGTATTGAATAGATTATCAGCTTGTTCTAAAATATCGAAGACACACTAAAGCGCAATAAAAAGAGTCACTAATTGTCGCTCAAGAAATCTCACTAATATTTTATATATAAATTAAATACAGATGAAATTTTAAGTCAAGCTTAAGTTAGTTTTATTCTCTCTAAGAAAGAATAAGTTAAATTATAAATAAGGTGATCAATATTAAAGAAAAATTGGGAAATATAATTTTAGACACCAGCAGAATGGAATGCATTTTCTAGACAGCTACATCCGTCGTATCCACTTTGTAAGCATCATCTATTTAACCAACCAAAATTAGATAAAGGAATACAAGAACAACTGTATTTAATTATCAATCTTCAGTTGATGAGAACGAAGTCTACCACTCTACCTAAAGATTCTCTCTTGTTTAATATTTTAACAGTAATATTTACCACCTATACAAATAGCTTAAAAGTTAGAATAATTGTGAAATATACATTATATCATAAAAATAAATAAAAAAAAAGTCAATTAAAAATCTATGTTATATCTGCCGATTAGATCTAAAGTAAATTTAGCAACATGCATATGAAATTTATAGTCAAGCTTAAGTTCGTTTTTATTCTCTCTAAGAAAGAATAATTTAAATTACAAATGAGGTAATAGTATTAAAGAAAAATTGGGAAAATTAAATTTTTTAGACACCAGTAGAGCGGAAACGTAGATTTAGTAAGTGCTAGTGAAACACACACACAAAATAAATGAGGAGCTTCAAATATCTCAATTCTGCCAACGGTTAAAAGGAAATAAACAGCACTTCGTTATTTTCCCACATAAAGTTAAAAAGCAAGAACACAAATAAATGGTGGTATGAGCGAATAGTTCACACCATTATCCTCAGCGATCAAGCACATTCGACCTTGATAGCTTTTATATGATCAAAATTACCGCATTACGGTTTCAAAACCTATCCGTGATCCACAACAAATTTAGATTTGAAAAGCGCGTATTTGTAAGCAAAGCTCTCAAGGTTAATTGCATGATTTGCTATTCCACACATAATCCTGTTCTGTGTTCTTTATGATTCTCTGTACTTGTAGTCTTTGAAAAAATAATTTTCCAAACTCTATGTCTTTTATGAACCTTGGATAGCTGTTAACCGTAACTTATCTACGGCTAAAGCAACCAAGAGCGCATGGGAACAGTTAATACGCTGTTGAAAAATTACTTTACCACATAAAGGATATTTAACATTTTTTGATTTTCAGATATGAAATCTGAGTATTTGTCAAAATAAATACTGTAAATATTATTTAAGTTAACCTCTTCTTTCCTTTCGCCACCTGTATACAAAACCATAGATTTAAGTTTATTTAATTTTTTATTAAAAAAAGAGTAATAAAAAAATCTTAAGACGACAGACAGACCCAACGAAAACAGAAACACTTACGAAAACAACTCAAGACAATCAGTCACTCAGCAGGTCATAAATGTTAAATGGTGGCTATGAATATGAAACGTCACACCGTTTTATGACAACAACAAAGACTTACAATCACTTCAATATAAACATTAAATAAAATGTCAGTTTTGAGACTCAAAATGTGTGACATTTATTTTTAAAACATTTTGATCTTTATGAAATTTAAACATAATCTTTTTGATTAAAAATTAACATTTTTTAACCAACAAATTGCTTATATGAATTGTTTTCAATACGTATTTTGATGGCATATTTAGTGCTCAATCTTATACAATACATACCTCAGACCATCAAAAACAATTAATGTTTAATATATGTACATACATATATAAGTACACTGTACGACTGCGTAATTTTAGGTTCAAACTTGTAATCGCATATACGTTTTTATATTTAATTACAGCTAGACCGATAAAATTAGTTTAAAACAAATCAGGCTTTTAATAGTAATTTTGCACAATTAAAAAACTGTAGAAAACACCCACATCAAAATAACCACGAAATACCTAGTATTTCACTACCAAATTGTCTTTTAAATATTGTGAAGCATTCAAGTTTTTTTATGTTTTAAAAGTATTTTTAAAATATAAGTAAAGAGAAGAGATTATCCAATCAAGAAAAAAATATTCTAAAACTAAACTGGGCTACTGCAGTAATTTAAAATTTTATTTAATAACAGCAATAATTTTGAAAATAATTCAAAACCAACTAACAAAAAATTATTATTCTATCACCAACGTGCAATGGTTATTTAGGCAAATAAAGCGAAATCTCTATTTGCGAAAACCAAAATTGGCGGCAAATGCTTAAACATATACCATGTTTTCACGACAAAACGAAATACTTTCTGCGCTCTCTAAATCATGGTTGCGAATTGTAAGGTTTACACGATTCATACATACAAAATTTATTTCAAGATTACCTTTTTCACCATTTTATTCCTTATAATCTTGCGATACAAATTGGAGAATACAGACATATTTCATTGTTCCCAAGTAGATTCATTTCATATTGTCCTTCAAAAGAAGAGCTTCGGCCGAGTATCGAGAAAAAATGGCTGTTAACATTTCAGTGAGATACATGATCCTGTTAATACTGTAAGGAAACTGGGAAAAACGCCGATACCCATTGGTCTGAAATGCATGAACAATACCATCAATCGTAAACGGTCAGATTTGAGGGTTGATGATTTTCATCTTCGATAATCCATTAATTTCATAATTTCTTTTTGGTCAATTATCATCTATTTTATATTTTGTAAAGTAAAATTGACGATTCGCCGAGAACGTTATTAGGCAATGGCGGCAGAGGGCTCACGTAAAAAGTCACTAAAACTATACCTTTCCAATTATAAAAAATACTCTGAAGACATTTGCAGCTTTGGCATAAGTTCTTAAAAACTCTTAAAGGGTACTAAAGAATTTTTAATATCTAAATTACATTTTGTGTGTTATTTATTTAAAATTCCTGGTAATTTTTGGACTTAGTTACCAATATTTAGAGGCAAAAATACCCTTAAGAAGTGAGGAGACCTCGTGCTTTAAAGTTTTTTTTTTTTTTTGTGTAAATTTTTGTCTTATGCCAATTGTTATTAAAAGAAAATCGTTTACGTTTAAAGCTTTTTATAGTATTGTAGAGTATGAAAGGATATACATATAAAAGTTGGTCATTCCGTGTGTAATTTCTACAATATTCATTTCCGACCCCATAAAGCATATATGTGCTGGATCATTATACCTAGAGAAGTTGATTTATCGATGCCCGTCTGTCCATTAGTGTTCGGGTTGAAATCAACTTTGCCAAGGCACGTGAAGAGATACAGAAAATGACCATTCCATTCGAGGCTGGAAAAATATGCCTACCTATATATTTCAGGTTGTTCTTATTTCTTTTTTTCAGTTGTAATGATTTTTACTATTTTTGTTTTTTTTTTGTTGTTACTAAATTTTAGACGGGACAAATAGATCGCATACAGATCTCGGGCAGCAATAACCCCCTGGCAGTGGCGATTTTCTGTTTGGTTTTGAGTTGATAGGGTTTTTCTACTTTGATTTGTACTAAATTCCTTTATAGAAAGCAATAAACATAGAGGTGGCCAATAGAAAGTGTGTCTATAGAAAGATGGTTAAGGAAACCTAAAAGTAACGAAAGTTTTGCTAAGACAATTTATTTGTCACGAATAGAACTTTTAGTTAAAAATAAAAAAAAAATTTATAAACTTATTTTAAAAAAAGATTAATGTATGTAATTTGTTTTTCTTGCATCAGACATTTCTAAAAAATTCTTCATTTTAATCTCCTTCAGCAAGCTTTCTCATACAACAAATTACCGACGGTTTTGTGAAGTTATTTTTAGTTTATTTTTCCTGCTTTGAATTTGACAACATTTTAAAAGATTTTCTTTTTTATTTTTTCCATCAACCAACGTCTGTCTGTTGGTGGAAGAAAAAACTTATTTGTCATCAAGTCCAAAAGTTGTTTATGGCTTTAACAATTTATATACAAAAAGTGTAAAAGTGAGGTGTATCAGTGTGCTGACGCCAGCCAACAAAACAAATTTTTGCGCCTAAGTGGGGTGTGACAAAATGATGTGGACACAACAATGCTACTAGAAGTATTGAAATCTTAAATGTCTGTTCCAAAGTAAGAAAAATAGAAAAAAGAAAAATTACACGTTTAGTTGTTTCATTTGCTTCTATTTATCTTAGAAATCCGGAGAAGGCTTTGGAGGATCAGTTAGTTGCAGACATTGATGCAATCAACCAGTTTTCTTAAAAACCTCCTAAATTATAAAGATTATTGCATTTCCCTCTGTGGTTATTTTGGTTGAATGAAAGTGTTTTTAGCAGGACTGTTGGATTTTTGAACGTCTACTTCTACATTAAATATGATTTATTTTATTGCAAAAATGTGGCCAAAGTATTTGACGTGTGTAGAATAGAGTGGCTGTTGTTTATGTTGAAAATGTTCATAATAATCTCATGATCTTTTTTATTTATTTAACCGAACAAAGTAGTGGCATTTTGTCATCTTCTGTGGTTTAATTTTCCTAATATTTATTTTTTGAATTACATGAGCATGAGATTAGGTAATTTTCTCTGAAGACATTTATTGCAAGAGGTGCGTATGAAGTAGCCGCTGTATTTGTTTAAAAAATTTGAAAAGTATTAGTGGTTCTTTTTATTTATTTTTTGTTTAAATGCATTTTGTTTATTTGTTGTTGTGGTATGGCTATTTGATGGTTTCACACCTTCGGAATGTTGATTTTAGCACTTTAATAATTGAAACAATAAAATCTATTTAGTGCTTGTTATTCATGCGTAATCGAGTTTTTTGTATTTTCATTATCTACATATGTTCTGAGTTTAAGAATAAATTGTGGAAAATTATAAAAAAAAACAGATTCATTTTTGACTTAGGCCTAAAATAATGTACTTAGCTATTGGTTAAGCAAGTTTAGCTCAACTTACGTAAATTAAAAAAACACACAAATTTGAAATCTTTCTTTAAACACATCCAACGGGTTTTTCCTCGCTAAGAACGAAAACGGAATAAAAAAGTAATTTTAGTTCGTTTTTAAAAACTAAATATGTACATAAATATGTACCTAACAATAGCTCTGCATACCTATATCTTTATATATCAATAATTCTGGAATGTTGTACTCTAATGGTTTTATTCATCTACAAAACGTTATTTCAGTCTTCTGCCGGTTTTCATAGATTACCAATAGAATATTTTTGGCCATATTTGCAGCTATTGCATAAAATATAGTAAGTTGTCGAGAGACACTCTCATTTGGTCATAGACATTTTATACATTATTATCCTTAGTTTACCTAAAATTTGCTATTACTCTGTTATAAACTAAGTTGAGTAATTACAAAAAGTTACAAAAAATAAAAATATTTGTATAAATTATATCATTATTTTATATCTGTGTTATACACCTCTGGGGCCCATTATTTTAACTTTCCAGGCTCGTAAGGATCGTAAGGCTCGTCACTATAACTTGCCTTTAAAGTACGTGATAGTTAAATGTTATTTTTAGCTTTCTTATAACAACGAAAACCTACTTAACTCTCCGAATTTTTGAACTAATGAATTTTTGAAAAATCTTCCTGTATGTTAATCAAATTAAAATGCCGCAAACTGAAAGTCCAGCTTTTAAAACTTTGTATTAAGGATTTTTTTAAATTATCATATTTATGGTCACTTATATTTATTTATAAATTACTTTTTAATTTTTTTTTTACTTTAAAAGACATCAATGTAAATTATAAGTCGAAAAATTTTTTAATTTTTAAAATAAAAACTTCGAACTGAAGGGCCAAATTCCTATATATAAAATGGTTTAAATCAAATATTTGAATTTTTTATCTATTTTATTCTATTTTCGATTTTAAAATTTTTTCATATTCGAAATATAACTTTAAGTTTAAAAAAATACACATTATTGGACTAGCACAAATATCTTCTAGGGTTTTCCAAGTTTTAAATACTGTATAGTATTGTGAGAGATTTTCTTTTCAACTATTACTAGTTGGGCTCTTCAATCTTAAATAAAGCTTAAAGCTGTTCTAATAATTAAAAGAAAACAGCTTTAAAGTTTAACGCAAATTTATTATGGTATGCATTTTAAAATTATCCCAATTGTTAACGAATTTTATGTTACAACTACCTGTGCCCGCCACATCGCGACTTAGTCTTAGAATTATTGTGGAGTTCTAAAAATAGTGTTTAAAATATCCCGCTTACATAAAATAAAAATCACATTTAATTTTTTATATATTTAGTTTGCAGTACCTTTAAATCAGTAAAATTGCGTACTTTCACAACTTCTACTTTATGCGGAAAAAAGTATCATATATTTGAACCGAGATACTATCGTACCCTCTCACAAAATTTTATTAAAATGCATTCAGTAATTTTTAAGTGATGCGAACTCAGACAGACAAAGAAAAATAAAAAATTGCTGTTTTTTATTCCATTTCGATTGCTAATTGCACCAGCAAAACAATGTTTAAAAAATATTTCATGTACAGAAATGGTCCTGTTACAGTTTTATTATTAAAACGGCAAGCACTAAAATAAAAAGCGTGTAAGAGCAGGGAGGAGATAATTTGGTCACTTTAAAAATTAAGTGTTTCAAAATTTGCAATAGGATATAATTAACATTTTAGCTTTTTGAAGCTCCTTAACAACTTTTATTTTTAAGATTGATTACCGGGAACTATTTGAAAAATATTTTTTTTTTTTAATAAAAACAAGTTTCGGGTAAACGATACAAACTTGGTTGGACCCAAAAAAATGTATTAAAAGTTGTGAGACAAAATTTGGATAAGTAACAGTGCAAGAGATATAAAATATTTTATCAAGGATTTTACGTAAAGTTTTAATTTTTTGTATTGGGCCTGTAAGAATTTTTAGTTAGTTTGTCAAAACTTTAATACCTATAGAATATTACTGATTGGGAATAATATTTAAGCGAAAAATCTTAAGAACTGCTTAAAAGAATGAGAAAATAACATGTATTTTCATTTTAGTCCAAAGCGTATCAGTTGGAAATTTTGTATTGGGTCAAGGAGGTTTGTATTCGTAATTTATTATTGTGCTCAAAAATTATTTCTTGTGACTGAAAATTATTTTTGAGTGCTTTTATTATCTTAATTTTGATTGGATATATTATTTTCAAACACAAACGTGGAACTTGTTTGTAAAAGCAGCAATAAATTTTTTAAGTATTTTTTAGAAAATAACCACAAAATTATATGAATTATATTACAATCATTTGTTTTTAAGCTATTTCGCGTTGTTAGCCACTTGTTGCAGCGTAGGTTTTTATTTTTTGTATTTTAATATTTCTCAATATTTTTATTTGTTTAAGTTTTAATTATTATTTTCTGAAATGAAAATCAGAAATGAAAACAAAATAAATTTTTTTTTGCTTTTGTTCCAGCAACTTGTTGCTATTATGTTTTTTTAACATAAATAGGCAACATATTTGGTCTGTGGATTGCAGCAAAGAAAATAACTGCTGAGACTTTATTTGAAATGATTTAAAAAAAGTATTCTATGGAGAAATTGTGCATTTTATTTCATCACCATAAGTGTTATACTAACTACCCACCTGGATATTATTGGCACGTGCAGAAGATAGATCAGCAAAAGATAAAAACAAATCCAAAAGTAGGAAATCACAATTTCGAACTTAAAATGCGATTTCGTTTAGTAGCGTAACAGTGTTTAATGGCACAAACATTTAAAATGTTTTTTCTCTTTTGATTTCTTTAACTATTCCAATTTTTAGAAATATTTTTTTTATTTCAGTTTAATTTAGTATTTTCTTGCAGGGAATAGAAGAAAACACACTTAATTAAAATTTATGATTTTGTTTTTTTCCGCAAAAAATAATTTTTAGTTATTTTGTGTGTTTTATTTAAATCTCGTTATTTAAGCAAACACGTAATAGCTGTTCAGCTAAATAAATCGATAAAAAGTATATGTATAATATAAAAATGTATATCTCTATATGTAAATAATTTATTATTATATTTTTGCACAAAATAAAATACTCGTACGTCACAAAGTTTTTCTCGAGAGCTTTTGTTTTCTCACTAAAGACTACAGAAATTCATTCATAAAAAAGTAAATTTCGTAGTAGTTGAGCTTGAGTTTTTTTCTGACTTTCCTTTTTAGCTGTTGGACAACTAGTCCTTTTGTTTTTCTTCTTTTTTTATTTAATATAAATATGTATATATTTTCTTAAAATATCTTTGCTAAACTTTTCGTTTTTCTTATTTGATTTTTATTTTGTTGCAAATCCAATATGATGTTAATTTTTATTCGGATATTTTCACTTGTTTCTATGGCGACTTTGTTTTCTTGTCAAAAATAATTCTTTCGGGTTTTCTTTAACAGACAGTTCACATTTGTATCTTTTAACTTGTTTTATATCAATCTATTTTTTCTTTTATTGAGTGTCTAATTTGAATTTCTTGCTTATAGCAGAATATGTAAATATTTTAGAGATTATAGTGTTAGTTGGTTGATTAGACCGTCACGTTAGCTTGTTCGAACACAACTGAAGCACGAGATGAGTACACAATTGGTTTTTATGAATGAAACCGGCCAAAGCTTATAAGATACATTTTCAATCTTTCAGTATGCACACAATTGAATCTTACCAAATGCCCCTTCCACTTGAAAACAAAAATAGCAGCACATACGGGTACAAACAGAATTATTCGAACACAAAAAATTTCCCCTATTCGATGAACTACTCTCACACTCTTAATTTATCTGCTGGCTTGAATTAGTCGTAACATAACAGAGAGTAAATGTATCTAGTAAATGTTTATGTATCCAATGGTTGTAAATGTTAACTCCCCGTTATGTAGCCATTTTCAGGCTGTTAGGCTGGCGCAAGCGCATTTAAACCAATCAACAGTTTGTTTTCAAACAAACAACCATCTCCCAGATACTTTTATTTCTTGCTCTATCTTCTCGCAAATACAAATATGTACCACGAGAGTTGTGTTTTTAAATTATTTTTTTTTTAATAAGAAATCTTTTATACCCCTTCAAATTCATTTTCTCGCTTATTTTTTATAGATAAAATTTAAAAAAAATTTTAATTAATTTTCTTAAAAAAAAATGTATATCTAAAAAATATTTAGCTTTAATTAAATTAAAAATAAACCAACAGGTATGTAAAAAAATTTTTGTTTCGCAAAAAATAATTAACGAACAAATATTTTAAAAATAAATTTTCATATCATACACAGAACGACGTCATTAATAGCAGTTGTTTCTGCGAATATTATTCTTGTATTCAAAATCTAAACAAAATAAAATATTTCTTGTTCTGATAATCTCATCATTTAAGCAAAATTTTTAGCATTATGATTCATGTTTGGTACGAAAACAATTCAAGTTATTATTTGGTTATTTTTGTTTTGTTGGGTGATTAAAATAGATTTCTGATTTTTCTTAATTTGCCATTCAACATAATTATTTTCTTCATAATTTATTTACTAATTTATAATTACACGTATAAGCTTCCACTTAATTGATCACCTGTTGTTTTATTAAAAATAAACCGCAGCGTGTTATTGCTGCTTGCCACTACTGATTATACCAGGTAAGCCAATGTGGTTTTACAATAATATATAGAGTTCATTATTCCCTATTATACTGTGGGTTCCCCGGGGGTAAAATAATGTCACTGCTGCATATTCTTAAAGCCTTGACTATGTGCTCTTGGGGAGAATGGGGTCACCAGCGTTCTTGTAACCTGAATCTGGAAAAACAGAAGGAGTTGGATGGTCTCCAACCCCTAAGCAAGAGGTTAGTACATGGGTCCATAGTTTGCCATGTTCTATAAATTGCTACTCATTGTGACTGTGCGGTACATCTAGTGCGGTATCGATTCCTTCTTTTATTCACGGCACGTTATCGTAGAGTGTGCTGTACTATACAATGGGGCGCTAGTCTACACTTTTATTTCACTTTGTGGTAAGACCACCGTCGGATAAGAGCCAAACGGCTAGGTACCGACGTTAATCTTAATCACATCATGCTGAGGGTTGTCAGATATTGTGATTTTTGATTTGGCGACATGACGACTTTTTGGCGATTTTTAAAATAGTTGTCGATTTTGTTGGCGATTTTTCATTGATTTTGAGTCAACCTTTTTAAATGAATTAAAGAATGTCAAAATGGATAATGCAGATATTGAAGCTATAAGAGTGAATTGTTTTTCATATTTAAAGATGATTTTAATAGAATTAAGAAATGGACATCCTGAAAATGTATTTGAAGTTTAGGAATATTTTCCATTTAAAAATCTTGCAATACGTCATCTCAAACAAAATTCTTTGTTTTCAAAGTTTTTTTAACCCTTATGGATCACTTTCGAAAATAGTACCTCTTGTTAATTTTAAAGATTATTTTAACAATGATTCCAACTAATTGGTCGTGAGTGCACTTGGGAAGATCGTTCGATCTTCTTCAAGTGCACTCAAAAAATATGCCATGGCGTGCGGGTTACTGCTAAACCTAAACAAGAGCGTAAGGCGTAAAATAACTGTCAAAAATTCTCATATACATACAAAATGTATGAAGTAAAATGTATGACCTAAATAGTAGCATCAACGCAATTGGCAATTGGAAAATCCAATATTGATCGAGCGTTAGATAGTGAAGGGTGCAAACAAAATGTTATAGTTTTTTTGTGTAAGATAGGTGTCATTTTAGCTACTTTCTGCTTTATATTGCGATTTTATCTATAATTTGCGCTTAAGTATTTTAGATTTTATTAAACAAAATATGTTAACATAACTGTTTATTACGTTGCGCTCTTATTTAGGTTTGCTCAAAGCTAGGCGCTAGACGTCGTTACGCCTTACGTCCTTGTCTAGGTTAGTCAGTTAGAAGTGTATAACAAATTTTTGACAAGTATGTACGATTTGATAATATTTAAAAAAACTAATAAAATTTTTTATCCTTACGATCAGAGATGCAAAATCGGGAAATTAGTGTCAATTGTTCCAAACGTTCTCGTCCCGTCCCATGACATGTCAAGTTAGAAGTGGGGCAAAAACGTATAACTCGTGACTGATGAAAAAGGACCTATTAAGTAAATGACTTAAAAGCATATTAGTATAAAAATAATAAAATTAAGGAAAAACAAATAACAAAAGTACGTGCATGCATACTTACATAAGTATGTATGTATGTGCAGTTTGTCAAAAATAAAAATACATGTTTTCAATGGTAGAAAAAGTTAAAAATGCTGAAAAGAAACACATATGTATGTATCTTGGCGACCTGTAAACTTTTAAGAAATTTTTTGCTCCACAGTCATAACTAGTTGGAAGTGCTTCCTCTCCTGTGTTAAAATATGGTTTGTCATGAAAAGCTTTTTGGTATTTTACTTTCAATTTAGTTCATTGACATGTCATAGGATAAATTAAAAGTGGTATTAACATTCTTATCTTCGGGGATTGCATCCCGTAGAGAGAAAAGAAAGTAAGACAAATCGGATGGTATGGTCTGACCAAAAATTTTTTTTTAAGTACAACTCAAGAAAGATTGACGTGAAAAACCACGTTATTTTTATAAATGAAAATTGGAGTTGGTCTTCTCACAGTTTGGTGAACATTCTGTGCCACTGTTATGCTAGAGATGGCATACCCTACAACTAAAATCTAGCAAGATTATACCACCGTTTCCTTGCCGAAAAAAACCGACAATAATCCTATGGAAAATATCTTGGGAGTCATGTTCCACAAAATCTTTACTGGAAATCATCAATATGACATGATTGTGGCCCACCGACTAAGTTCGTGTAAAACTTATAGAAAAGTGTGTCAGGTAGAGAGAACGGCCCAGGTCACAACTAATTTGTAAATAATTTTTAGCTTTAGTTTTTTCTAAAATAATGCCCCAATCTGAAAGAAAATTATTGTTGTTACGGATTAAAACTGCAAATAAATAAAGTTCTTTACTGCTTTTCTTATAAATTTATAATGCATTTCAAGGTCACATAAACAAATATTCTCTAATTTATGTGTGACTGTGAGAAATCCTTAAAATGATATGCGGCTATAATGTTGCATCACCGTGTATTGTGACTATTCAAACCTTTATATATTTCATGATACTGGTTCAAGTTAGTTGCTCTCCAAGACCTTTTTTAGGTATAGATTGAATACTTGTAATATAGGGATATTTTTAAATTCTTAAATTAAGCTCTTGAAAATAGAGAATATACACTTTGAGTACAACTGACCCACACCACAGGTAACAAAGATGCTGAAAGCCTTTTTGTTTCTGTGTAAAATTTTAATGACATGTTTTCAACATATTAACCAGGGTGATTATGTTAAATGTTGCTATTACGCTAGAAAGATGAGGTGGTTTAACTCGTATTTGGTAAAAATGATCATGACGGCAGCGTTTATGAAGATAAAATCTCTTTAATTTGTATATTTTCCTTCATGCCGATGAGTGTTAAACATGCGAGCAGTATAATTGAGAAATATCTTAAATATTTACACATTGGCCTCCTGCGACGCTAGATACTTTAGTTCAAAATAAATGTAAAATTATTTTATTAAAATTTTGTGACCCTTTATTTTGGAAAATGAAATTTTCTTTTCATTTGTAGGCCGAAATATAAAGTTGGAAAAAAAAAACATTTTATAGAATATGGCAAAAAATCACGTAAAACAAAATCAATCATAAATAACTTATGATGACGAGTTGGCTAGAATCATTCTCACCCTAGAACAAAATGTGTAAATTCAATGTTTTTTTGCGGCAGGACACGTGTAAAAATTGTTGCAAACAACGTATTTTTTGTTTTCCTCCGTTTTGATTTTACTACAACAATCGCATGATTATTAGAGGGAGTGATGTTTGTAAATATTAAATTGTAAAAAAAAAATAATTGTGTGTTTTTACCGGTAAATTCAATTATTCCCACATATTTGGATATGCTTCTAGTCAAATGTAAATATTTATTTACTCGTCCAAAATCACATGAATTCTGAGTATAAAAATAAGTTTATTTATAAAATTTTCAAATACATTTTTATTGTGAACTTTTAACCAGAAAGATACAAGCCAATGAATTTAGGATTATTTATTATTTAATACTGTTGAGATTTTTTTTTTTTGAAGTACCATTTAAAATTATTTTTTTTTTCTAAATAATAAAAAAAAACAGTTGGAGTCAATATAAATTGATTACAGGAAGGCTTACGAAGTAGTTGCGTTCCTTTTGCACAGAAGTGTTTACTATTGTTAATGGACTTTACTTCCTTTTACTAAAGTCCTTTCATTTTACAAAAAGTTAGGAAAATGGTTCAAAAAATTTACTGAGCAAAGTGAGAGTTCGATGAAGTGATGCCATCTCTTAAGTATTTTCGCTACATTTTTGATTACTTTTTATTCTTAGAAAAAGCACGTTTAGGACTTTTTTCATCTATATTACAATTAAATGTAATTGTAATTGTTATGAAAACAAATCCAAGTACGATAATCTAAAATGGAAAAATTAAAGCCTTCATAAGTAATAAATCAGTCAAGTGTGAGTTAGATTGCCAAAGGTTGGGTTCCGTGCTATGCTCAATATACAATAATTTTTCCACGACCACATGGGTCACCCTAAAATGTTTAATTTTATGCTGTTATTACTTGCTCTTAAATTTTTTAAGTTTATGCTAGCTACAGTTCAAATGATAAGCACATATACATATATACATTCGTCACAATCACGTTATAGAGCCCATAGTAATTTACAGGACAAGGCAAAATTCGTCAAAATCGCACCTTCTAGGCAGCACCCTTTTGTTATTAGTAATTTTGTTTTTGATACTTGTTGCAATAGTAGACATTGTACCAATTCACTAATTTCGCCAAACCGAGTATAAGGTTTTACCACCCTTTGGTTGTTGCACTGTGTTATTATTTTATTATTATAAGAAATATTAAAATTACATTACTATTTAAATAAATAAATTTGGTGTTAAATTAATTTGGATAACAATTTTGGTTATTTAAAAATCATATAAGGATGTAAAAACCTAAGAACGGCTATCTTATTCAACTAAGTTATGCTAAATTATCCAGAAGTTTATTTTTCAAATCTTTAGTTTGACTTAATTAATGGTTTTGAAAATGTAATTCTATTTTGAGTACAATTGCAATAATAATTGCTAAATACAATATTTTATTATTGCCTAAATACATAGTGTTAAAAAATGGTGTATTATAAGTGACCATAATCGAAGGAAAAAAGGCCTAAAAACCAAAAAAAAAGGAATCTAATATTGTCCTACTAATAGAAGGGGGCTTCTGTTGGCCCGAGCTGAAATCAAAGGTACTAAAACGGTCAGACCTAAGTAAAATAAAAACGACAAACCGATGAAAAAAGAACTCATTATTATCCCCAAACAACCACCGAAAAGGGCCCATCATCCACCCCCTGGACACCGTCGAACACCACTTTGCCTAAGAATGGTCAGACTAAAGGAAAAAAAACTTTAAAATAAATTGTGGCCAAAGAGCCCATTGACCGCTACTGGTTCCCCATTGACCACCTATGTATATGTTTATTACTTTCTCTAAAAAGCATTCATTACAAAGCAAAGCAGAAAAACCCTATTAACCTATTGCCACCCGAGATCTGTACGCCGTCAAATATGTTTTTAGTAACAAAAAAGGCAAACAAAAATCATTACAACCAAAAAAAAAAAAAATAAAAGCAACCTGAAAAATATGGATAGGCAATGCTTTCTGTTTACAGCCTCAAAATGGAATGGTCTGATATTGCTGAATTGCAATAGCAAAATTTTCGAAAATATTCTTAGCAGATTGGTGGGCGAAATTGTCTGTATCTTTTCTAGTGCCTTGGTAAAGTTGATTTAAACCCGAAAACAGACAGACAGACGGACAACGCTAAATCAATTTCTCTATGTATAAGGATCCAAAATATATATGTATACTTTATGGGGTCGGAAATGATTAGTATGATAATGTACATATACCCTTTTCCACCTGTGGTGAGAGGTAAAAACAACTTTTTTCTTTTTCGGCTATATGCAAGTTGTGGTTTTACCTTTATGAGGATGCAAAAATAAGTGTTCTTAACAACCAAGAGAAATATCTAAGAAACTATTAATGTTAAATACTGTACGATGGTGGTGCGTAACCCTTCAACTTATATTAGGCTGAATTATTACGTTGGATTACATATGTAACACAAAATTTCAATATTTCAATGCCATTGAAAATCAATATTTTTGAAATCTCATAAACCGTGATGACGTTGACTTTGACTTTTTTCTTAGTGTAGAAATGTTGTCTTTAAAATCAAATTTCCTTAATTTTTTTTTTGTTCCTCGTATTTATTTATTTTTCAGATAAAATTTTTAATGTGTTTTTTCCTTCATTTTAAAATGAAAAACCACAATTACGTAAAACTATATTTTTACAAAAATCGCAAAATACGTCATCAATGTTTGGCAAAATTATTGTTTTTTTTTTAAACCATTTGTTTATTTAAAAGGCAACAAGTAATTAAGCTTTTAGACTTATTTTTGTTATTCTCAGGAAAAACTATCAGCAAAAATTTATTTTTAAAACAATAACGTAATTGACTTGTTTAATCGCTCTCGAAAAGTGAGCGGTGAGTGTGTTTCGATACAACTTGGTTTATAATCTGTCTGTGTGTTTATAACGCAGTGGTAAAAGGAAAATGAATGAAGGCCTTCTAGAAGGCCTCATTACTCCTTCTTTAAGATGCACAAGGCATTCTAGTCGCATTCCATATTCATATCATTTTTACATAGGTATTCGTTGCGAAGAAGGTTTTTCGAAAATTGTTTGGCTAAAAGGTCTTTAATGCCTTTTAGAAGGCTTTTCGTAGATAACAAAAAGTAATTGTTTTTCTAATTTTCATAAGCATTTTAAATTTATGTTAATTGAAATATTAAATTATTTTCTTAATTTTTTTGGGAATCGAACCCACATGCCCAGATTGGTAGACTAGCGCACTACCAACCAGTCTACCGAGGCATTTAAATGGCAAGCAGCATTCACGTAAATAAAGGCCAGTCAAATGAACTTTTACTTTTTATAAGTTAGAAATCTAAAAATAGAAAATTATGTTTTTGCCAGGATGTAAAAATAGAACATTGTGCTGCTCTTCTAAGAGAAGGGCATTAGAAATGTATACTAGGTTTTGCAAAAGGCCTTTTTTCGAAGGCACACCAAAATGACGATCGTATGGAGAGGACATCTAAGCATGTAGAAGGCCTAAAGTGAGGAACCCTTTTTGGTTTTACCACTGAGAGTATAAAAAAAACAGTGTGAATATTGTAATGATTTTAGAAAACTCATACATACAGAAACAGGTGTCAATTAAGCTTTTATAATTGCGCAGCAATTAGGAATAATTTGAGAATTTCTAATATTAAAGAGATGAATCAGTTTTTCATTTTGAACAAGCCGTTGCTCGTATGAGTTTTTGCCCCTTTTTTCTTTTTGATATTTAATTTTGAAAACGTTTTATTGATCCCGTTAAGATTTCTGTTTGCATGTGATATAATTTAGGAAAGTGGTTGCAAGTACGTGTGAGTTTTTAATTATTTTTCAAAATTACTCACCTTCACCTTGTTTTTGCAAAATTTATTTTTTTTGCTCCAACAATGTTGAGATATTTTTTGTTTATGTTTAGCTTTGTGTGCGTAACATGTGTTCAAAAATATACACATGTATGTATTGTGTACGTTTTATAAATATTTCAGCTTTTTTCCCCAATATTTTCTCTATTTTGTTTATTTTCATTAAAATTTTCTTTATATTTATTGGCCGGTTGTGTGCATTTTTATATTAATATGTTTATGTCTGTAATACAATCGGAATTTTATTTTGGACTTGACGTCAATATTTAATTAGCTGTAGATAATGAATATTTATAAATTTAATACTCATACTAATTTTGTATCTAAGTTTTTACTAGAAATGTTTATCTGTTTATCTGCATTCCTTGAAAAGTAAGTTAAACATCTGATTTTATGACAAAGGTAAGTTCTAAAGTAAACCGTTGTATTTTAAATATTATAAACAGACAAACTGGCACGGACCCGTGCGACAAATCATTGAAATGAAAATAACGAAAGGCAGTACATTTGTATGTTTAAAAAAAAGAAAAATATATTTTTGCACAGTCTTCTTGTATCTGGTATAATGTTCATAAGTTTATTCTAGAATCATTTAAGTTCTTCGCAATGTGTAATTTCGATTTCTCGAAGAACTACCATGCCATTTCTTAAGACTAACGGGGATGCGGCAACAACTCTTTTAGACCATATGGGTAAGTTTTTTTTCCCCATTTCTTCTCTTAAATGGATCAATAATGATGGAAAAGGAAAAGAATGTTGACCCTCAAAAAGGCCCCTTTTTGGCTAAAAGAGGCAAGTGTTCTTGAATATTTTGTTAAACATAGTTTTGTTCCCAAAAATATTATTTAGACAAATCCATACATAGCTACAAAATCTGCGGATATAACCCTTCCAGGCGATTTCACTGTCTTTGCTTTCTTCGGATCGGTTTCGTCGGACCAAATTCATTGCTTTAACTGTTTTAAGGTGGTGAACCCATATTTATCAACAGTTATGTAGCAAATTTATTAATTTATTATTAAGGAAATTTTTAACACATATAGACCCTTTCTATGCAATAGACGATGCAATAGACTATCTCTGTGTTCAAAACTAAGACTCATAGCAGATTAAAAGGAAAAAAAGGGCAATGCACAGTGGTTTAAATAATTTATTTTGGAAAAAATTCCTTAGCTCATGAACCAATAAAAATATCTTCATAAAATTATACATAGGATAAGGTACCCTCCACTCAAAACACCTCTTTAAGAGTGGAGTGGAGGGTACCTGAGCAAACATTTTTTTAATGTCATAAAAAGTTTATATATCTTAAATAATAATAAGATATTTTCAATTTAGATAGTTTTTGAATATATCCACAAAAAATATGCTTACATGTCTAGGTTATCTCTTTACTTTGGGAGAAAATTGACTTGGAGATTTTTTTTTATTTGTTGACCTACCTATGTAAATTTAAGAACTCTTAAGATTTGACTTATTAATAATCTTTTTGACATTTCAAAAAAAAAAATATGTCCGAGGTACCCATTCCTTTATCCCAACGGGCCGACCGTCTGTTACTGCATCCAAAAGCACCTCTGCTTTGCTTCTGCAAAGTTTCATTATGATATTTTTAGTGCTTCATAGGCTACAGAATTATTTCCAAAAGAAATCGTTTCAAAACCACTGTGTGATTTAAGATAAAAATCACTAATTTCTATGAAATTTTGTATATATTCTCCCTTAACTGTTCCCGATATGTGAAGATATTGGTAAAATCTAAACAAACGTTTGTTTATCTGAAACTACTCATTCAATTTCATAAAATGTTAACATTAAATAAGATGTACGTATGTATATAAAAGAAGTTCTATATACATCATTATGTTTTTATCAACATAAATTTTAGAATAAAAGGCACAAAGCCAAAGTTGAGTAAATTCTTAGAAATTATAGCAACTTAAGCACAGTTGAACTGGAGACTATCATATTTGAAAATAGGTTTCATAGGTACATACATATATATATGCATGTAAAAATATGGACGCAATTTATCAAACAGTATTTAAAAACAAAAACTTTATCGGTATTTTGTAAAAAAATGCTTACTTAAGCTTTAATGTTCACGTTAGTTGCCAGACCAATTAAGGCTAATAAAACTATGATAAAAAATCGTATGCAAAAACAGAACTTTAGTTAACGTATGCTTTAAATTTTTTTTAACGTTGAGACTGGCAACACCATGGTTTATTCTTCTCTCTTTATAGGTAACGATGTATAAATCGAATATCAATTCATCCGGGTAGTCAAATCTATTCAACACTTTTTATATTTTTTTAATATAAATTTTTTTTGCTTTGTTCAAATGTAAATTGGTTTTTCTACGACATAAAAAAAAGCTTAATATATTTAGAATAATGTAGAGCATTTAAAACGGCTATGATTTGTTTTTGGTAAAACCAATTAGTTGAATAACGAGCTTTTTTTACTTGTGTTGACTTTATATATGTACATCACTATGAAATTTTGTATATTTATGTATGTTTTTCTAAAGTGTTTAGTGAAATTTTGTTTACAAGACCAGAAAAAATGTACATACATACATGCATACATACATACATACATACATACATACATACATACATACATACATACATACATACATACATACATACATACATACATACATACATACATACATACATACATGCAATATGTATATGCTTGTAACTGAACAACGAAATAAAAAAATATTTTTTATTTATTATCTAAATTATATTTAATAATTTTTTAAATAAATGAATTTAAAATACAGGTTTCTGTGTTCTTCAAAGTCAGCTAGAGTTCAGTTTAAGTAAATAGTTGAAAAATAGAAATATATATTATCCTTTTGAAAAGCTTACAGTCGTACCATCGAAACCTCTGTTTCCAAATACAAAAACAGCTTATGCTGGGAACATAACTAGAACGATCGACGAATTTCGTCCAACACGACGAAATCGTCGGTAAATATTGGCTGTGTAAGTTCCTCGTATGAACACAATAATAACGAAAAAATAACAGCTGGTATAATTGGTAAAGTTACTTACTATTTGTGAAAATATAGAAAA
Source organism: Phasia obesa (assembly GCA_949628195.1). Lineage (NCBI taxonomy): Eukaryota > Metazoa > Arthropoda > Insecta > Diptera > Tachinidae > Phasia > Phasia obesa. Next base: position 154,278,648 of record OX451215.1, read on the forward strand.
AAATACAAAAAAAATTGAATCAAAGAATTTAAAAATTTTGTGAAATACAGTAAAATAATAAAAATAATGCTTATTTTAGTAAAAGCTTTTTTGAGTAAATATTAATAAATGATCGATCTGATAGAGTGCCCACATAATATAATAATTCCTATAAAATTAACCATTAACAAAAACACAAATAAAACAATTTTTATAGTTAATTCATATTTTGTACACTTATTTATAATGGTATAAAATAAAAATAAATGAATTATTAAAAAGTAAAAAGCTTTATTTACTAAAATACCTAAAACTAAATCCAAACATGGTCACATTGTACTGTATCGTACGCCGGCGTAAGAAATAGAAATAAATCTAATTCAGAGATCGCCGCATATGAGGAATTACGACTGACGTCATAACTCTGTGCGTTTTAATATACACATATCTGTTTCATTTTCGGGGACGGGTGCCCCACAGAGCCCTTCTCGTCTCTGTGACCGGTTGTTGGTGAGTTCCTCTGTGGAGGTATACGTGGTGGTTGTGGTTTTAGATCGATATATGCAGAGATGGTGCATTATAGATCAAAGTGTGCTGTTGCATTCTCAACTCAGGGAGTTCGGTAGACTGCAATCCCAGAGCAAGAGCTTAGGACATGGGTCCATGGTTTGCCATGTTCTAAAAATTGCTACTCACTGTGACTGTGCGGTACATCTAGTTCGCTTATCGTGCCTTCTTTTACACACGGCACGTTATCGTAGGGTGTGCCGTAATACACACTGGGTGCGCGCTGGTCTACGCTTTTAATTCACCCAGCAATAAGACCACCGACAGATATGAGCCTACGGCTAGGTGCCGACGTAAATCTTGGTCACATCTGAGAGAAGTGCAGATTTGTTCGCTATCACTAAATATAGTGATAGTGCAACAAAATAACACTACCACTCAAGTTTTTTTTTTAGTTAAGAACAAAGGTCCCACTACCACTATGTAATATATAAATAACGAAAGAATTAATTATTCTAATGTGAAATACTTTGTGTTCACAGGTACATATTTCAAATGTTGTATAAAATTGCACTTTTTAATCTTTAATGAAATATAAATTTTCTTAAAATACATGTTTTGAAATGAATAAAATTCGTAACAATGTTAAAAGAAAATATTAATTTTATATACAAATTTAAAAGACCGCAAAATAATAAAATACATTTTTTGTTTAAATTCATACGAAAATTGTGATTTTTGTCTGAAAGACCCAAAAATGTTAAAAATATATGTAAACATTTAATATTTTTCTGAAGTGAAATTATTATATGTATATGTGTTTATTATTAACTAAACATGAGTTTTTAATAAGTGTCTTAATATTTATTAAAAAAAAACTGGAAAAATGCAAAGTATTTTTTTATTTTGTTAATTGTATAATGATGACGTTCATTATATTATTTGTTTTGAGTTAAAATTTAAATATTTTGTTTTTGATTTTTTTTTTTTGAATGAGTGGGCATTCAAGGCACACTTTTATTAAATAAAAACAAAACAACGTGGGGATAGGAAATTTTAATGAAAAAAACTATTTTATAAAATTTTATTAAATAAAAAAATAAAATGAAATTTAAGCGTAGGGCGAAAACATTAAACTGAATATAAAGTAAAAACAGAAACACAAACACACACATTCAACACAGAATAAATGATATTGAGTTTAAAAAGATATATTGACAGATGGCACGCGTCTTGCAGGTTTTGTAGCAAATTAACAGCCATGAAACAAAATGATGAAAGATCATCATTATCATCATATGCATTGAGACCAGTATTACGGTCTTCATTGTTGTAGTCAACAACATCTTCGTTTTTATTATTATCAGTATCATAGATTTTATTGAAAACATTTATTTTTTTTTTATTTATACAATTTTAGAAATAATTTCTATGATACCTATGTATATATACATCATATAGTATTTGAAAGGTCCACCTTAAAATGATATGGTGGATCAGATTTTGTTCTCTTCACAGAAGCATTATAGGAAAGCGGCTTGAAAAATACATAACTATTTATATTTATTTAAGTTTTTTTACTTTAATCTGATCATTTTAGTACTACTGATTTCAGGCAGGGAAACAGAAACCAGGATGGGGGGTATTTATTTAGTTTTCTTCTAGTTTTGATGCTTTCTTTGATACCCACAAAGGAACATTATTGTAAAGCAGTGTAACTCAGGAGTGGCCAACTTCACCAGGCAGGCAATATGCCTCTTCGGGGTTGGGGTCAATGTTGAATTTGTTTCTTTTTATCTGGTTTGACTAATGGAGGGGACCCTATTTACAATATGGGTGAAAGGTCATGAAAGGCAATGTAGCTCATGGAGGCCCAAGGTTCACCATGGCGTGATTATCAATATATATCTTAAAGTATCTTCCTTGGATTTGTGTTTTAGGCTTCTTATGCTTTGAGGATTGTATGGTTTGTGATTATAGCCCGGGCATGACCTATTTAATATATAATAAATGCTATTATAGCAGGCAATGTGCCTCAGAGTATGCTTTTATAGAAATCATAAAGCACTGCTTACTACGGCTGTCCATGATCAATGGGCGTTAAGGGGGTGAATGGTGAAAAAATCGAAATATTTAATATCGAAAATGTTATTTATTTCTCAAAATACCACAAAATTTACAAAATAATCAAAGAGTTATTAATATTGCGAATATTGCGGTTATTTCTTAAAATGCGTTTCAGTTTTCTTTGTTGAAATCTTAAAAAAGATGTGAACTTATTTGTTTTATTTTTAAAACGTTTATTTATGAGTATTACTATACAAATTTGTTGTTATTCTATTATTAAATTTTCTATGTTAACAAGCCATTATTGCATGCCTTGCTAAATTATATTTCTTTATGATGTCGTTTAACGCAAATAAAGATGATGCTTGTTGGCTGCTGACAAAAATCCAATAATCAAAAAAATCAAAAATTAGAAATAACTATCATTTTTAAAAGTTTAAAAAACACAGATAAATGCTAAAAACCGGTTTTTCGAATAATTCGAAAATGGGTTAAATCTCTGAGGTTTCAATATTTATGAAGCCATTATATAAAAAACCTATGTAAAGAGCTTTACACTTAATTGAAAAAATTACAATTCCAAGACTTAAATGTTTATGCCAGCTGCGATTTAACCTTAAACTATTTTGTGGGGTGCCGTTAAGGGCCGATGCTATGCGATTAATACAGAAATGGTCCACACCCTTAAGGCTAATATCTGCCGAGACATTTGTGGGAAATAACAAGAAACCGTCAACAAAGATTGGATAAATTGAAATTAATGTTACAGTAAATATTTAATCCAAATAAACGTTTTTTATAAATGTACAACATTTCAGTAACAAGTGTTTTGGTTAATCTTTGTTCTTTTAGTTAAGTGAAAAAACAAACAAGATGACCTTATCATAATGACGCGCACCTTATAATACACACATACATATGTTTAAATTTACTCATTAATAAAATGCAAACAAAAATGAATGAAATTATTTATTAAGTATTTTTTAAGGTAAAGTCAACTCACCTTAAATGGCAGTTTGCTTTATTTTCCTCTATCAGTGGTAGAAAACTAATAATACAACGGCAACAACATGTTTATTAAAACTACCACATACGTGAAACTACCAATAACAATCTGAGTAGGTTGCAAATAGAAGTCAAGAAAGACAGTTTCTTTTATTTTTTAGTTGTGTATCTGCTTGTATGTATTTGTAATTAAAATTATCAAAGTGATACAATCATATTTATTGTCATTAAGAAAACAAAAAAACAAAATTACACTTTATACTTATTTAACGCTGTCTCCCTGTATCTTGAAAAAGCAAAACAAGTAATTTTTTTTTTTAATAATTTAATTGTAAAGATATACCTAAATTATTTAGGTATTTGAAATAGATCATTAAATTCGACAAAACGGTTTCCTTTTTCACCACAGGTGCCGTGTGTATTTTCTACAATATTCATTTCATATATTCTGGATCCTTATACATAGAGAAGTTGATTAAGCGATGTCCTTCTGTCCGTTATTTGCCAAGGCGCCAGACGAGATACAGAAGATTTAAGCCCACTAATCTGCCAAGCATAGTTTTGGAAATTTTGGGATTACAATTCAGAAACATCGGATCGTTCCTTTGGAGGCTGCAGGCAAAAGATCACGCCCACGCTCCAGGTAGATCACAGGGAGTGCATACAGGTCTCGGAGGATCAATAACCCCCTCCGAGGTCCGACTTTGTGTTTATTTATAGGTAAGTAAGGTTTATCTGTTCTGATTTATATTACAGGCCTTTATAGAAGGCCTGTAATGTAAGGTAGCCGATAGACCCACAGGATGCCCACTGGTAACCAGGAGTAGTCAAAAGTCTCATAAGGAGGTGTCAATACGAGGAATTTTTTTTAAGGATTTTTAGCTTTAGTCTGACCATTCTAATGCAATATGGATTGCAGGAAGTTCCTAGTTTTTCAAAAAAAAAAAAAAAAAAATACATACAATTTTTACAAAAAAATTAAAAAAAAAATTTACAAAAACGTTTAAAAAAAATTTCCCTAAAATTTTCAAATCAATATAAGAGGGCAACACAATATCTATTACTATGGTGAAGGGTATATAAGATTCGGCTGGGTCGAATGTAGCACTCTAACTTGTTTCACTGTCTCTTGTTCTATAAAATGAAGACATCAATTATTTACTACTCGTTTACTGTGGTAAGATATTACCTCAAGTAATGAGACCATCATAGCCTACTATATAAGGGTATACCGATATTTAATATTTAGCTTAAAGATGTTAACCCGAATAAAGATATATTCGTTATTCTTTCGCTTAGAACCACTACTGAGCTATGATTATTCTTTAAAAATCCACGGAAATATTTAATAGTTTTTAAACTTTTAGATTTTAAGAAGAAAGTAAAGATAATTATATAAAATTATATAGATAATTCAAGAATATCACAAAATCCAAAAAAATGAGATAATACCATTTCCAAGGGTAATTTTATTAACAAATATACGATAAAAAAAATAATTAAAAATAAAAGGGTGTCCCCATAGAAGACGTTATTGTAACGTATATGTTTTTATATTTTGAACCGTAATTGGCTGATTTATTTTTTTTTAAATCAGACCCAGCGGGAGAATAACGGATATATCTTCATTCGGGATAACAGCTTTAAACTAAATATAAAATATCGGTATAACCTTATATAGTATGTATGTGTGCAAAAACATTCACTTAAAGGGATATAAATAAATGTTTTACCTCTAAAGCTCTTTGCGTCTACTGGACATTCCATTTCAAAAATAGTTTCTTCTTTGTTAAGTGTGGATAAAGACTTTAAATAGTTTACTGGTGCTTAGAATTGGCCGAAAAGAGGGTCCAGGCAACGCCGGTTAAAATAAGCTAGTATACGATAAGATCAATTTATTATTATATGAAAACGGATTTGAAATAAAACCATAAAAAGTTAAATATGAACTACTGAGTTGCTTAATACAAATTAATGATTTGAGTTATTAACCGACTTCAAAAAAAGAAGGAGGTTATCAATTCGTCTGAATGTTGCTTTTTTTTTTTTTTATGTTTGTGCCCGCAGAACTCAGTCATTTCTGAACCGATTTTAAAAATTTTGCACTATTAGAAAGGTTATGGCTACAGATTGGTCCCATTTTAAAAGAAGTTCAAAATTTTAAAAATTAAAGGGTGTCCCCATACAACATACATGTTTTTTACGTGTATTATGAACATTATAGGTCACCAATTTAAAATTAAAAAAAAGTGCGTAACACAGTAGCTCCCAACAACAAAAAGTAATTAAAAAATAAAATTAAAAATTAAAGGGTGACCCCATAGGTGACTTAATTTCACCTTTATTCTCCTATCTTTTGAACCGTTATAGACAAACACTTGAAAGTTGCACAGAATGTTCGTTACTATGTCTGTTATAATAAGTATAAATATTTAAAATTAGAAATTAAAGGGTGTCCCATTAGTTGGTTTATTTTGATATATATATGGCCAAACTTTTGAACCTTTATAGACACACAGTTGAAATTTACAAAATACTTGTATTGCTAAGTCCGCTAAAATAACAAGTGTAAAATATGAATTTGGAAATTAAAGGGTGTCCCAATAGTTAATGTAAAAGTAATATATATGGCCAAACTTTTCAACTGTTATAGATAGACAGTTGAAATTTACAAAGAACCTATATTGCTTAGTCCGCTATTAAAACAAGTATAAAACTTGGATCTAGAAATTAAAGGGTGTCCCCATTATTGATGTTATTTGACCATTATGTCCTCATCTTTGGAACCGTTATAGACAAACACTTGAAAAATAGACAAAATGTTCACTACTATGTCTCGAATAACAACAAGTATAAATATTCAAAATTGGAAATTATAGGGTGTCCCAATAGTTGATGTAATTTGATGTATATGGACACAAAGTTAAAATTTAAAAAGAATCTGTATTACAAAGTGTTCTTTAAAAAGTATTAAATTAAAATTTGAATTTAAAGGGTGTCCCAATAGGTGACTTCATTTGATATATATGACCCTATCTTTTAAACAGTTATTGATAAACACTTAACAATTAGACAGAATGTCCATTACTATATTTGTTATAATAAGTATAATTATTTAAAATTATAAATTACAGGGTGTCGCAATAGTTTATGTAATTTGATGTATATGACCAAACTTTTAAACCGTTACAGACAGAAGGTTGAAATTTACAACGAACCTGTATTGCTACGACCGCTATAACTAGTATAAAATTGAATTCGGAAATTACAGGGTGTCGCAATAGTTACCGTCTTAAAGAAACATGCTTTTAAGTTTGTCTGTTTTGAAGTCGGTTTTTTTTTGCAAGAATTATTTTTATTTTAGAAAAATATTAGTTAAAAATAAGCAAACAATAAGTAAAGAAAACAAAAGCAACCAAATTCAAACATAAGCACTACATGTTGTTATTATAATGGTTTTTAATGTGATGTAGTTGTTATTGTGTGCTTATAGTCATACGATCAACCATAACATAAGAGGTGGAGTTATATCAATTGTTATTAAAGTAGAAGAGTAAAAGCGACAAACAACAACTATTCTCTTGTAGAATAGTAAGTGAAATTCAACGATATCATCATAGTATCTCTCTTTGTTAAAACAAAGCATGAATCTCGTTTTTTGTGATTGTCAGTCAATAAAAACAAAAATATCAACAATTTACAACCGATGATCTTCACTTAAGTTTAAAAATTACATTCAATTCTTCTGAGTTTATTTCTTCTATCGCGTGACCAGAGATCTGAAAATGAAGATAACGGCCGACGACAACACCAAGTACTGAAAGTATAATAAGATGCTACAAACACTCGCACTTAAACTTTTTGGTTACTTATCAGAATACACTCGTAAAAGGTGCGCTTCTAAGTGATAAAGTTACTAACTTTTTCTATTTGTTCTTTTTGTGCAAAAGTGCATTGCGATGGATACTTCAATCTTGTTTATACAGTAGGTGTCATTGCAAAGAAAATTTGACTGTTGCTGTGATATTAAGTTAGTACGTCGGATTATATATACGCAAACGGTAAAAAGTATTCGTCATCATAAACGCGTATAAACAAAACTAAACTATTAGAGAAATTTGTGAATTAGTGCAACGGCCGCGAACTACCATTTTTAGCATCATTAATCGTCACAAAAATTATCCGGATTGTGATAATTTTACGCGAAGCGGTCGGCTATCAGTTCGGGAAAAACGAGAAATAGTTAAAATTACAAAAAAAGAACCGAAAACTCCATCTACGGAAATGGCTGCAGTACTGAAGGAGGCCTCTGGAACCACCGTTCACCCTCGTACTATCCGTAGAGTGCTGAATTCCGAGGGTTACATAGCCCGAGTATGCAGAAAAAAACCATTGATAAGCAAGGCGAATCAGATGAAGCGGCTATCTTTTGATAATATTCTCTGATGAGAGCAAATTTTGTGTTTACCACTCGGATGGGCGTGCTTTGGACAAGACGGTACTGCACTTCTTGATAAACATATTCAAGCAACCATTAAGCATGGTGGTTCTGGAGTAATGGTGTGGAGGTGTATGTCGTCTGCTGGTGTCGGGGAACTGGTTTTTATAGATAATATAATGGATAAACATGTGTACTTAAATATTTTAAAAGAGAATCTGCCAAAAAGTGCATGTAAGCTAGGTATTGAGTCAAATTACTACTTTCAGCAGGACAATGATCGCAAACATACGGCAGAAATAATTCGTTTGTGGATCTTTTAAACACACCCCACAAGTTAAAAACGCCCCCTCAATCACCGGATCTAAATCCTATTGAACATTCATTTAGATAAACAAATAAGGCAGCATCACATCACTTCAAAAAAGAGTTCTTAAAGAAGATTTATTGGAAGAATGGCTGAAAATTTGACCGGATATAACGGAAAAATTAGTCCATTCTATGAAAAGTCGGTTGCAGGAGGTACTTAAATCAAAACGGAATCATACTAAATATTAGCCGTTATTATTTCGTTGTTTTCGTAACATTTACCTATAAATGACGAACACTTTTGTCCATATAAATTTTGAATTATTTTTCATTTTAGTTATTTATTTATTAGCTAGTAGGCTTAATTAAGTTTAATTTTCAACTAAAACTTAATAAATACATTGGAATAACTATACCAATTTATAATTTTTTTCCTGTGGTATTTTTGTGGTCATGGCAGCTCTTCAAAGGTAGAAGAAGTTATGTGACGATAACTTTTGTCCGTTTGTGTACATACCTATATGTATGTATAAAGATTTGTTTTAAGATAATTTGTGCATTACCTACAGCATACCAAGAATTTATTGCCTTCTAAGTACATACTCAGTAAAACATGGCTTGTAATGAAGGAAAGTAAGACTTTCGCTCCGGCTTATCTGCAGAAAACTCTAAGAGACTTTGGCGGGAATAGAACCCGCAACCCCTAGAATGACGCGCTTACAATTAGTCTATAGCGGCACTAAAGGGGGATAAATTGAATATGAAAAATTCGCACCTTTCATTATTGTTATTTAAAAATAAAATAAAATATAATTCTTTTATTACAAGTAACAGCAGTAGGCATAATTGTTATAGTTAACATAAGGGTACTTGTTCTTCACTTGCTTTTACAAACCTTCTACTTTGACTCGCTATACTCGAGGAAGGAAAAATCTAAGAAAAATCGGAAGCTCTCAGACAGCCAAGTGCGTATTTTTAAAAGCGTAATCAAGCTGCAAAATTTTCACAAAATATTTCATGTACAGAAATGGTCCCTGTGACAGGGCCGTTTATTATACTATATTATATGTATAAATTAAACAAAATTTTTATTTCAATTCCTAAAAGAGGTTTTTCAATTAAATTTTTTCCACAATTTAAACTTTTTAAGATGAGTCACTTTATAATTGACCAGTTTTTTGACATCATTTTAACATTATTTGCTACAAAGAATGTATTATCTCAGCCAGAGGTTACAAAGATTAATTAATTTTAATTGCAATACATCAAATCAAATGAAATATAAACATTGTTAGGGATTTTTTTTACATAATAATTTTAATGTTATTAAACAATGTACATTAAAGATAAAAATCATGTTAACAAATGCAGTTGAAGAATATTTTGTATAAAGGTAATATAAAAAATTTAAAATTATTTTTAAAATTAAGAAAATTTAGGTTTTAAAAAGTTGTTGTAAATGAAATTGTGCTTGAGGTTTTTGTTGTCCTAAAGCTTGCATTTAAAATTGCTTGTCTCTTAATAAGCAATTTTGCTGATAATTACCTTTTGAAGCATTAACAAGACAGCCCTTGTAAGAATTTCTGTTGAGATTATTTTTAAAAAATACGAAAAAAGATAATAGACTTTTGTTGGACCAATCTGATAATAAAGTTTCGAAAGTTTTTGGTATAGTTTCTGTTGAAAGCGATTTGTTGAAAAAGTCTATCAGAACAATGAACTTTTTACTATGTCTGTCCGTCTGTCAGCGCCTTCTATCTTTAGAATCGTTTTAGGTAGACTCATGGAATTTTCACAGAAGTTGTATTACTATGGCCACT
>OX451215.1:154288972-154500679 GCA_949628195.1 Phasia obesa
GTATTTGGCTGATATATTTTTCCATTCTTTCTAGAGAGAAAGTGTCCTTCCAAATAACTTCAGGCATATTCTTCGACTTAGGATCTGGTTACTTTCATACTGTTTCAAGCACCTGCTGATGGTTCTAGAATAACCAGCTCTTAACATTGTTGCTTATAAAGTAGGTTCGTAAATATTTTAGCAAAATAATTGTTAGTAATTTAGCAATATAAAAAGAGTAATTCAAGAAATCAAGGTTATCATCACTTTAAAATACCTTAGTATAATACCTAGTATTATAATTTGTTCTATTTTAATATCGTGCCATATTTTGGTACAATCGATGCTGATTTGGTACAACTTTGTCACAGACAGTTCCTAATACTGGTACGAAATCCTACGTGTGACTCGCACTTGGCTGATTTATTTTTTCTTGCCTATTATGAGCGATAACAATGACCTTATTTTTTCCTACCTTATGTTTTAATTCGTTTCTGTATTATTTACTTGGGAAATTAAAACAGAATGAAAAGATAACAACAATATTTTCATGAACTGCATTTTTTAGTAATGATGTTTCAAGAGAAAAAATGAGCTCTGTTTATTTGAAGATGTAATATTGAGTTGAAAAACCCCCTCCAAAGTTGATACATATACGTAACTTACACCATGAAATTGTTTCATGAAATTTCTTCAGTTCTGTTTTGAACTTTCTTGTTTTTCCTTGCCTCTCTACACTTCTTGCCTCCACAAAACCGGTTTCATGCAACTGATTTCATGAAAAATGTCGTCGTGTAATTTAGCTTTTCCTTGCCTCTCTACACTTCTTGCCTCCACAAAACCGGTTTCATGCAACTGATTTCATGAAAAATGTCGTCGTGTAATTTAGCTAATATTTGTACTCGTTTTACGGCATTTTCAATTATTGCTCCAAATTTATTATCTCTTTTTAAGACTTGTGATTTCTTCTGGTAAAAGTGAGATTCGAAAAAGCCCCAACGACAACACTCTAGTGCCGGAGATTAGTTGGCCCGGAAATTATGATAAAGTGTACTCTAATACGTTTTTCATGTGTGTATCGTCCCATTACTTATAGTCAACTATTTTGCTATCTGTCTTTAGACATAGATGTCGCCTATTGCCAAATTAACACATATTCACATTATGACGTTACTTTTGCCTCACCCGCTAAATATTGTATTCTTGTGTGCTTTGATGCAATTTAATCGCAAAAAAAATATTTTATTTTAATATTATTAAAAACAACTTCCATAAGATTCTATACAACATTCTCGTTAGCCAAAAAAATGCATCTTAATAAAGCTAAATAAATGACATTAATTCCATTGCTGTCCGAAAAAAAACTTAATTTAGTTGCTCCCATTGCCTTCTTAGCGATTTTATGGCATTTATTTTATTTGATTTGATTTTTTTGTTTATAATTTTCAATATTTATTCAGTATTTTACAGTTTGTTTTTATTGTTGTTATAATTTTTATTATCACAAAAACTACAAACCTAAAGTTAAAAAAAAATAATAACAGAAAACTCTAAAAACCAAAAAGGAAAAATGTTGCATGGAAATACTTTCTCGTATCGTATCATGTGGGCGGATTTTGATTATGATATACTGGCGAATTATGTTGTCATTTTAACATTTTCTTTTTTGTTTCTATTTTATATAGTATTTCGTTTGTTGTTGTTCTTTTTTGTATTTTTGTTGTTGTTGTTCTTGTTGTAGATGAACAGAACAGTATGCATTACTTTTGTATTAAAAAGACAAAAAATAAAATATTTGCAAATATTTAATATACGAGTGCTGTTATTACAGACAACTAAACACACTAAACACACACTGTTTATCTTAAATATATACATCCATATTTATGTATGTACACTCGAAAAATTAATAGTTGAAAAAAAAGTTTTTATAACACGAAACGTTATTCCAAAATGCATCTACGGGCGCCCCAGTAGGCCAGTAGGTATCTAGTGTGCTAGCCTACCAGTCTGAGGGTTATGGGTTCGATTCCCACTAAAGACTCCAAGTGTTTCACTACAACGAGTGAAGGTAATTGTAATATTTAATAAATAAACAATATACCATAATTTTATATTAAAAAACAAGAACTATTTCAACATGTTCGTACAAAAACATACATATTTTTTTTGGAAGCTTTTTATTTTTTTGAAAGTCTCTTTTTATTCAGCTGTTCTCCAATCTAATCTAATCTAATCTAAGACCTATGCAAAAACAAAATCTTTGGAAGGAGTAATTTTACTCAAATATTTTCTTTACATATGGAGGGCTTATGGAACTGTAATATTTAATCCTCTAGGGCATATGTAAAAAAGCAATATTTTCCTATTTTGATAACTGAGTAGCTAAAAAACTGTAAGAGATAGATTTTTTGTAATATTATATTTGTCTTCAGAAAGTCAAAGAATATAAACAGCAAAAGTTTCACTAAAATCGGCAGTGGTAAATTTGAGAACAATTTTTTTTGCTTTAAATAGATGTTCATTTTACGAGTTCCTGTTAATGCGATATAGGGTTCATTGTAATTTTTTTTTAGAATAATTTATTTTTGTTGTTTGTATTTTGCATTAAAAAGTTTGTTATAAATATTCAATTTAATTTAATATATTTTGACAATTTTGTACAAAGGACATACCAGGGAGTAAATTTATCGCTTGAATATATAAATTGACTTTATCATCAATTATTCAATTTAAATTGAAATTAGAAATTATATACAAAGTATTTTGTACTATGCATTATTAATTAATTAAAATTAATTAATTATTGCTATATATTGATAGTCTATTATATTTATGGCCATTATTATAACTTGCCTTTAAAATACGTTTTAGTTAAATTTCACTTCTACTTAAGTGAGCGATAAAGAGAACAATAACTATTTTTCGTTATTACAACTTCCTTGTAAAATAAAATTAATCTTTCTGAAAATATGGCAGTACAATAATAAACACCGACTACTTTTGAAAAATAAATTGGTTCTTAAAAACGTAGTGGCAACGCCATACCTTCCATTTATTTATTTACTTTTAAAAAACCACAAATTAGTTATCTGTGCAACAAAAAACTGAAAAGATTTTATATACAACAAAGGAGATCTTTTTTCCATTTTTATTTTTCAAATGCAAAATTAAATTAAAATGAATTTATTTTTCTTCATAGATTAGAAAATACGGCAACTTTATAGATGACGAAACATGGCAACTTCAAACTCTTATATCTAATGTTAAAAGCAAGACGTTCTTCCCTTTAGTTTATCAGTCACTTCTAGCTTAATTTATACTTATAATAACGAAAAAATACTTATCACCCTGATAAAATCCTAACTTTAGCTAACTGCAATTTATAATAATGTTACAATTATACAACATAACTGCCTGTTCAGAAGCTAAAAAGTAAAAATATAAACCCTAATGTAAACCTTAAGTAGTACGAAGAAGCTTTTTTATTAACCAATATATTTTCTTAATTTTTAGGAAAAAGTTGACATTTACTGATGTATAAAAATTACAAAATTAGCATTGATTTGTCTAAGTGTACAATTGTATTGTATTGTAAATGTACAATTGTATAACTACATACTACTTAACACAACATTCTGCCACAAACGCACAAAGTATATGTAAGTGCAGTGATAATTTAGTGTGGCATGAAGTTTGACATAAATAATATTATTGTATGCAGTTAAAGGGATTTATGTCATCTTTCGAAAAGGCAAGAAACAAAAAACGCCAAGAAATAAACACTAAATGAACAACAACAGTGAAATTACAAGAAGAAAAGCCAACAAAAATTATTTAAATTTATACCAAACACAACTCACACTATTTAATACATTATTTTTTAACAGCAGAAATAAAACAAAAAAAATGAAACAGTTTTTTAAAGGAGGCAAAATGTCAACTTGTTAAAATTTTAAGAATTATTCATTTGGACATAACAACATGCGTCACATATAGTTTTGTATAAACGAATAACAAACCTGCAATTATAAATAAAAATAAATTTTTAAACAATAAAATACTTTTAAATAGAAATTCGGCGAAAATATAAACTCCATCAGATTGTAATTTTAACTGCAGAATTTGACAGTGGTGTAAATTTACAATGTAACTTATTTATAAACTAAAAATATTTTAAAAAATGATCAAATGATTGCAAAATAGCTAACATCCTGTTAAAAAAAAGGGTTTCTTGGGATAAGCTGGTATAAAGGATTATTTGAGTTGACAATATTTTCTGAATAAAGTGCTACAAATGAATAATATTATGTTAAAATATACAATATATAATATATTGCAAGTACATCGGCCGATATATCGATATTAATTAAATATACGCATCAATTAAAGGCTTGCGATTCAAGCAATAATGCACTTGCCCAATAAAAGCATATTTACCCGAAATACAAAAAAAGCAAAAATTTAAAAAATATCAATTTTAAATTTTTACGATAAGTCCCGTGGGTAAAAACATATGAAATCAACCAATGAGTTGACCGCACCGATTTTGAATTGGATGAAATTTGGTACGAAGGGAAAGTTAACCATAACAATAGCGTTTGCCAACTTTCAGTGTCCTAGCTCTCGTACTTTCAGAATTATGGCCATTCCAAGTTGGCAAAAATCAATAAAAATGCACTCAGATGCCTTAACACAATTTTTAATATCTCGAAAAGTATTCATTGTACGTTAATAATGAAGGGCTCATTTTACAGACAAAAACATGACCTATTCAAAAAAAATTTTCGAAATCAAGGATAATGTAAATAAAAAAAGGACTAAAATTTCCAAAGGATATATCTCGAAAATCAATATTTTTAAAAATCTCAAAAAAATACATGTTAATTCTTATTATGTTGTGTACAAGTCTGCTAAATTTCAATGTGGAGTCTTTATTACAATATGAGTTATTAAGAAAAAAGCAGGCGAAGGTTTATGTATTTCATGAAATGTACCAAAATACAAAAAGGTGACAAACTACAAAAAGAAGAACAAATCAAATGTAACGGATCTTTTTCGAATTTTCTTTGCTTAAACTCTTTTCCTCCATTGCTAAACCTTTAATAAAAAATAACATAATGTATTATCATTATTAAACACTTTATTGCAGCATATTTATTATTTCTGAAGGATTTCAATTACAAAATCTGCATCTGCCGAGTAACGCTTGACTTTAATTTTTTTTTATCTACAGGTTCAATAGAATGCAGCTTTTGAGTTCCAGGAATAGTACGCAAATCTTTAAAACGAACCGTGCTTCTTCTTCGTGGTCTTTTAGAATTAAAAACTCGAAATTACAGTTCAAAAGATTTTGCAGGCACCATTCATATAATTGTTTTGGAGTAGTTATTTGACCTTGTAATGGACCCTGTAAACTAGCTCGACGTGCCTCTCTCTTTACGGTACCTCCAAGACCGTCACTTGAGCCTTTTCCATGGCTTGTTGCAAAAAAATGCCACTCAGCATTCCATCCAAAATCTTCCATATGATAACATAAATTGATAAAGTTCTTTTTATTTTTAAACTGGGCAGCACTACCGTCTGAAAAATATGTAATTTTCTTCGGGGTTGTTTTAAACTTTTTTCTCAAAAATACATTCAGGTAGCGATGGAACAGGTGAACAGCTACAGAATCGTGTACAAGACAATCAGATATTATTATGAAGTTTGTATGTTGTGTTTTTCCATCTGATTTAAAATAAATAGCAATTGGGTATAAAGTGGCCTGGGAGTTGTTCCAGTGAAATCCCTGGACTGCATCCTGAATAGTAAAAGAAGCATTTTCTGAAAAATTGCAAAATGCTAAATACTCATTTTCACCAAATTTGATTTTCTTTCGCTCAGATATGCTGCCTGCTGTTTTGCAATAAATGAATGAGGTAGTAGAATTTCAAGCTTTTCATACGTCAAACGTCAGCTTGGCTAATCATGGTCTCCAAATTATCCCTATCTACACTTACCCGTTGTTTATATGTTATTTCATCAATATCATTTTGCTCCAGTAATTGATTTAGTTTTGCTTTTAAATTTTCAATTCCTGGACACTTGTTACATTTACGTAGGTGACACTTTGAAGAAGATGGAAGCATGTCATTTGTTTCAAACAATCTTTGTAACATTCAAGCTGATAATTCGGAACACCAGCAGTTAATTTTTTTAAATTTATAGCATCAACCATCAGCTTCACATTTTGATTTTGTACAAATACACACGTTATGAGATCCACTCGCATTTGCTAGAATTATATTGCTCGGACGAAGTTGGCAAAACTTGGAAATACCTAATTTTATTCCATCATGTCGTTCCTTGAATAAGGCGTACATTTCTCTTAAGTTTCCAAGCAAAAGTCTTTTATTTTTCCTCACTTTAGTACCATTTTCAAAAACAGATTCGATATCTTTCTGTCCGAGCATACACCTGCTGACGTCATCGGATTCATAAAAGGATGTTACTAAACTGCTTGTCACTGGCGAAATTGGACTTCCCAGTTTTGGGTTAGGCGTACTCATCACACCCTTTGTTTCAACCAAATGCTTAACTTTTCGCGCGATATAGTTTGTATTGTCCAGCTTTTTGGTAAAATTGTTAGCAGTTGAATTTTCTCACTATTTTTTGTTAATGTTTTAAACTTTTCTTTTAATTGTTCTATTATTTCGGATTGTGGGCACATTTGCGAAGTTGATTGTGCTGAACGGTGGAAAATTTTGTCTTGAATCGAATCAGTTATTTTCCTGCATTTTGCATCTCTGTACCGTTTTTGATATAACTTCTTCTTTTTTATCGGAGATTATTCCAGATACGGTAAAGATTCTTCCGTGTCATTCGTTTATTTCTGAACCTTCTTCCAATTTAGATTTATTTTTTTTTTCAGATGCGAAAATTTTATTCTACATGTCCCACAAATTTGAGATCGTAATGTTTTTATCCTTAGTATACTGTAGCATCCATTCTTGGACTTGTCTTAAACTTTTATTGCACCCAGTGTGACTGGATTTTTTAAAAGGATTACAGCAAAATGTTGAATTGAATGGCATATTTTTTATTTAAATACCGAATGAATCGTGCACGACTTTTTTGTATTCTATCAATTTTATTATTTCAAAACATAAACCTTCGCCTGCTTTTTTCTTAATAACTCATGTTGTAATAAAGACTCCACATAGAAATTTGGCAGACTTGTACAAAACATTATAAGAATTAACATGTATTTTTTTGAGATTTTTAAAAATATTGATTTTCGAGATATATCCTTTGGAAATTTTAGTCCTTTTTTTATTTACATTATCCTTGATCGAAAATTCCAAAAAAATTTTTTTTGAATGGCCCATGTTTTTGTCTGTAAAATGAGCCCTTCATTATTAACGTACAATGAATACTTTTCGAGATATTAAAAATTATGTTAAGGCATCTGAGTGCATTTTTAGTGATTTTTGCCAACTTGGAATGGCCATAATTCTGAAAGTTGGAAGGTTATATGTCTGAAAGTTGGCAAATATTATTGTGCCGATCCATAGATCATGTGTACGAAATCTTATCAAATTTGGAGGTGATGAGGTCAGAAATGTTAATATTTTCGGTTGATTTCATATGTTTTAACCCCCGTGCAGTGTGCACAACATAAATCTACCAATGTTTTGACTGCTATTAGGTGAAGACTTTGGAAGACACCGAAGGAGACAGGCAAATGAAGAAGCTGAAGTTGACTTCCATAGGAATAAGAGTAATAGACACGCAATTTGTCCAAATTTTATTGAATCTGCGTTTCACTCAAACAGGGATCTCGTAATACTCAAGACCAAAATTATGCCGTCGAAAAATATCCAACAACCACGCAAAATGACAACCTTTATATACATCCATATATAAAAAGCTATCATACTTTATATCTTAAGCTAACATAAAAAGAAATATACTTGTTAAGTCCAGTCAGTGCTAAACAAAAATAATGTGTTTTTCAAGGTTGTTGCAATCATTTGCGGGTCATCCCTCTAGTGTACGGCCAAGAAAAGCAATATCCCTTTTTTTTAGTCGAATGTAACCAGGTTCATTTAGTATGTTACATGCCAAAGGATTTGGATGAGTTTTAAGCTTCTCTAAATACGTTACTGCATGTGCCGCTATTTCTGCTTTAACTGATGGTACCTTTGGACCTTTGTGGATGTTCGAATTTTTTATATACCAGGGAGCAACTGTAATCATACGTAGAATCTTATTTTGGTGGCTTTGAATTTTTTCTGCATTGACACCAAATTGCTTTGACGATCGACGTGTACAATAGACGTTTACGATCTAAGCCGATGGATGTAATTAAGATTAACGTCGGCACCTAGCCGCGCTGGCTCTTATCCCAAAGTAGAGTTTTGCCAATAAGCCAGTTAAATTGGACTAATTTAAACTTCATTTGTGATAACTTTGATGGCTTTTCCAAGTAAGGCGCCGATCAAGATATATACCGAGGTCACTTGGTTTTTTATGCGAATACAGGGCATTCAAATACCTCGGCATACATCCTGACCGTCGCCTTACTTGAAAAAGCCCCAAAGATTTCAAGTTAAAACAAATGAAATTAAAAGCAGTACAACTAAATTGGCTTATTAGCGGAAACTCCACCCTGAGCTTAGATTGTGTACTTCTTCTGTACAAGTCGATCCTCAAACCAATTTGGTTTATGGCAATCAGTTATGGGGCACTGCCTCAGCTAGCAATGTAGAAAAAATTCACAGGCGCCAAAATAAGATTCTACGTTGCTCCCTGGTATATAAAAAACTCGAACAACCACAAAGACCTAAACATGACATCAGTCAACGCAGAAATAGCGAAACATGTAGTCACATATCTAAAGAGACTTGAATCTCATCCAAACCCTTTGGCGCATAACATACTAAGTGAACCTGGTAACATTCGACTAAAAAGAAAAGATACTGCTTTTCTTGGCCGTACATCAGAGGGATGACCCGCAAATGATTGCAATAACCGTGAAACAAACATTATTTTTGTCCAGCATTGGACTTGAAAAGTATATTTTTTAATTTATTATTGTTAGTTCAAAAATTATTGAAGATATAATACACGAAAAAACAAACAATGAATTTTCGATCTGCTAAATAACTATTTAGCCAGCTTATATAAGTATTCGGCCTTCATGCCATACCTTATCGAAGGCTTGAGAAACGTCTATAAAAAGTTCAGAGCAGTATTTTCAACGGTCTTTTTAACCATATTTACTAATCTGTGAGTCTGTTCGATTGTACCATGTTTTTTTTTTGTGAAGCCGAATTGATACATCCTTTAGCGCTTAGAATTGGGTTCAGTTTGTTATTAATGTCTTCTCAAACAGCTTCGGCATATTTCGCACTTGTTTCTCAAAAGCGTAACAACACAAAATTCATGAATTTTCAGTAGAGGCCAAAAACTGTTTCCGTTTATTTAGACTAAAGTAGTTATTCTAAAAACATAAAAAGGGTCATAACAGGTTTTTTCACGGAAGAAGAGACAAATCAAAGGGAGATTTCTACAGTGGGTAGATATGACCTCTGTGGTTTGGTTTTTTGCAAAAAGTGAAAATTTTTTAAAATTTTGAGTTACTACGCTTTTGAGCAACAAGTGCGATATAATAAAAGGCTTATTAGTACTATCTGATTCTACTTTTGTATGGTCTTTTCCTCGCTAAGGACCATAGTTATTAGAGAGACCTTCCACTCTGTGGGTAATTACTTAAGACGCGTGAAATGGCATTAAAAACATAAATAATAACTTTTGAGGCAATTCAAATAAGATCTTGTTACTGGTTTTACCGACGCGTTGCAACGCCAAGGGCTTTTACCGTTTTAATATCACTAAATACAAATCGTACCCATCGTACATTAACAATAACAATAACATCATCTTAGTGTTAAGTGTAGACTGCCCATGTTAATGTTTTTTCCACGTCTTAAGACGCCTGTTAAAACTTTTGTCATAAAAGCTGATTTATAACATGAAAATTGTAATGTTTTTATAATTAAGTTTGATAGATTTATTTTCAAACAGTGATATCTGTTGCTCAACCGCACAAATTAATTCCGTTGCCCTGCCGTCGTAATGGATATGTTTTGTTCATTATTCATTTTGTTCACATTAATGGCTAGTGAAGATGGCCAAGTAAGGGTACTCCTGCACTAGCCTCACAGGTGGCAACTTAACAATATCAGTAGGTATATTTGGGGTAAAAACCATTTTCAAATGTCCAACAAATAAATTGCCTTTTTCAGTATCATTTCTTGCCCAGCTTCCACATGAAGGGAGATTACGTTCGTCTGGTCTTTAAAGATTTCAACATGCACGCCATAATGAATAATTTGATTGTGGAGTTAAGTCGAGGTCTTCCAGGTAATTTTTTAGAGATGCTAATCTTCGAGATTCTAGTAGCTCTCTTAGCCGCTTTGTGCAATCTTACGTCCAGTTTTGAGTTGAGGAGATCTGTGTGATTTCTCCTCTTTTCGAATTTTTTTTTTCAGTCAGCAAATGTCATTATATCTGCCTAGTTGAAGCTAATTTAAGGTTTGGATCAAAATCAATAAGACTCTGCTCTACGTTTTTTTGGTGCTTTTAGCAGAATATTTACCAAGCAATAAGTACTGAGATATTTTCTATATTTTAACTAATTTATGTTTATGATTGCCTTTGAGATATAGATGCGAAGATTGTTGGATAAGGATGTAGGGATCTATAACTTGCATTACATCAGTGGTATCCAAATCTTCATTTTCAATGCACAATTGTGCTACAAAAACAATAAAAAAATTAACAACGACGCTTGTTCTCTTCTATTTCAGTCGTTAATTGAGTGTTAACACGTGAACATATGCGGATTCTTACTGCTTTTTTTCAGCTTTATTGTTTTTTCGTCTTTGATTAAATTCCAAAATAAACCAGTAAACAAAATTATATAATGGAAGACAAGAGTTTTTGTTTTGTCATTAAAAATGGTTTTGGTAACATGCAATGCATTTTATGTTACCAAACATTTAAAACAAAGAAAACATTTTCAATTAAAAGGCATTTTGACCTTTTTCACAAGGAAGACTCCACCGAATTTCCTATTTGGGCAATACGCCTAGCCACAGTTTGGGGTGACAAGGGAATTGACTGCATAAAATCTATTCTGTAATTTAACGTTTGAAAAGTTTTTGTAAAATATTTTTTGCTAGCATTCCATCCTTGCTGAGCGATTCCCAAGCTTATTGGGCTTGTAATCTCCATTTTTAATTTTTTATTTTGCAAAATTTCCTCATTTTGCTTTTATTGCAGAACACATTCTTTAATTTTTTAAATATAAAAGTTTTTTTGCTCAAGAAAAAACATTTTCCTTTTTTACTCTTTTAATTTATTTATTTCTTTGTCAAAAAATCAAAATGCCTTTTAATTGAAAAGGTTTTCTTTGTTTTAAATGTTTGGTAACATAAAATGCATTGCATGTTACCAAAAGCATTTTTAAAGACAAAATTATTTATTCTTTTTGTAATGCTTAGTTTTGTGTTTGCTGGGCAATATTACCTCATCCAATACAGACGCATTTCATTTATTGAGAGTTTTGGTTACCTATACATTACATTCAGCTAGTGTCTAAATTAAATTTTTCCTATTTCTCTTTAAAAATTAATCACCTAATTTGTAAAAAAGTAAAAAAAAATCTTTCAGTCCTACTAATAGTTAAAGAGAATAAACGAACTTAAAAAGTCTTTTTTTAACAATTCATAGTAAATAGTTCGACTAATAAATATTCAATAGCAGAAAAAATTTTTAAAGAAAATGCCACATTTCCGAAAAATGGAATAAAATTCCAAAAATTATAATTTATAGCTTGTATTTGTATTTTTAGGAATGTGGTAGCAAAAACATAGATTATCACTATTAAGCATGTTTGTAATTTGTAGAACCTCCAACGTCTTAAATTTGTGGTTAAATATAAACAAAACACGTTCGTATGAACTTTACTCGATTATTATTTTTACAGAGCGGGCTACCAAGCTAACAAACAATTTGACCACCCCACATATGATGCAAACGAAACATGCAGCCACACATACTAAGGTAATGTAGACTACATTTCATAATGTAATTCAGTTAGATAATACACACACTGTTTGTGATGTGAAAAGAACAAATGTCTGCATTAAAAAAAGTAACAAACCCAAAGGGAGGATGACGAAGTGTTTTTCATTTAAGTTGGTCTGGTTGTGAAAATAATTTGACGTCATTGTTGGTAAATCTAAATGCAGTTAAGTTTCCGGCTTGTCGTCACTGTATACGTCATCAATTATGTCCAGATCAAAAGCGCCATCTAGTGTTTAGTTTAATTATTTCTTTTGACATTTTCACATTTATTATTTGCAAAATATATTTTTTGTTTTCATTTCCTTTTTTGATCAAGCGCCAAAAGAGTATAATTTTAGATTAACAATCACCTGCTGGGTTTTGAAAATGTTCTTAACTATAAAAAAATAAACATTATACAATATGAATTATAAACGTCATTATTGTGATTATAAAAGTGATGATGCTGATGATTATCATCATTTATTCATAGGCTTTTCGCAAGTACTTGATATTTGTTTTGAATGTAAGGATGGATGGGTGCATGTGGATGCCGACAGATGAATGTTACGCTGTTTTGTAAAAATTGACATTTTATGACGACGTGCGGCTAATTTGGGCATGATACCGGTAATAGTTTTTCTCTTCGGTTTTCTTCGCTTTTATCTGTGTGTTTTTGTTTTTATTTTCGTTCTGATACTTTATGAAGCTGCGTGTGTGCTTGATTATTTTAATGTATTTTAAGTTTAAAAACCCTGCAGTTCATTGTTTTATTAGAGTAGATTCCCCTCACCATCGGTAAAATAATTCTTGAGATTTAATATGGATGCATTTTTTTCTTTTAAACATTAATATAGCCATCGCTAAAAAGTCGAAATATTTACAAAACTAGTGACATGTAAAAGAACATGCTTGAATAATCCAAGAGAGTTAAGAAAATGGGCTCTCGAGAAAAATGCACTTCGTGCTTTAAGAGAAGGCAAATTGGAACGATATACAGCAAAGATAAAATTATATTTAATCAGCCATCAAAAGAAGTCGGTATAAAATTACTTGGAAAACCAGTCATTAAAGAGAAAGCGGAAATATTGCCTTATTCATATGCATACCGTTAAGAAGAAAGACCGTTCCGTTAAAGGCAGCGGGCAAAATTCATTAACCAATGTCACAAGGAGTCAAGCATTTGATAGAACACTTTGCAAGCATTCTGAATGCTGAAAGAGAGTGTGTCTTTATAACAGAGGAGGATAGGCCAATTACAGTACGCATCAAAACTTATCGTCCATCCATAATAAGTGACAAAGCATCTGGCAAAGCAGAGGTGCTAAAAGTGGCCCTAATATCGTTTGCTACATAACATACTGCAACAATTGGGGAGGAATTACGTGCTATTTATGTGCTATAAAATCAAAATCGTGTGTATTGAGATGTGCATAATTAAAGACTTTAATACCGGTTTTTCTTTTACTATGAAAAAACTTTTGAATCTATTGGTAGGGATTTTATCAGGACGCTGAAAAAGTACTTTTGCAACGATTAGGTGTCAGGCTGCTCAAAATGATCGGTACTTGCTATTGCTTTTTATTACTGAGGAAGTAATTAAATCACAATAAATAAATTGATGCTTCAATCGATGCGTTCAAAAAATTTTTGCGAATTGATCAGAAATTAGGACCTCTGATTCATTCTTTGGTCCATTACTGACGCTGAAAATATTAAAACAGCAATTTGCGGAAAAATCTGGTTAGATTATTCATGCTGTTAAAGAACTGTCTATGCTCGATTTTTTTTCCAACAAGGTTCGAAAATGTAATCTATCCAAAAAAGCTTACGAATTACCAACAAAGGAACTAACGGGTAATTTTATTAACTCATTGTCGCAATATAAGGAGGAGGACAAGAGTTATGCAACGGCAAAAAATAAGATTAGAGGACCTGTGAAATACATATTTTTGTTCTAGTTTTACAATTTTGTTTGTTGAAAGATCAAAGTTTTACTTGGCTGGCAGTTTGACCGATCGACATAATAATTATCAAGAGGATGATCATAATCATCTGGTAATGAATGTAGTATGGTCATGATGGTGTTGTATTTAATGTTTTGGCTAATGGGGCACACAGGCGGTTCTGCCAATATTCCTTCGTATTCTGCACAGATCATATGCTTTAACCCTCTTGTCTTTTCATTGAAATGAACAAAACAATTTATCTGCATTTATAACGCTGTTGCAATAGTTCTTTTTTTTTGTGCTGATTCATTTTTGCTCTATTTAAAATAATTTGTTTTCATTATTTGAGCCCCGTTTATTTTTATTGATTAGAGGCAAAAAAAAGCAACGACAAAAAATATTTTAAACTCATGAACTAAATTTAGATTTGCATGCGCTTTTCAATTTTAAATTTAGATTAAATTGAAAATCTATTTTCATTTATTTTTAGCCACAAAAAAATCTTAAAAGTATTCAGATGATCGCTTGTCGTTGTTGTTGCCGGCGAACAAAATTAGAAAAGATATATTTTTTTGTTGTTTAAGAAAATAAAAAATAATGACAATTTTATTAATAATTGCTGTGCTATTTTTGGCATGATTTTTATAAATAAATAATTTGTTTTAATATTTTAATTTTGCATTAAAAGTTATTGAGTCACAATAAGAAAAATGTTTACGAAGATGGTCTCAGAACTAACCTTGCAGACAAAATAAAACAATTTTTTAGAACCCAAAAATCTAATATACTATGTATAAGAATTTAATTTTTCAAAATATAAAAAAGTCGCTCAAACTATAGAGGCGAGCTCTAAACCAACGGTGCCAAAACACATAGTGCCCCACAAGCAACTCGTTTGATTTTCGGCAACACGTATAGTATGTCTCGAAATAGCGCTAACAGATATTTTTTTACTCATACTCGCGAGTATAGGAATCCATTGCTTTTGGTTTGGTTCAGTAACACCATGTAAAATATTTAAAATCCACATGACTTCGCTATGAATAACGTAGCGGCCGGATATGTACTATTGATAATAGGAGCAAGCGTCGCATACTGCAGTTAGTAACTAACAGCCTCATGAGTTGTAGGCAAATAAAAGTGGAAGAGTGTCTAAATATGACTAACAACGTGTTCATAAAATAATAAGACAATATTTAGATCTTAAATAAGAGAATCGAATGCCTAGACTATGTCTAAAACAACGTCATAAAAATGCACATATGGTATTTAGGTATTTTAGGAAAAGAAGATGAATTTGAATCTGTGATATTCAGTGACAAAAAAATTTATTTTAGACGGACCAGATGGTCTCCATAAACAGTGAATGGTCGTAAGAAGCCCACGGGAAACATGCCACAAACGAGTTAATGGTGCAGGATCACTCATAGTATGGGCGGTATTTTTTTTATCAAAACTCCAAAATAGGCTTTGTGCTAGAAAAATTTAATGAAGAAATCTACATAGATTTGTTACAAAGCGAACATGATGGTCATCTACAAGGCGATAGATGGACTTAATAAGGGCGCTCTTTAACTTTGGACAAATTGATTTGCTCGAATGAATACCTTCTGCAAAAATATACATATGTATCTTCCAAGCTATATGACTGCTAAAAACAGCTAAAAAAGCTATGTACGAGTATATTGGTTGAATGGCTCAATATTGATGTATCTGTTCTGAAAAAAACTGGATGAGTCAATCTTCCGTCATGTAAAATTGGTCAGGATACACAAGGGTAACACATCCTCACATCCTCTTTTATTAACATATATAAAACTTTTATTTTGCAACTAAAATAATATGTATACCTATTACATAAAATTGTTGCACATATAAATATTTTTTATGGAGACTTAAAGCTTAATTATTTTTCTATGTTAACAAAATAGTTTAGTATAACCTTTGTTATTTTTTATATATTTTTTTTAACTATAAATTCGAAAAAAAAAAAATCTTTTCCCGATTTCCATTTTTCTTTAATTCAAATTAAAGTTGAAGCATTGCACATATACTTTTTTGACTAGGGTATATTGATATAGTGGAATTGTATTTTAACCTATACTAACTGCAATAAGTTCAAAAAGTTCGAACAATTAAAGGAGAATAGTTGTAATCTTAATACACCACCATTCGAGTGTCACAACAAAAATTACTTTTTCTGTACTAAATCGTTTAATTTTTGGACATGCCTCGTAATTATAGAAAGAAAATAAAAAAACAAAAATTACTGACCCACTTTCTCTCTCTTCTTTTTTTAAATACTTTTAATTTTAAATATTGTTTTTTCTTTTTGTATGACATGTGATTATTGTCAATCTTAACTTATATTTCCAAATATGGATGTTTTTATTTGTTTTTTCATTGTTTTTCAAAAATAAAATTGGACTTTTTTTGTTTGAAAATGGGAAACGGGTAATTGATTTAAATCTGCTGGCGTATTTTCTTTAAGTGTAGGTGCCAAAGTGACACTTCATACACTTATGAATGAAAATCCATTTGTTTTTGTTTTGTTTTATTTTTGTGTCGCTCACTTTGTTTTTAGTATTAAACATTTTATTAATTTCATACCTAAGTGAATCCATAACGGGTAATTGCAGTGGCTCATCATTTGTTTGATAATCAAATGTTAAACTTCAAATAATAAATGCTTGAATTCTCCCGTGAAATCGGAATCGCCTTCAGCGATCACAAAAATATTTTTATTAGCGTAAACAAAATATTTTTATTAATTGTTAGTGATCAATAAGTAGGATAATTGCGAATATTTAAGAATATGGTGATACTCTTCAATGGGTTTGATATACATATATTATTGGTACGTTGCACAGTGGTTATCTTATGAACCACTGCATATAATTTAATGAAATTTCGCAGAAGTAAAGCAAGGGTATTTCTGAGTGGAGCTGTGAAAAGTGTATAAGCACAGTTTCATTTTTCAGTTTTTATTTTGGCACAAAATTTGTTTATACACATTTTTCATTTTTACATATAAAATGAGAAAAAAAATCATGAGGAGGCGAGGTTTAGGAAGATACTATACCTTAAATATATGCTCGATATACATGTATGTCATATTAGAGAAAAACTTTTGATTTCTAGATTAACAATATTATAATGATTTTTCCGCGTGTCATTTATTAAATCTTATATACCTTAACAAACTAAAAAATCACGTTAAAGTTGTTTTTTGAGAAATAAAATATAGAATTTGAATTGCCATAAAATCTAAACATCGAGATATTCTAACAAAATTTTTAAATTATATAGATAAAAGAGCTTTTAACCCTAGAAAGATAATCTGCGTAAAATTTACGCATACCTTTTCAAAAAACTGTTATTTCTCTTTATTTACAATGAATGCACCCTTGTACTCTTTAGACATCTCAGACGTTGACCAGAGCTTTAGTAAGACACACACCACGCTGTGGTAAGTATTTGCAATTTTGAAATAAAACGGGCATGTGAGTCAAAATTACGCATGAAACTGGTAATAAGTATTCAAAGAAATGTGATCTTTAAGTTTTGTTAAGTACTGAAGTTGTTCTTTTGTTTTTGTTTTTTTAGATAATAAATATATGTAAACACATTTATAACTCGGCTATTTTTACTTTAATTAATTCAAACAAAGTATTCCACATTATTTTATTTTAAATTAATCAAAAAAGTGACGCAATTTAGCCCTCCAAAGGGCATGCGTAAATTTTACGCATGATTATCTTTAACGTATGTCAGAATATGATTATCTTTCTAGGGTTAATCAAAAAATATTTTTTTCATTTTAACAAAAAAATTCCCGGAACGGGTAAAAAATATCCCAAAAATTTAATTTTTTTTTTACAAAATGTCTAAATTTTGTGTCATAATTAAAAAAAGAATACCACCTTTTGGGGAAAATCTTGAAGAAAACGGTATGTTTTACATTTTCCCAATTGAGAGGCTTGAAACTTTTTAACGAAAAGCGCTATGTTGGTTATCTGCTGGTACAAATAACTAAAAGAAAAAATCAACAAAATTAAATGAGAATTTACTATTGACATTAGTGCTGGCGAAGTATTGACTAGTGGATACCGAGTATTTGATAATTTTTTTGAGTACTTAACTTTAAAAAGTAGTTACACAATACTTTTAGTGTTTTAGTATTAGAAAAAAATTGAATTGGACGTTTAACGACTACATAAAAACTCTGATTTTAAGTGTGTTTTCATTATGTAAGCAAAAGCATTAAATTCTATTGAGCACCCAATTGATATGTATTGCGTAGAATTGAGTATCTAAAACTAGTAGACATTACCAGCACTAATAGATATCCACTATCACTAAAAGTTGACATTTGAAACATGTGGAAAACACGGAATAAACGTAAATGAATAGGTTTGCATTTTATTGTCCGTAAAATCGAAATTACTATTTTATAGTTTCAAAGATTTTTTTCTACAATTTACCAGTTGAATCGGTTAGTTAAGAAAGGGAACAAGTCAGAGTTTTTAACATATGCCAATTTGAAAGGGTTTCCGTTCTTTAAGGCCAGGCCGACGAAGAAGTTAAGAAAAGGGACGGTGAAAACATTCGTGTGAAACTTACTAAAAAAAGGAACATGCCAATGAGTGATTCCATTTCTTAACTAACCATTTTGTTCAATCATTTGGTAACACTGACTTAAAAGTAATTTTTCAAACCGCTTGCCTGTCTGTGGTCCATATTTTTTGGACCACGATTGCAGTTTTTGAACAGTAAAGAGGATTTTAAAGAGAAAAGTCAGGTATTATGAACAGATAGAAAGTTGTCAGTTGATATGCAACTCACATCAAAAGTTTACCGTGTTGATGGTCAAAACTGAACACATTTTGAACTTCAAAAGCTGAGGGAAAAAATTTTACAAAAGAGACGCAATTTCTATCGAAATACAAACGCGTCAGCCAAAAGCAAAATTTTTAATATTGTACTTTTTGGAATTTGAATATTCGTCCATTCGTTCAAAACTAACACATTCGATTTAAGAAAAAACCAAACCAAACGGGAATGGCGGATTCCCGTTTTACTAGTCAAAAAAGCACACAATGAAGAACCATTATTTCTAAAAAAATAAAATCTAAGCGGTACTGTGCAATACATCCCTCGCACTCTAATTAAGGTTTTTGTTAACATAATTGAAAACTGGCCTAAAAAAATGATAATTATGATGAATAAACTTTTATCCAGTTCAGTAAGCACAGGAACATGTGACATGACTTTAAAAGCAATATAAAACCAAATAGGTACTTTTATGACCCCCAAAGAACAATGTAAATTATGTATTTTAATATATGTATGTACATATATAAAAACACAAATTTTTTTTATAAATATCTTGTGAAATCAATTTTTTGTGTCTCCTGAAAACCAAAGGAATTGTGACATGTTCCTTTTCTTATTTGACCGATTCATGTACAAAGACTGATTGAGTTTAAGAGGCGCTTCTATAGAAATTTTATTGAAACGAAAATGAATATCAATTTTAATATAAAATTCTTTTGCCAGAAGTAAACGAAATTAAGGTAAAGGACCTAATCTAAGTCAAAGCATTTATTATAGCAACACGTTTTTTAAAGAAATTCTTACATTCACTTAAAAATTAAAGAATATTTAATTATGCCGTCGTAGTAAGCAATTCCCTCATTATTAGATTTGCATGGTTTATCGTAAAGATACTATTGACATGTTTAGTGACTTATAACCAAAATATACATAAATACATACACCTAATTCTGTTTTTACACGGTAGATTTGTTATACAAAAATAGGTGATTGGTTCCTTATCTCTAAAACTTATTAAAATTAGTGAAAAACGAGAGTTTTTTTAAGAACAAGAAATCATGTTTATTTTTACACATAGTCATATGCATGTACATATAATGTGTATTTCCATCGTTTATTTGCATCTTTAGTATATGATGAAGACTTAACAGATAGTTTCGTTCCAGAAATCAACGATTGCCTAATTGAATTTTAATTTTTTTTTTATAGTTCTTACTGTGAATTCGTTTAAACCGAACATTTTGCCAATAAATGTTGAGCCTTCTCCATTTCGAAGGCGATCTAAAATTTCAATTTTGTTTTCTAAAGAAATGGCTTTACGTTCTAGTTTTTTATTTCTAATTGTCGACGTCTTCTTGTAGAGATGCATTGATAGTTCACAAAATATTAACACATTTCAATTGATCTAACAAGTAAAAATGCTTGTATGCACAAAAAGGGAAATCTTCTAAATTTTTGATATGGAAATATTTCGCAAAACTTAAATTTTACAAATAAAATCTAAGCCCAAATGATTTTGAAACGTGCTAAATGGAATAAAATCGTGTAAAAAAAATTATTTTTTTGTTTTCAAACTGTGTTAAATCAAAACCGTGTAAAAAAAAGACCGTTTAAAAACACAATTGGGTGTATATATGTACATACGTACATATTTGTCAATTGTCACGACGTATCAAGTATAATTATTTACCTAATCAAAATTACGTCCAAAATGTTATAAAAAGCTAGTTAATTAAATATATTACTAAAAGAAACTCAGCAGTTTCATCACATGGTAACTAAATTGCGATAAAAATCAAATATAAAAACCAACTACTGTAATTAGTTGATAACAAAGTGATTGGTTGTTGTGTATTATTGAATATAAAAAAATAGTTGTTTTACTGCAAATGTAGAACAGATAGGAAAGATCTCTTTTGTGTGTGTAACCGGCAACAGGGTTTCACTAAAGGCCTTGTTAGACGAGCATAACATTAATGTAATGTATCACATGAAACGTAGTAGTAACTGCGTGACTAATACTTGTAACCGACATTTCGAAGGATATACTCGTACATTGTCAATGTTTTGTAGTGCGGCGTTATGAAACACTCAACTTTGTTCGAAGACAAAGCAATTGACGTTTTGATTTTTTTTTAATCAATATCTCGTTAAAATTTGAAATAACAGTTTAGCTTACATTTTTACGTCACTGTCGAAAACATTAAAAAAAGCAAACAAGAGCGAAAAAGAGAGCAAGAGAACCTTAAGGAACAACAATTTCCATGTGTTACATTCCGTTAAAGTGACGATTGGCTAACTAGGCCTTAACACTTTAACAACGTGAAAATAGGAAGGAGCGCGATACATATTTAAATGCAAAGAAAGCGCATGGTGGAAGTGACTATAATCTACATATAACAACATGCATAACATGTCGAATTATATGGTTGTTTTCAAATCATATTATTATTAAACATATAAATGATAGTGCTATTATTGGAATATATATGTATATATACATATGTATGTATGTATTATGTATGTTGTATAATATAATAATAACATTGTAATATAATTTTAATTTTTAGTTTGCCACTATTTTTGTGGACTTTGTACAGGTCATACCGTTTGACATATCAAAAGGAAATTTTGTATGTGCCTTTGTTATATGGAGATGAAGAGCTGTATAGTTTTTGGGCATAATCGGAAGGGGGCAAGGAGTAGTTTCCATACCCCCAAATTTTGTGAACAAAATTTAGTATGTACATTTGGGCTATGGAGATGAAGAGTTGTGTAAATTTTGGGCATAATCGGGAAGAGGTAGTTTATACTTACTTCCAAATTTTGTGAATGCTTAGGTCATACCGTATGACATGTCAAAATGTAATTCAGCAAGTGCCTTAAATTTTTCGATTCGACTATACTTTAAATTTATATTTCTTATATAATATATCCATAAAAATATCTGTTTCCATTGGGTATGGTAAAGTTGAGTGTAGGCCACTCCAGATTTTATAACTTATTTTGGCCAATGCTTAAAAAACTTCGAAGCAGAATTTACAGCGATAAATGTCAAACCTTATACATGCAGCAGGGCTGTTAACTATCTCGCACCATCAGCAGTGGATTCTCTTAGGAGTCTGTACATTTTATAGAATACTTTATAAAACTTGTAACAATGCAAACGCGCTAATATTTTCTTCTTATGAATTGTTATTAAAAGCTACAGGGCCATAAATGTATGTTTTATAGATGCAATTGCTTTTTCCTCAATTACAATTAGTAATTATTAGTAATAGAAAAATTAGTAATTGAACAATAGTAATTGAAAAAATCAGAGGCATTAAATGGAAGTTAAACTTTTTGTCATTGTAATTACTTCCGACAATGTTAATGAAGTTTCAATGCCAATGAAAAAACTCCAAATATGCTGCAAATGAAAATATTTCTTGCAAACAAATGAAACCAAGGGCGAAAGTAAACTAAAACTTTTTTGAGTTTTTCAGTCATTCTTTGATTAGACACGAACATAGAAATAAATAAATTGCATTTTGATTATAAAATATTAATAAAAAAATATTAAATAATATTTAATACCCAACAATTTTATAAACAACTAGTTTTTCAATTTCTTCAGCAAACTTTTTTTTGGCAACCCTTGCTTTTTTTCAATTATTTTGCGAAGGCAGAATTATCTTCCATTGCTGTACTACATATATCCAGACTGATACAAACAAGATTAAGCGACGCGCATAATTTCCCGTTAGATGGCTTAGTTTGCCCATTTTAAGGGTTACCAACAAAACGAATTGTTTTTCATCGATCGATTTCCTTCATATACGAGTATCTGATTGTTTTCTCCCCTTCTTTTTTACGACAGCTTTAATAAGTCCCTAAAACCGATAATTCCTTAACTGATGTGATGAGTTCTCGGGTAGTGGCTAAATATATAAAAATAAGGTGGTTCATATTTTTCTCGTGATACAGTTAAAACATTTTACCAGTATTTAAATTGCCTTTGTGTAATAGTCGTTTTTTTCGAAACAAATCAAAAATATATATCATGGTCTTCAGACTGACAGTGAAATAAAATAAAAAACACTGACATTAGCTAGCATTTGCTCCTACATTGCTATTGAAAGTGATATTTGAGCAGCTGTGTTACTAGAACAATTTTTCTAAATTGTTGTGTAAAATTAATATTAACAGAATTTATTTTTTGATAAATCTTACTGCAGACATTTATGTCAGATATTCCGGGGAGATTTTTGTTTAAGATTTTAAAATTCTGATTGAATTTAAAAATAGAAACCAATGATTTGTTATTTTCTATGTGAATTCTTAGGTAAAAGAAAAATTATTTAAAGACCAAAATCGAAGAAGTTTGTTCTTTTGTCACTTTGAATATAAATTTCTATAATTTACATCATTAATAAAACAATAAAGCATTTTTCAGTAGCAAATTTATGTTTTTCTCTGAGGTAATAAAAAACACAAGGAAAACATAAATTTATTAACGATTTCTAAAATTTAATAACACTTTATTAAAACTAAGAAAATAGAAAAACTTAAGATTGTTGACCTAATTTTGTCTAAGTTGTTCTGTTAAATCAGAAATTACATGAAGAAAATAAATAAAACATCTGAATAATCAAAAATTAACAAAGACCTTGTCACTCATTCGATAAATATAATAAAATACAAGACATAAGAGCAACAGTAACATTTTAGTTGTAAAACCGCCAACAACATAATTTATTTTGTTTGTATTGTATGCAATGATTTTGGTTAAAATTGTCTTAAAGAAAATGAAAATAAATGAAATAGAATTCTCTGACACACTTCCGTTTGAAACTAGTGGCACACTGAACAGCCCCCAAAAAGAGGAGCTAAAATTATTGGCGACAACAGCCACCAAAGTTGAGGAGCATTTTTTTTTTTTTGATAATTTGGTGATTTTTGTTGTTAATGACGATGCGTGCATTTTGTGTCATTTCACTGTTATTGAAATAGAACACACTTCAAATAACATTTTCTAGACTTCAGTTTAAACTTACAGATTTTGTGTGTTTATGGAATTGCGTTAACATTTTTTTTATTTTTCATGGAAGTTTTTCATTCGTGTTGCAAGAGTATTGCATAAAATGTCAGCACCGTTTCTATAGCGACTGTCGAAAAATTTCAGGATCTTCAAAAACATTTTTTTTAACACAATAGTATCTGAGAAGATTTTGTCAGGTGTACACAAAACACCCTGAACCTGCAATAACAGTCTATAGAGGGACTCTTTTTTTAATTTTTTTTTAAAGGTAGAAAAGACGGGTGCCATATTTACTCACATTCAAGAATAAACTCAGTTGTGTGATTCACCAGAAAAATTATTTGTCGATACATAACTTATAACAAAACATAGAGTCAGGACATGAAACGACAGTCTAAGAGAAAAAAACAGAAGAAAACGGTAAAACTTTCTGGCAAGGCTATGGCCACAATTTTTTTTGAGACTTGCATTTACTACAGAGGTGAGTACATGTTTGTATTTTCTGCATTTACTTTGGTTCATCAGCCATTCCAGCTGCACACATTGCAGCTATTTAGTTAGGTTTAATTCTTCGAAATTTTCCCGATCGTCTTTTAACAATTGACCAGATATTCCCAACTACATTGAGGATGGTACTTTGCGGAGGCCGTAGCATCAATTGATAATTCTCCAAGTCAGTGACTTTTAAGCTGCATTGCAGGTCTCAAACCTGTTGCAACACAAGGTCTTCCTTGAGATATGCGCTCATAGATGGGTCTGCAATATGTTTAAATAGTCTTCCTTTCTCATGATGCCGTCAATTTTTATGCAATGGACCAGCATAACAACATGAAAAACAACCCCACTCTGTGATGTTGCCGATGTGCTGAACCATGGTGTCGTTGATTTGTCTCCTGCTTTTGGCGCCAGTAATATTTTTTACGATAAGACTGATTTCGGCTTAATTTGGACTCGTTTGATCATATTATGATCTTCCAGTCATCAACAGCAAGTTTCTTCACAGCTGTGAGGTATCCAATGTTGTGTAGCGCTTTTCTTGCTGTCCATTGTCAAACATTTGTATTTATTGCTACGGTACCTTCCTTTTGTGTGAAAGACTTGTCAGCTCTATAGCGTGCGTCCCCCTCAGTTAATAGTTTTCGGCGTAGCTTGTCCTTGTGGAGCTACATTTCCTGCTTTAGGACCCTAATAACCTCTAATTGGCTTAAATAAGCTATTATACGTTATAAAGAGCCATCCATTGTAATATCTACAGTCGCATTGGTCTTCATTGTTTTAAAAATATTAACATTTGTTTTAAATTATGCACACTTTTAAGGACAAACGAATAGGGAGGTCATATGCAGAAGCATCTTTTAAGGCTTAAAGTTGGAGAAACGAAGGAAATTAGTATAAAGTTCTAAATAAATTTAAAAATAAACTTCTTATTGATAAAATTCTAAAAATTATTGTAAACCTACATATGTCAAAGGTTTCTAAAATATTTAAATAACAATGTTATTCCACAAAGTAAAAATACAAATTAAATACAAATTTTATTCAATTTGCGTCTAATGTTGCGCAATAGATTTTAAAATATCCCACTTTATTTCTCCACTTTTTCTTGGAAATGAGATATTTATCCTATATTGATATAAGTATCCTATATTGGAATCAGGATGCTATAGTACCTCCTCAGCAGCAGATGGAAATGAGTTACTATTTTATTATACATATGTACACACATAGATAAGGAATAGGATTTTTGCATAAGTTATTTTTTTCCTAATCAATATTCTATGATTTGTACATATACCGTTTGCCACATTCTTCTAAGTTTTTAAATTAAACGTTCACAATTGAAAGTTTGAAAATAAATTAAAAATCTTTTTAACAAAAATTGTGGTTTAAAATTATTCATCGAAGGTAAATAGAAATAACAGTGACAATGATTTATGAATAGGAAACTTTTTATATCAAATATAATATATTGTTGGAACAAAATAATATATGCTGGTTCAAAGTAAAATGGCTGAGCTAACCTCACATTTACCTCTGCATTTTGGTCCTTATTTATTTATTTATTAGTCTATAGATGAAACCCTTACAGACTATAACATGTGTTTAAAACTAAAATTAATTGTTCTCATAAACATTTATATCTCGTTTCACAACATTTAACGATAATAAATAATCTATAAATTAATATAAACTATCAAAATCTTTACAAATTCTACTAAGTGGATCTGCGTTTGAATAATTATTGCGGAAGAACTTTAAAAACAGTGGCTGATAGCTTCGAGTTAAACGAGGCGGAACATTGAAAAATATATTATAAATGAAATCAAAAATTTGGCTACTATTTTTCAGTTAATTAAGTTGATTGCAAAAGATACATTAAGCATTGTTCTGTGGCTTTTCAGCGTTGGCAATCTGATTAATTGTAGTCTGCAACAATAAGGTGGAAGATGTACTCCAGACTGCCATGTCAAACACCTTAAACAGAAAATTAAAAATTGCTTCTGAACTGACTCAATATGATTGCTGTGCAATTATATTGTGGGTCCCATATTATTGAACCATATTCTAAAATTAGTCTCACAAGTGAAGAGTATAACTGTTTTGTTATGTACGGATCACTAAACTCTTTAGCCCACCTTTTAATGAATG
Organism: Phasia obesa; assembly: GCA_949628195.1. Classification (NCBI taxonomy): domain Eukaryota; kingdom Metazoa; phylum Arthropoda; class Insecta; order Diptera; family Tachinidae; genus Phasia; species Phasia obesa. The sequence continues at coordinate 154,315,526 of OX451215.1, forward strand.
CAAACACGCCTCTGGCTTTATTAACAGTCATATGAATATGAGATATGAAAGTTAATTTGGTGTCCATCAAAATTCCCAAATCTAAAAAGTTTTCTATAAATTGCAGGTGATGGTTTTCCACAAAGTAGTGCACATCATACAGTTTTCTCGAGAAAGAAATACATTTACATTTCAATAGATTCAATTTCATTAACATCGCACCATCTTTGAAAGCAATTCAAGTCAGATTGAAAAAATGACTGATCTGATAGATTAGTGTAGCTGAAGAAAATGTTGACGTCATCTGCGTACATCAATATGTAGGAGAATCGGATCACATTTGGGAGATCATTAATAAAAAGGGAAAATAAAATTACCTCAAGATGACTGCCCTCGAACCGATTCTTTTATTCCTAGGACGAAAATCAGAAATAAATCGGTAAGTAGTTGTGAGTTCCCGTTTTAGCTAAACACACAAAAACTATTTGTTATTAAAAACATGCGACCTGTAATACTACGTAACTCAAAGAGCCTAAAAGAGATAAAAAGAGAACTTGGACCACTTTATATATGTACTAGCTGTGCAGCTACGTCGTGGGCGTCCTGACAATATTTTGCTCGATCTTGCTTTAAAAGTATTACACACCAATTCATATTTTGTAGCGCCATTTGTGTTTAAAATATCCCACTTTCTAAAATTAAAGGTTAAAGTTATAACAATCTCTGTTTCAAAATCTCCCACTTTCAAAAATTAAAGCAGTACAAAAGTACTGTAAAAAATACCGGAAAGCGTACTTTCACTGTTTTTACTCTACTTTCTCTTGGAAATAAGATATTTTTGCGGAAAAGAAGCATCCTATATTGGCACGAGGATACTTAAGTACCTCCTCACAAAATTTTGCTAAAATCCATTCGAAAATGAGTTACTATTTTATTATATGTATAGATATATATGTTCCCAATTGATCCTATAAGGAGCATAGGGCCTCACTTTGGTCTTTAAGTAAGTTTTGCATGTATACAGAATTTCAGTTCATTTTTAAATATGTGCTACAATTCTCAGCCACGCTGTTAAGTTTCAAGGAAATTTAAGTATAAAATCACGATTATTTTGGTAAATATAAAAATAATTCTAAATAAGATAATATTGATTTGGCCACGTTAAATGTCTCGTTAACATTTAGTTGTCTTCGTTTGTCCTGACTTTTTGTACGTTTATTTGTCTGTCTGTCTACCCGTCTGCTTATAAATACTCGTTTATTTTGTTCGTAACTTAATTATATTTGTATTTTCTTCTTTCAGCTATTTATTTCTCCTTTAAGTTTTGTCGGCATATGTTATAGATATTTTTCTTAATTGTTTGTAATTCTTTTAAAGATTTTGTCATTCTGTTTGTTTAGAATCTGTTTTCCATGAGACATGGTGTGCAACATATTAGCTGTGATTTCTTAAAGTTGTGTCATTAATTTTTGTCACATTTCCTTTTTCTTTTTGTTTATTTTCTGGATGCAATAATTAAAAAAGAGATAAATATTTTAATTTTTTTCTGTTGCTTTTACTTGCAATGGGCTAGAAATAGTTTGTTCATTATGTGTTTGCCACGATTGTGTCAAAAAGAGGAAAATGAATTTAGTTCGAAAGTTTACTTAATTGAACAAAATACTTTGGCGTAAAGTATAAAATATTTTATACAACAAATGTATTGTCTCAGGTAAATATTTGTTTGTAACCTTGAGATTATGGTTCTATTATCGCATCTTTTAAGAGATTGTCTCTATTGAAAATTTATTAAATTGTAATTCATAAAACTTATTCTCTTCTCCATGGACAATTGCTGACAATTTTTTTTAAATAACAAAAAAAAAATGGTTAGAAATCGGTGACAAATTGATATCGATGTCCGATATTGACAGAGATAAACCGGTCCAAATTACTAAGTTATTAAAAAATTATGAAACCAAAATTTCAAATACCTACAACTCGCTAACAACAAGCGTTAAGTAGAACAAGCAATAATAACTGTTGTGTGTTTTTAATACACATTTTTCGTCTAGAATGATGTCCCAAATTGTGCACTGTACCATAACTTTTTCCCCAGATTGTACAGACTAATGCTTCTAAATTTACATTATAGCTTTTTGTAGTATGAAATCATAAAATATGAAATAAATATTTCATTTAGTATCTATACATATAATAAAATAGTAACTAATATCCGTCAGTCTGTCTGCGTTTCTTTTGCGTTCGTATCACATAAGAACTACTGGATGGATTTTAACAAAATTATGTGAGAATTTAGCATCCTGATTCCAATATAGGATACCTTTTTTCCGCAAAAATATTTTATTTCCAACAGAAAGTGAGGAGAAAGCAGTGAAAGTATGCAGTTATTTTAGTAGTAAAGTAAATACATAAACCATAACTGAACGGAACTAACCGGATATGCATACTTTATTTTTTATATAGTAATAAATACATAAACTTATATGTAGCAAAGTGTAAGGCGGCACTAAAAACCTAAGGGTCTTTGGTGTGGATGCGAAATCGAACAAAACCTTGCAAGGTCGCTGACGAAGTGGCGGACACAGCTAGTTACTAATATGTGTTTAGTACCTTATAGTTACTACTGTTATATTTAGGAACATTTATTGCACCAAAAACATTAGGCCGCAATAAAAAAGATGATAAAAGCGTAGGCAGGCATTATGTTTCATTTATATTCTAAAGTCTGGAAGCGCTCTTTTTCATGTCTGCTTTATGAAGACAAACAGCCAAATATGTAAATGAATGATTTATAATTTAAATTAAAAGTAAAACTATAAAGACATACATACATATGTATACGAGTATATACATAATTACATTCATAACCAAGTGTATAGTATCTTCAAAATTTCATTATTTATTTTAATTAGTTATAAATATTAGACACATAATAAATATAATATTTTGTAGATTTTGTTAATTTCATACTGTAGCAGAGACGACGCTACCGTAGACCACATTTGAATACGTATTGTGTAAAAAATTTATATATATATATACACCTAATTCTGTTTTTACACGGTAGATTGGTTCCAGAAAAATCCGTGTAAAAAAAGACATTGACCATATACAAAAATAGGTGATGGGTTCCTTATCTCTAAAACTTATTAAAATTAGTGAAAAGCGAGAATTTTTTTAAGAACAAGAAGTCATGTTTAATTTACTAATACTAAATTATATATGTAGCTAATGTGTATTTGCACCGTTTATTTGCATCTTTAATGTATGATGAAGACTTAAATAGTTTCGTTTCAAAAATCACCGATAGCCTAATTGAATTTAAATTTTTTTATAGTTCTTATTGTGGCTTCGTTTAAACCGAACATTTTGCTAAGAAATGTTTAGACTTCTCCATTTCGAAGGCGATCTAAAATTTTAATTTTGTTTTCTAAAGAAATGGCTTTCCGTTGCAGTTTTTTATTTGTAGTTTTCGTCGTCTTCTTGTAGAGATGCATTGATAATTCACAAATTATTAACACATTTCAATTGGTCGAACAAGTAAAAATATTCAAAATTTTTGATATAAAAATATTTCCCAAAACTTAAATTTTACAAATAAAATCTAAGCCCAAATGACTTTCAAACGTGCTAAATGGAATAAAATCGTGTAAAATATATGATTCAACTATATATGATTGTAACCAACCTATAATATTATTAAACCTAGAACCAACCTAACCTAAAAATATTATAATAAAATATGAGCGCAGTGTAAAAAATATATTTTATTATGATCAAATATAAACACTATATGGTTAAACTAAATGATCATAAATTGATCAAAAAGTATTTATTATTTTATGTGTTAAGGACTGGTGATAAAAAATAAAAATACATAAATAAGCCAACATCTAAAATTTCCGGGTTGAAAGACCAGAGTTATGAAACGAGAAATCAGAATTATTAACCAAAACTCCTAAAAAATATGATTATAGAACCCAAACTGTACAAAGAGCACTTGCAAAGAAGCTGCAAGCCTAACACGTTTTATTTTACGATCGGCTTTATTTCGCTTATCATTATTCTATCATAGATCTATTGATATTAGAATAGATTTTTCTGGTTGCAGTATTGTGTCTCCCCTTCTTATAGTTATTGTTCTTAATCTGCTGGCATAAATAAAACGGAAAGCAGCAATGATTTTTTATCTGTTGGTTGTGGCTTTGTAGCCAATGGCAGTAAATCACTTGATTTAGGTGGACAATTATAATCACTGCAACGAAAAAGTTTACAATCAGGAAATGGGTCATATTGTAAACGACTAGCTTCATCTACTAATTGGGAAGTGGCACCGTCTTGTTGGGATCCCATGTCGTTCACATAAATATAATGGAATGGAATGATGGCAGAATGACTACTTTATCATGTTACGATATCAGTAATACCCACTGACTCCAGACTAAAATCAACTCCAAAAACGAAAATGTTCTAGATGCTGTATTTTGACATTCACTTAAAAGTGTTTTCTCTAAACCGCAAAGGCGGAATATTGACGACTAACGAAGTCATCTGTGTTCTTGATTTTATTCAAATATAGTTCGGAATGTTTTTTATTTTTTACTTTTAACTGTTAGTTGTCAAATTTCTCTTTTAATGGTTGTTAATACTTCACAGTACAAATGGTGGCAATTTTTATTCTTTCGTAAATTTTGGGACTTTATATGAGGAAAATGTTTTTTTTTGCATCGTATGTCAATCATATTTGACATTTGTGAATGAGTGAGCTGCAGTATACAAACAGACAAGCAATAGAATGCTATAGGTTCAAATAAAGATTTCCATTACTAAAGACTATTTTTTATTTAGTAAAAAAGTTGTTCAAAAACAATATGGGATGAATGATTTTGCACCACCCTGTATGTCAAACAATTTTCTCAAATTTAATACAGCGTGTTTCATTGTTTGAAAGAAACCAAATAAAAAGCTTAAGAGTTTTTCAATTTGGCACATTAAGTGGAAAACTGTTATAAATTATTTATCACTTTTTCATAATTATTTAATTAAAATAAAAAACACACGCAAACGATTTTTATTTTCGTTCCTCAAAATTTTGTCATTTATATTAAAAGCAAAATTCAAAAATTATTTGCAGTTGTTTTGAGAGACAGTAAAAAATGTTCATAAAATTTTATTATTTAAAAGCGCATCAAAAAAAAAAAGCATAATAATAAAAATACAATAATAAATAAATCCGTTTTAATAGTTTAATTTATGACCCAACACCCCTGTTGAGGAATTTACGACACCACACTGTCATACGGTCTAATCCAATAAAATCGGTCAACAATTTGTTTATTATAAAATGCGACTCATTTGGTTGTACTTTTTTGCTTTAGACTTTTCTGCCAATAACAAAGAGGAGTGCAGGAATGGTAACTTAAGTCATAAAATCGATTTTTTTTTTATTTAAAAATCGATGCTAAATGTTTTTATTATATTTATATCCTAATGATGGCTAGAAATGATTGAACATGGAGTGCAGTGTAAGGCTGAACTAAATATATTAATAAGTCTTCTTTATGCACATTAAGCAGGTCAGTCAGTCATTCCTATTTTTCATCTCTAAACTTGCCTTTGCTTTTACACAATAAAATTATTTGAAGAAACTTCCGTTTTGATTGAGACCAATTGATTTGATTCTAGTATTCCTACTCTATCCTAAGAGTATCTAAGATTATGTTCATAGCTAAACACTACGAAGAATGATAGAAAAATGTTGTAGCGTTGCATTACATTTTGATTGTGTCTTAAATAAAATGTTCCCGTTGTCTCTAAAACAAATCATCTTAATTGAAAAAAATTCCATCAACACTAAAGAATCATTGGGGTACGAACGCGAGCCGATGAAAATTATTCATTCATTCAAATTATTCATAAGTCTATCATCCACGCTTCTGCAAATCTGAAGAAACTCACATTCACTATTTAGAAGATAAAGCGGGGTTCAATAAGATCGGGTATATCGGTCTATTTTAAAATTAAGTAAAACAGTCCGCGCAAGCTAATATTGAAATTCTTGGTTAATTTGAAGACAATTAATTGCGGAGATTACCTACATTAACTTTGTTTAAATTTTAAATTAAAAAACTTTGACGCTAAAGTACGAGGGTAGTTTGAATAAAGTGTAATATTTTCGGCAACAGAGCTGCATCTCCAGCAAATCTCGATGTATGGACATATTGCTAATTGGCATATTCGAACACAAAATGTAGAACTTCGGCTTCAAGAGGCTAATGAGAGCATATAAGATCTCTTTATTTAAAAATTATCTATAGAATAACATTCTAAGAGCTTATAAATTTTTGGAAAGGTTTTGCTTCAGCCTTTAAATTTTTAGTAGAGGTAAAAAACTGTTTGTGATTACATTTTAAGATGATTTAAAAATCCGAACATAATATAGTAAACAAATTCCATTTAATAATATATTTACACTGTTTTTCTTTTAAATTTTTTACAATTATTGCCAAATAAAAATAATAACTTTTTGTTGATATAAAGGTACTCAAGACACTATCACGAAAATGGTCTCATATGCGAGTTTCGAGATGAAAGAGTAATCAGAATACGTTGAAATTTTTACACTAGATGGATATTGATGTTGTTGGTTGATTTCTTGCAAAAAGTGAAAATTTAAAAATTTTGAATTAATCCCTGATCAAGTGCGATGTATAACTTTAATACATAACATATAAAATTATTTAGAAACGTCGAGGACAAAACTCGGATCAGTTTTTGTTTCCTCAATACAAGATTTTTTTCTAAATGTGAATTGATGATTCGGAATACTTCCCTTCTCTCTCATAATTCGATTCAACTTTGTTATCAAGAGTTTTTAAAGTAGTTTTAACATGTTTGTGAAACCTTATGATTCAGTATGTTTCTACCTTTGTGTGATCTTTTTTGTCTTAGGAATCGTGAATATCGAAGAAACCTTTCTCTATAGGGGAAAGTACGTAAGACGTAAAATGGCTTTAGAGATAAAATAAATTATTTTTACAGCTATATAGGGTTTTCAATTAAAATTTTGTTATTTGATTTATAAAAGACAGGGGTTTAAATCACTTATTATCCTTTCAAGAAATTTATATCTTATGGGGACAGCCCCCACATCGATAGATGGCAACTGGCACATTGAGTGGAAAACATTTTTCATATGGTGTGCAAGTTAATTGCCTTTTTCGGTATCATTTCTCTATCAAAACCTTCACTAGAAACCTTTATGACTAGGGTCTTTAAGATGTTAAGAACTATTAAGTTAGAAAATAAAAAGATTTTTCTTCAAATTAATTGGGTTCACCTTGTTTATTCAGTTAATTTTAGGAACGCCGTCGTATATTATTAACTAATTATATTTAGTACTAGCTGTGCCCACACAGTTTGTGTTCGTCTTGACAATATTTTGTTCACATTTGCTTTGACAGTAATCCACACCAAATATTAAGACTCTTATGTATTTACTTTATATAAAGGTATCCATCGCTGGATAAAATTCTAAAAATTATTGCAAACGTCTGTAAAAAGTTTTTAAGTAAGAATATAAATCAAATACAAATTTTATTCAATTGTCTATTTGGCAGTAAATAATTTATATTTTGTCAGCAGCGCCATCTGTTGCGAAACCGTGTTTATAATATGCATACATGGGCATTATGCATTATTTAAATAATGCAGTCAAAATGGGATTTTCCTGTTTAATGAAAAAAATTACCGAAATTTTTTCAGTAACCATTATACTTTTACTGGTTACTGCTATACATAGTGCATTAAAAATATATTGCAGTAAGCCCAAGCATGCTACGAATTGATATCGTATAAATACCGTTGTAGGCCGCATTCCATTGATAAAAAATTTCTTTTTATATATTTTGTTTCATTACAATTCGCTGAATACTGATTAGTGATGTTACAAATTTCATGTGTGATAATATTCGTTTTTCGAAAATAAAATTTGTATATTAATTTTTTTGGAATTCGTAACATAGCTAAAATTATTTTTTTCAGAAATCAAATAACATTTTCATTTACAAGTAAAATTTTTTACTGGTTTTCGTAACCAGTAAAACTTTACTGAAAAAATTTACAGTAACCATCAAACTTTTACTGTTTACTGATTTTATTGGTTAATGAAATTTTTTTCAATAACCAGTAAAGTTTTACTGGTTACTGCTATACATAATGCATTAAAAATATACTGCAATATGCCCAAGTATGATAATGTCCCGCTTTCAATTCATATTCTGTTATTATTGTAAAACAGTGCAACCGTGTTTAAAATATCTCGCTTTCAAAATTTAAAGATGCCTTAAAGTATGCAGTACATTCAAATAGGTAAAAAAAATCGGAGTACTTTCACTGCCTTTTCTCCTCTTTCGCTGAAAATAGAATTATATATTGGAACCAAGATACTAAGGTACCTCCCCGCAAAATTTGGTTAAAATCCATCCAGTAGTTTTCACGTGATGCGAACACAGACAGAAAGACAGACAGACAGACAGAATGGGCAGGCAGAATGTATATTTAAAAATATTCATTAAAATATATTGCTTAATTATAATTTTTAATTGAGTATTAAACACGTTATTTTGTTCAGTGAGTAACGAAGACAATCATTTGGAACAGCTACTCCTCTTTAGTGAGAACAAGCGTTTATCTACACTATATCTATTCATACACAATTTTAAACAAATTTAACCATCATTCAAAACTCTGAAGTTAACGCTGTTCTTTTTTTAACAGTATTAAATTTTTTAAATGAATTCAATTTTTTTTACCAAACATGGGCATAATTCGTTTTGTTTTTTTTTCTCCTCTAAGAATAAGCAACCTGAATCATCTGCTTTTTGATTTACTTAAAGTTGTTTATCAGTTTTAAATTGGTCTCAGTTTTGTTTTTTTTTTTTTTCATTTTATTTAAGTCACCTGTATGATGTTTATTTCTATTTTTAATAAAATTTCCTCATGCTTAGGTTTTGCTTTTTATTGTTTATTGTTTCTAATCGATGTTTGTATCGAATAGAAGGCGCCATATATTGTGGTTTTGCGGTTAATTATTGTTTGTTTATTTTTTTCTCTTCTATTTTGATTTAGCCAAATTGTAAATTTTATAGAAATGGGAATATGATCTTTATAGAACAAGTAAGAGGCCACAAGCTGAGTGTGAAAGACCAATATTTGTGGTTAAGCCATTTCCGGTCGAAAAAATTATATTGACTTAAAATTTAAATAGATTTGCTTACCGCACACTTTGACATTGTGTTACTTGTTATTACTTCATATAAATATTTTTCTTTTCGACAGTATCTATGAACCACAGTGTATTAAATTAATAAAACTTTAGAATTAATTACACAAGTTTGCAAAATAAATTCGAATTTCGGGCTGGGGCAATAGAAAGTTATTTTGGGTGCTAAAATTAAAACTGAACTCCTAGATTTTGAGACATAACCATATATCACAAAAACTAAAATCAATTTAAGATAAAGAAAGTTGCACCACACATACATATTAGCATAACTAGATAACAATAAGGAAATACACTGCTTCATCAGTGTAAACAGGTCGCTGGAAAATCGGTGTACATGCTAGTAGAAGGCTTAGCTAAAAGAGGTGTTGTCGAAGACGCCTTGTAGACGACTATCCTGAAATACATTTTTTTGGAAATCATAATTTCCTGAAGAAAACAGAATAGACGACCTAGCTGGCAGGATGGTACGCTTGAATTAACAGTATTATCTGGACTAATACTGTCATTGATATTTGCTGACTATGCCTGGAAGAGGCCGAGACGGTAGCTCACACTGTTGTAAATTTCCAGCACTATCTAGCATTAGGGTGCGTACAGAGTGCTCGCTTGTTGCCGAGCCGACAGACGCTTATTGCGAGGACCAATGCGAGGAAACTGGTAAAATACAAATTAGTACAAATAAGCGCGAACAGGTCATAGTGGGCGCCGAGCTGATCAGAGCGCAAAGCCGATTGAATGCGAGAAAACAGTTCCAAAGCGTATTTCAGCGCCGAAAACATTGTTTAGGTTTTTATGATTCTAACTTGTTTGGAAAACATTTAAGAATAATTAAAAACAAAAATTTAAGAAAAAGTAAATAAAACATGCAATTAAAAAAATTAAAAAATAAAAATTCAAATAAATAAAAATTCAAATAAATAATAAACATTAAATAAAATTCAAACAATTATAAAAAAACTTAAAAAAAAATTAATAAAAATTTCAATAATAATTGTAGGAATAATAAGTAAATGCATACAAACATACATAAAACACAAATAATAGATAAAAATTATATTCGCGCATCCAGTATGCACACTCAAATTTGCTTCTTGCTTGAACAAGTTCTTGCAATAAGCGTCAGTCGGCTCGGATCCGCAACAAGCGGCCACTCTTTACGCACCCTAAGGCTTAGGACCACAGGCAGAAGCTTGTTAACGGATGCCATGGGGGATCTAAGCCTTGGATAAATGCTAGCAACTACGGCACTCTGAAATCACTAAAGTCAAGAGTAAAAGCTGGTAACAGCACCTGACTCAATGAAAGTAAGGCTGCGGTAAATTACAAATCGGCTGACCATAATCATTGAGGACGCAAGGCTGTCGAAAAGTAACCCATTAATACTAATCACTAAGCTGAACAAGTACAAAGGTGAACCAACAAAAATTTACTCCCATAACATTCCAACTGTCCTCCTATTTGTATAATAATCAAATTATGCCTCAACTTTGAGAAGTCAAATAACTTGGAATACATCTCGATCAGCACCTTACTTGTAAAAGCAGCATAGAATCAAAGTTAACACAAATGAAGTTAAAAGTAGTCGAACTAAACGGGCTTATTGACAGGAAGGAATGCAAAAGTCTATTTTCAAACCAATCTGGTGTTATGTAATTCAGTTATAGGGCACTGCGTGGTTACGTTCATCTAAGAAGAATCGTTAAATTTCAATGTTTTGTCTAATATTAGCTGGTCGTACATTTGGTTTTTACTTTACTATACGTAGTACAGGTAAATTATAGTATTCGCGTAATCGATTTCGGTATTTCAAAGGATCTTTACGCTTTGAGGTCTCCTGAATCCATTTTTACTATTTTCACGATGATGTCTGTGGATGGGTTAGGTTGGTGTATATGCCTCTTTTTGTGAAGGCTCTACAGGTCATACAGTATGACATATCAAAACGAAACACAGAATGTGCATTAGGCACATGGAGATGAGGAGCTGTATAGTTTTTGGGCAGCATAGGGAAGGGTATAGGGTAGTTCACTTGATACCTCAAAACCGGAAAGAATTTTTTTCGATTTGAATATACTTTCAACTTATATTCTTTATAACTTTAGGAATGGTAAAGTTAATTTTAAGCAACTTCAGATTATTCTTTTAAACTTAATACGTGAATCGAATATATTAAATATACAATATCATCTATAGTCATCGATCCATTAAGAGAGAAACAGAACATGGGTTGCTTCCAAAGCAACAGTCTCTCCTAAGTGGCTTGAACCCTCCATCGATCTGATGAATTCCATATAGAAATGATATTTCTGAAAACACGTCAGATAACTTACCTTTGTGTTATACCCATAACTTTCTAAGACACATTGCCCTAAATTTCGAAATTTTCAATCAAATAATAATTGTAAACAAAGCTACCAAGAATACGCATCTTGAGTAGACATATTGTCTGATCTCGTTGGTATAACATTACCAGTTTTCCATTAAACCATTTAAAACAACAAAAATATTTGAATGATTTCACTAAATAAATTTCCAGCCTGTTAAACGTCATTATAATTTAAAAAAAAATAAATTCTAGGAAGTTCTGTACTTTGGCGAATTAAACTGGAAAAGAGAACAAAATGAAAAGAAAATAAAATCAGCCACCTGTTGCCATTTGTGAGATTATTTTCCATACTTTTTATTTTATTTCAGAGAAAATTCCAAGGCCAAACAAATGAAATTTCCGTTCTGCTTTCGTCACAACTTAATCTAAAAGCTGAAGGGCTGCAAAAACACCACCACCACCACAGTGCCTTCAACGCAAATCATAGATAACACGAGTCTTAAATTTCATTCAATAAATTAGAGATTTTTATGAATGAAAATTGTTTTACGCAAATTGCTTAACATTCTGCCTGCAGTGTGCGCACTTACTACGGCAAAGGAATTTCCCTAACACTTTTTGCAAGAGGGGGCTGAACAGGCCGGCCGGTGCTTTGACCGTGAAAAGAGAAAATCAAAGACCGGCGCACTACAGCTCAATCGATTTTTCGTGCTTGTTCGATAAGGAGAAATTTGTAATGAGATTTTGTTGAAAGAATGTACATAGAAAAAAGTAACAGGAGTAAAAAGCTTTATTATTTAAACACACTATTGAATGACATGTTTAGAGAGTGAAAGTTCTTTAGTAAACTTGACATTGTTTCAGGAGTTTCATTTGAGATGTTTCTGAGTTCATGGTTGGCTATTGACGTTATTCGGTATTTGTTTGTTCAACTAACATTTCTTTTTTGCTTTTTTTATTTTACATCACAGTTTAAATAAATAATTACCATATGTTTTTAATTCTTTTTCTTTGCGCATTTTCTTCATCAGCTTTTAAATATAATATTTTATTTGCCAGGTTGTATTTAAGCCTTTCAGAGGAAATATGAACACATACCTGAAAGTATAAAGAAAGAAAACAATTACTTAGTATTATTACGAAATTTACTAAAACATAGAATGAAAATAATTATTATCACATAAAAATAAAAAAATAAATAGGCACTCTGGGCCTTTGAGAGACTTTTTAAGTAAATAGATTCAATATGGAACATATAGTGTAAGAGTAAGGTTGTTTTTGTGACTTCCGCCACTATATTTAAAACAATTAAATCATAAAGCCATAAATGTCAAAACCAAGCCATTAATGGAGACACCCGTTAATTTTTAATTTTATGTTGTTACTATATTATTATAACCATTATTGCTGTAAGCTAAAAAAGCTTACCCGTTAACTTTATTCTGTTTTATTTACATTTAATTTGAAGAACTCGTATAAACCAAACATGATGAAACTTTTTATAGTCTTTCATAGCAATTCAAATGCTGCCACCCTTTTTTTCGAAAAATTCATTCTGAACGATAATAATATCTTTTCGAATCTGGGTGGGTGGCTGGGTTTGTTAATCGAGAAAAATGTTACAGAAATGCATTAACAACGTGTCAATGTTCGGTGCGGATTTTAGCTAAAAGTAGACAAGCACTGAGCATATCTCAACATAGTAATAAAGTTCGATTTACCTAAATACGATGATAATGTTGTGGGTTACATTGGTTTCAACCACCCATACAGCACCCTTAACACTTAAGTTACTGCATGAGATATTTTTGTTGGTATACCCTCTTGTTTCTATAATGAAAATTGGCACTTTTGATCTTGTGATTTACCATCACTGGATTCATTTTTATTAGCAATATTTAAAGGCAAATCCTTATTCCGGTAGATTCACATTCACCCATTCATTGAAAACACAATTTCAAAACTACAGCAACGAAATTAAAGATTGCGTATTAACGTGGAGGTTCTGCTTGAACGTGCGCAATGTACAGTGGTTTAAAATATTTTTATTCAGATTTCAGAGAGTCAAAACAGACTAAAATTATGACTCATTTTTTCCTTTATTCATATTGGCATTGTCCTTCAGGCAGTTAAAAAAATAACTAGTACCGAAGCAAATTTAATTTATACAAGCAAAAAAAAAACTATACCACATTTTTGGGAAAACCAAACCCGTTTGCAGCTCTACGCAAAAATACTTGTTCTTTGGCGTTGTGAAACTTTATTAAGATATATTTAGTGGTTCAAAAGCTACCGAATTATTTTCAGAATAAAACGATTTTAGACCACTGTGCGATGTGTCACATAACAATAGTTCCAATGGGTATAACAAGAGTTAAACCAATAAAAAATGTCCAACCTAATACATTTTTTCTTCAAATTGATACTATGAATGAATCTTACAAAAAGGAGGATTGAAAAATAAGATTGTATAATATATATTGCATATATTATATCGTTACCTTAATATAGAAAGGTCCTAACTCGTTGTTTTAAATAAAGTTTGTTTGCATATTTGGATAGAGAATCTTCTAATAAAAAGTGTTAAATTAAAACGCTAGGAGAATTTAATAAAAAATTGCGTTAAAAAATAAATCGCGACTACAAAACCATAATTTAAATTAAGTTTTGTCCTTCTTCAGTAAAGTAGGAAAAATGTTAGTTAGGGCCTTTCTATATTAAGGTATCGATATGTTCATATATCAACCTTATTAAAAGGGATAAACATGTATTACCAAAAACCTAAGTCTGTCATTCCGTGTGTAATGTCTATAATATTCATTTGTATTTGTATATTCTGGATCCTTATACATAGCGATGTCCGTATGTATGTATGTATGTATGTATGTATGTATGTATGTATGTATGTATGTATGTATGTATGTATGTATGTATGTATGTATGTATGTATGTATGTATGTATGTATGTATGTATGTATGTATGTATGTATGTATGTATGTATGTATGTATGTATGTATGTATGTATGTATGTCCGTGATCGGGTTGAAATCAATTTACGCACTATTAGTCCATAAAGGATAGCGATATGGTTAAAAAGAGGCACTCTCGCCTCGTTCTTTTGTTACGGTTTTCCCAGATTGTGTTTTTTTCTCTACATTATTATTGTTTTTGATTAGTTGTATTGAAAATTTATTATTCAGAAAAAACTCAAGATTATCGGCGAAATAAAATTCAGCTAAACAATCTAAATTTCACCAAAGTATCAAATTTTTATTAAAATTTTTCCCTTTATTGAATTACAAACAACTATAAACATTATGGGACAGGCAGTAACACTGTATGCACAGATGATGTGATGTGAACCGTAACAAGCAGACACCTAAAATTAAAATATATAAAATTAAAAATTAAAGGTGGCCCATAAAAGACTTAAAAAATTTAAATCTTGTACTTTTTCAGTTGCATATTGCACGGTGGTGCAGAATCCCATGTGTTTGAGACTGACTCGCACTTGACTGATTTATTTATCATACTATGATCATAGTATATTAAAATAAATTCGTATTTAAACTTAGTTATGATTAGTTTTAACAGCATTAATGGACGTTAACAATGATATTATTATTACTATGTTTAATAATATTTTCTTAGAATTCTTCGTAAAATAATTTCCCTCTACGAGGTTTTATTCTTTTTTTTGTATACTGCTATCTTACAGCTCACTTCTGTTTGCCACGTAAATTCATAAAAATTATAAAATATTCACACACCCCCATACTTGAGTGAACGGTTTTTGTTTTTATTGCCTTTTGTGCTGCAGATGTTGTGATTGTTTTAAATTGCAAAATGTTACCAAATTGGCGACCTTAAAGTAGTTTTTATAAATTCCCAAACAACAACCCTCCCTCTCTGTTCTTATTCATAAGAAAAGCAAACCTATTCATTGAACGAACGAACGCATGTAAAATACAAGAATCAAAATTAATCGTTACTATATTTCTGCCTCATACGTACACGTTCCTCACGCTTAAAAGGTAAAACTTATGAATGAATTTATTCTCCTACATTCATACATATTCTCCTGCATGGTATATGCATGCATGGTTTTTTGTCCACATGTGTGAGTGAACGTGTTGAATGTAGAGTATGTACTTGCTACTACATTAAAAAGTGCACCCACCATTTGCAGTTTTATTTTTTGTTTTTGCTTGTTTGTTTTTGTTACTGTTTCTTTTTTCGATACTACGTCATCGCCACGAGCCACTTACGCCCACTGTACATTTTTACTCTACTCGAAACAAGTTGAACTAAAATCAAGTGAACTGATCTAGAAATAATAGATCAATGACCGTAACTTTTTATAAAAATTGCATGAAAATAAACAAATTATTTATTTTAAGATAGACAGCACAATTTATTAATTTAAATAGGAGGGTGGGTGTGTACGATTATTAGTTGCCAAACTGCATTAATAATAAAATAAATAATCTAATCTTGCCATGACCTTTTTATTAAAAATTAATATTTTTGGTAGTTTTGTCTAAAATTTGGAAATACGTGAACTATTATCATTGCAATTTTTGCAGTTACTTTAATTTTTTAATTATTTTAAAATTCATTATTTCACAAAAAAACAATATGAATGTGGTATAGTCCGCGCCTTTTCTGTCATAGTTAAGTCATTAACTCGTCAAATTTCTATCCAGTCCGAAACACGGGTTTATTTAGTGGGAACTTCTGATCTGATCTGTAGTTTCAAAAACACATGTTTGAAAATTTTAAGGAACCAAAATACTTACTTTTTAATATTCAGAAATTAAGGCAGAGATACAGATGTGCTTATTCGTTTAAAATTCTTCATCGTTCTTTAACGTAAAAATAATTTAATTTTCGAGGGCAGTTTGATAATCCCACGCCTCTTTAACGCAACCCTGCTGCCGTTAACTGTAGTCCCGTTGACTGGACTGCTGTCGAATTTAAAGCAAGTTGCGAGAAAAAGTGTTTACGTATGGTTATTAGACTTTAGTTTTTACATAAAATTAGACATTACTTAAACGTAGAACAAACATCACCCAAACCGAGAAAGGGTTGATAAACTCTGTTATCTGGACTATAAATTTGAATGCGGAATAAAATACGTGGAATGATATTTGACGATCAGACAATAAAAGTGCTTGAAATGGCTGACGCTGTAATCATCTCAACTTAGCCGTGTGACCACTTCAAATGAGTGTTTGGCGCTGTTCAAGCGGATTCCAAACAAGTTCTTGCGCCGTTTTGTCACTGTGGTCTAAACATGGATCTTTCACCACATACCAGAAACCAAATAACTACCACAACAGTGGTTGCTTCGAGTAAACGTGCACCAAAGAACGCTGAGGTGACCAAATACTCAGTACTGAGTACCTTCTAATCTTTCTAATCATCTAGTACTGAGAACTACCTAAGACGTGGGTTGTTCATGATGTCCTTACACTGAAAGCGGTCGCCAACCGTAACCAACAAACAGCCAGTGACGACAGTCTTCACCGAAAGGTATGACAACAGTATTTCATTTACTGGCAAACCAAAACTAATACATCTAAAACAAAAAAGTTAAATTCTCTTTAAAAACCGAATTTGCACAGAAAACTAAAAACTGTCAATAATTCAAAAGACAGCAACAATTAAAAACAATTTTTTTTATTGAGACATTTTTTATATTAGATATAATTGCGCAAAATAAGTTTTTTTTTAAAGACGACACTACCTGCGATGCTTTTTGCTTCTCTGTAGAAACACCCAGATTCTTTGCCGGGAATCGAACCCGAAACCCCCAGACTGATAGATTAACGAACTGCCACTCAGTCTATGGAGGCAGTTGAAGAGGCAATATATAGTGTTGTAAAATTGAAAGCGAGAGGCTATAAATAACATCACTTTGGTGAAACGTATATATGATTCGGCACTTTCGAATATAGAACTTTTACTTGTTTAACAATAAATTAAAATCCAATAAAATGAATTTATCATATTTTGTAGTCCGCACCAACTTTTAAAATTTTTTAGTGCTGCAGATATGGTTTTTGTTGATTTACTTTATATAGAGGTAGCCATCCCTGCCTATTTACGCAGAATATTGCAACATACTCTCTATATGAAATTAAAAAATTCTTCAATTATTGAGGGCGGAGTCTATATATAGAGGAATTCGGAATCAAAATGTGTTTCAGACTGTAATGTTCTACGAGCAGAAATATCTGCAATCAAAAAAGCACAAAAGTGGCTAATGTATTACATAATATCGAATAGAGGTATCTGGTTTTGTATTGACAGTAAATCCGCTATTATATCCCTAAAAGGTATGTTTAATACATCAAATCTCATCCTGGAATGACGGAAATCCATAAATGTGATGGCGGAAAATTCAACGGTCAATGGGTGCGGCGACATCGAATTACCTTAAGCAACTGTGTTGCTGATGAACTGGATGCCGAAAATGCAGTTACGTGGTATCAACGCCCACTGGGCATATTTTACTTGGAATCCATGCAAGAAGAATGGGCCTTTATTGCAACGATTTTTGCAGAAGTTGTTAAGATGATGAAGAGGAGGAAATGGTCGAACACCTTTTCCTATACTTTGCACTGGAATTACAACGTCTTCAGCACCTGGGACAACGGTATTTTGTGTTTCACTATTGAGACCAAGCACGTTTTATACCTTGCTGTGGTTGGTTTTCTAACCCACTCCCACTTGGCCAGGTATAGATACTTCACCGATCACTTGTCTCGACCTATGTGTCCTCTATTCAACCTTCTATTCTTCTCTCGTCTGTGGGGAAGAGGTCGGGTGGAATTTGGGTCGCGTGTAGACATGTTTGTGGAAACAAGCAAGACTAGGTTGGGAGGGCTTGTCCAGGGAGTACCAATCGTCTCTGGGAATTATGTTCGTGCAGTATTAGTGTGAAGTCAGTTTTTTTCTGAATTTTGTGTTTTGTAATTTATTATTTTGATCGGATACGCGGCTAGCGGGAAGGGTTGGAACCCCCTTAAAGGAGAAAGATAAAAACGAGATAGACGTAAACCTCGCTAGTATAACCGGTCCTTAACATAAATGCCTGACTGTTTATTTTATCCCTTCTTTTCACCCCTTTTATTATTTTCTTGGAAATTAGATGTTATTACGGGAAAAAAGTAACTCATATTTAAACGGAGGAACAAAATCCCATTAGTTTTTGGGTGATGCGAACAGACAGAAGCACAAAAATTCTTAAAATTGCTTTTTTGTATTCCATTTTGGTTAATATCTGTAACACAAACGGTCCTCTTACAGTTTTGTTATATGTATAAATCCAAATTAATACAAGGTCATTATTGTTCACACACGTTGTTTTAATGTTAACTTATTATTACAATATAACCTAACGATACTTCATAAAAGGATTTGCCATAGGATCCCTAGGGGAACGGGAGGTAACAAATGTCTTGTCACGTTACTTAAATGATATCAATGGTTCGAGTTCTAATACTTTCTGTCAATAGGACCTGTCACTGTAACGTGGCGATGACCTAGGCGGCAAACTGTGATAGGTGTTAGACCTAAAATTGACATGTTTTTTAGTATTAGTTAATATAATACCTGTAGGAAAATATTTTACCTTTAATCATATGTAAATCAGTTACGTGATGCCTTTTCTAGTCATCAGTTACAATGCATAACTTCTTGTACCACTTCCAATCTGACAAGTCAAGTAATAAGTACATTTAGAATAATTGTCACCAATTTCTTTGGAGTTAATAATAAGATAAGGCCTTGTAAGAAAAGCATTGCTAAGTTAAAATTTTAGAATTTTCAATTTATATGTATTTGTTGTTAATTTCGTAAACAATTGGGTCCCTTACTGTCTATAGAAAGGTGTATTTCAAATAATTGGCTCTTGGCAGGCAATACATATTTTGAAATCGTTTTGAAAGTAATTCATTTCATTCATGATTTATTGGAGTTTCATCTGTAAATAATAAATATTTCAGTTTTTTGTTGTGAGTCTGGTATTTTTTTTTTTTTTTTGTTGAAATAATTGCACAATATTGAATATAAAGCTTCGATACTTGAAGATTTTTCGAAAGCATACTTTCCAGTCATAAGAATTGTGAAAAAAACAATTTTAATTTAACACATAAAAAGCATAAAATTTAATTTAAAGAGGCGTTAAAAATTAAAAATAACCGCAACTAAAGAAAAAATATTCAAAACCAGTTAATAAATATTTGTTTTATTTATTTTCCTCCATGTTGCCTTCATACTTTGTCGTGTGTACCAGCGAATACATTCATTACAAATGATTAAAAATTAAAAGTTGCCAACATAAAAACTGATAAAAATGAACATTTACACCAGATCAACAGCAATAACAACAAAAATATATGAATTAAAAAAAATATACAACAATAATGAAACAAAAAATAAATATTAATTTTTTAAAATCATTTTCAGGTTGGCGACAAAAACCCAGCACGTCGCAAAAACAAATTAAAAAAAAATAATGAATTGGAATTTGCACAAAAGAACATTCAAAATCAAGAAAGTCAAAATTGAATTGAATTGAAATGGACCGGAAAGCCAGAGGGCCAAAGAGGATCATTTACTCGTACACTGTGGCATACGATTCAAAAGAAAGAAGAGAAAAAAAGTACTTTATTTAGGACTTAAGCAACATGGCGCTGCTGTTGTTGCTGCTGCAATTCATTAATAAATTTAAGTATGAATTTATATCTCATCATTTGAAGATTGAGAGCAAGTTTTAGTTTTATGGTTTTCCAATAAAGAAGGTTGTCAATATATTTTTTCTGATTTCTGTTTTTTCTTTTTTCGTTTTCTTTTTTTGTTCCTAAAGTAAAGTAATTGTGTACTTTACATGTTGTAGCATTGTTGTGGTTTTGTGGTTGGCTGGTACTGTTGGGTTTGGATTGGTTGCATTTATTGGACAATAACAAGTTGACATTTCTTGGGCAGCAGTCAACGAAGATAAATGTAAATTATTATGTCGTAAATTTGTCGAGTGCCATGTTTTATTTTCTTATAATTGAAATATTTTTTGCAGTTTTTGATTTTTTTTTTGTTTTTTTTTTGTACTAAAACAAAATTACTTACAGGTTTTGCTTTTGCAATGTTGCAACAAGAAACAAAATGTATTATCGTCTGATTATAATGATCATTATGGTTACATTTATGAAAAGTTGTCTTGAAATGAGATATAAAACACTAAAAATACTTTACCATTTGCTTTAATTCTAAAGAAATTGTTGGTATTCAAATGTTATTTTGGTTGAAGGTCACACATTTAAAAATGCGACTAAACTAATTAGATAAAAAACAGTATCTTTAGTTCTTACTTGACTATTTTTGTCTATTTGAAATTTTTAAATTCGTGTCAATTGCTTAAACATTTTATTTCTGTTCTTTGCTTTATTTTAAAAGATTCAGATATGAACAAACGCAGTCACTAAAAAATCTGCTGCTCGTAAGAGACCTTCAATTAAATGTTCTTTGCTGCTAAGACACTCTCAAAAAGAACACTTTTACTAAAAAGGATTACATAAGTGAAACTTTGAGGATTGCCTGTATGGGTATATGTACCGTTGGACTTATTAGTGAGGCCAACGGCCGCAATGTCAACTTTGCATATGGAGAATTATATGGTATGGCATAATTTTAGGCTAAACATCTAGCATAAGAGTATTCTGAAGATAGGTTAGGGAGGCTCAGATACAGATTGATCGCATGAGGTGAGTTGAAAGGCTGCAGCGGAAGTACATCAGTATCTTTACTGATGGCTCTCTTATAGGGAATTAATCTCGCAGTTGAACTGAATTGCAGATAGAATTACTTAGGACGCTGCTTGAGTTGGATCAGATGTTGGAAAGTCGAATGCAGGGAAAAAGGTACTTATTGCACTGAAAACCAGGAGACTATAAAACGCATGAGGTCCCAAAACTAAATAGCTGCGCCAGGGTAAATAAGGCGACGTTGTTGTAAGTATAATGTGACATATCACAGCGAGGCAATAAAGAGATTTTTGTGCACTAGACCCTGTGTTGCACTACGCAATGGCGCAATGTGACCAAAAGTCCTACAATAGGTAGTTTCTTTAAATCTGAAAGGGTTGAAGAGAGGCTACCATAGGCACAAACGGAGTTCAAAGAGTCCCTCGGCATAAGTGCCAGGGAGGTTCTAGGATTTACTAGGGTGCATTAAGCCACGTTAGTGGCAGGTTATGGAAATTTTAAGTTTTATATGTCCAAAGATAACACTTCCAGACTGTGCCTGGAAGACGCTGAGATATTATCACACATAGTGTGCGAATGTCCAACATACGGCCATAAGGAATTGAACCTTAGTAAAACTCTAGTAATTAATGGAGACTCCGTGATGATGGAGAAGTTCCCCAGTTACAAGTTGTCAGTATGAAACAATCTGGTGTTGGCATGAGAAAATTACTAGTCGGCTGACTGAAATCATTGTGGACGTAAGGCGGTCCGATATTGCCACTTCAATAATCTATATGTAATGGACAAAATGTGTTTGTTTGTTAGAAAGCTATAGCTGCCTATACTAGTGGATATATCTTCGTAAAGGTTTCACTGTTCGTTACTAGCTGGTGAGTAAAATAGGGTATGTATTTTATTGATATTTCAAGTGATCCCATACAAAGTAAATAATTATCATCGTGTTACTTGCGACATATTAATGTGAATAGTCTAGCAAAAACCCTACGGGATTGAAACAGTGAGCGTGTTTGGTTGTGGTACTTCCCATACAAAGTAAATATTCAACATAATGCAACTGGGAAACTATATTGGATAAAATCTCGAAATTTGGTACGATAAACCTCCTTAATCAAGCAAAAAATGTTCAGAATTAGAACAGTAGGTGTGGTGCCTCCAATTGAAAGTAAATATTTATCATTACATAACTTGGAGCTTATAATAGGTAAAGTCTTCAAATTTTGTACAAGTAGCCCTCTTATTAATGCACATGGTCTATCTAAAAATTATTGTTGAGATAGTGTTTGGAATTTCTACTCTGAAAAAACGTATATTTTCGTGTTAAATCTTGGGGGTTGGGACGTGATCATAACCGGCATAAAACTGAATGCAGTTCATATGTCTCGGCCGACGCTCTAAAGTTTATTTCCATCGGTGACGTTAAAAATTCCAACTCTACTCACTCACTGGAGTATCGACGGTGTCAGATATATTTTGGTATTTTAGTGTTACTTCAATAGAAGTATACGGACAACTTACTTCCCGCCCGCATAAAATTATCCTATCACTTTAAATATGCGAAATCATAAGCATATTTTGGTGAAAATAATAAAACTTCTAAATTGGAATATGGTACAGAATTTCGAAAACACTAGGTCAGTATATAATACCAAAACACCTTAGCATGCTCGGCCAGATCTATTGCACGAGTATAGGTTGTCATCCAGATTTTATCATTAATTCTGAACAAGTACAAAATTAACCCTTGACTTTGAGACTTATTATAGAATTGTGTGAGGAATATTTTGGTGCAAAATTGGGCAACTTAACTAGAGTTTGGTTTAAACCCAGACGTGAACTTTCGAAATACCCGGTCTTCGAAAGTTTTCTCGTTGTCTAGTGTAATCAGAAGACAAACTTCACATTTTAATATTAATCGCTATATGTAGTTTTTTCTGTAAGAAATGCTTTTTTTTAAATAATTAGCAAAGTTCTTAAAGGTTTGTTATTAATGAAAAACTAAAAACTAAAATCAATTGAATTTGCCGGCAAATAAAAATAGAAAATTGTAAAAATTAAAAAAAAATTGAATTAACAACCTCGACATCATTAAATGAATTTTAGCAAATTGGCTACATTTTAATTAATCTATTTTTCATTAAACAAACAAACAAAGAATTAAATAAAATAAAATAAAATAAATAAAAATGAAATGAATTTGATACTCGACAATATTGGGCGTACAGGTTGCAAAAGCAAATAAAATCGTTTTAAAATTGACAAAAAAAGAGTTCAATAACAAAACAAGCAGGCAGGCACACGACTGTAAGACCAAAAATGACGACAATATCAAAAGTCAGTTGAATGCCACGCAGTTAAAATCTTTTAGAATAATATTTTTCATGTGATATCAAACACACATACTTCGATAGATATCAACGGATGAATATAAAATGACACACGCGAATTTGCGGCATGTTATTGAGCACAAAAAGCACAACCACCAACTTAAAAAAAAAAAAGATCAATTGGCCATTATACAACTGCAAAACATTTTTACGAGTAGTAGTTGTGACTAAATAGCAAATGGTACAACTGTTCATAGTCATTTTGAATGCATGGATGTGTGTGTGATTATATAGAGGCGCCTTAGACGCTGATATCTACCATTTTTTAGACGATTTTCAATACAGACAGGGAAAACATAAAAAACGAACACATACTTTATATCGCCTTTGAAAACGCCAACGTTAATTCGGCGCAAATAGCATGAAAAAAGCGAATAAAAAGTAATAATAAAATGTATACACCAGAGTATTTTTGTCTATGATCATGTGCTTTTAATTTAAATTCATATGATATTTATTTTAAATTTGTTTGTCTTGTTAACCAACTTACTAGTTTCATTCATAGAAGAGAGATGTGATTTCAATAAAATTTTATTTTTGTACCAAAAGTGGTTTGGTCCTGCACACTAAGATGGTCAACTTGGTTTTGTAGCCGTTAAGACCACTTAAGGATATGATTTTGTAGGTTTGTGTTTAAAAAGGAAAAAGTCTAAAAGACAAGAAACACTGGAACTCAATGCTCAATAAGATTTCACATTTATTGCGCAATAAAGAGGTGTAAAATTTCAAAAATTGTGTAAGAAACTGGAGAATTTTTGAGTCTGTTCAAAACAAAAATATATACCAAAACTAAAAAAGACTGCTGTCCTCACCCTATCAAAAATGTATATTTAACACCATTATCAGGTCTTATACCTTCCCATCTAGTTTAAAGTATGTAAAAATAACAGCACTACATATAACTGAATCTTAATTTAGACCAATAGCTGACAAGCAGTCAAAATTTCTTTAAAATTACAGTCCCGTTTCTACCTTGACAGTTGTATCAGAATTTGTGTTCACTTCTTCAAGATTAAAAATGAATAATTGACAAAAATATAATTTATAGAAAAATATCTTCTTATATTAAAATAATTGAATTTATCGTGTTGCTAGCAATTTATTCTTTAAATACACAAATAACTGATTTATTTTAAAAATATTGTTATACGTAACCTGACTGAGTCAGCTCCTGCTTTGAGTATCAAACCTGACATGGTCCGAGTACTGGTTGAATATAAAATGGACATCACTGTCTATGTGTCTTTTAGGTCAACAATTTGTGCTATGCACAATGGGGCGGAACCCATTTTTTAAAAAGATCAGCCTTTTCTTAATGGGTGGTCCGTAAAAAATATAGTTTTATTCGAGCATAGTATTGCACCTCTTTCGTCGCGATCTAGATAAAATTATTTTTTGGAGCATAATTATTTAGGAAACATAGATTCTCCAGTGTACCCCGGAGATAAACAACGAAGTTTTACAGGTAAATCAGTCCCATATAAAACAATTGAATCCGCATTGACTAGTTGGGAAAGAGAAAACAATAAATTCAGAATGTTGACCGTTAATGGGGTAAGTCCCCTTCCACACTTGCAACTTTTGTTTCTGAAACATTTTGTTCATACTTTAAAAATTGTGTTCCTGATGACTGTGTACTTTTATACAGCCATTTTCATGTCGAAGAGAACAAACAACAACAAAAATAGAGAGTCACAGCAGAGTTTCATGTACAGTTTATTTAATCTTCCAACAACAAATACATGTGTTGCAGAAACATAAATTGCAAGTCTTGAACGGGACGAACAAAACAACCAAAAAACTGATGCTCTATGCAGATAATGCTCGAGTGTTTACTTGAACAGTTATGATTGCATAAATGCGTGACTGGTATTTCGCATTATTGCCCGATCTACCTTATTTTTTGCAGATTTATTATTCAGTAGTATTTCCATGCTTTTAAATTCTAAATGATGGCTCAGGGATGACCTATCTCTGCAACAAAATGCTATTTTAAGCACTTTTCGAAATCATGTATGAATGGTGATTAGTCAAAATACTTCTTGAGACTTCCTTGTAATTTATATGAATTTTTATTAAATTTTTTTGGACTTTCTTAGTTTAAGGAGATAAGTTTAAAAATTGTTTTGATCTCGAAAACTAAATTTTCTATTTTCGGTTAAAAAACAGCACTTAACTACTCAAACCTAAAGATAAAAAAAATATTGTAATTTAATAACAGCCATCGTATTTTACAGGGGATTAACAACAAGACCAATGCCATACAGCGGTCAAACAAACAGACAGTGAATTTTCTACTTCATCTTCTGCAAAGCATCAGCAACAGTGCAGAAAAAGTATTTTAGCTTTATATGTGGACCACAGCAGATAAAATGGGATAATAATCTTTTTAAAACTTCAAAATATAAGAAAATTCACTTAAAAGAAAAAAGGAAAGGAAAGGCTTGCCACAAGAACAAAATCAAATGAAATGAAATGCAAGAATGCAGTAGTAGCCACGCGTCATAATAATGTTGATGATGATGTTGAACACGCGCCAGGACAATCCCACGGATATGCCATATATGACAATAAATACATGGTTTATTAATTACACCAATGTCAATAGCGAATGTAATTTTGTTTTTGCTGCTTTTTTCTTTGCGTTTTTTCTTAAGAATCATTTCTTTTTTATGGGTTTTAGTTTCAGTTGTTTTAAATATTTGTCAGAGATTTGGAAAAGTGTTCTTGGCTAGTTTGTGAAATAAAATATGAGTCAATGTTAACTGTTGAAATTTATTGATTTCATGTCGTAGAACGTATAATTTAGTGTTTAAAGGCGTTAAGTACTTTAACATAGAAGATGTTATTTTGATTTAGGATAAAAATGTTCTGTTGGTGTTGATTCTAAAATATGTTGGTTTTATTTTATTCATTAGTCCTTAGGATGACATTTAGTGTTGGCAGGAAACAAACCAGTTGCGTTTTTTGTAAAGCTTTAACATTTTATTTTAAACTAGTAATAAAATTCTCATTTAGTTTTTAAAAGTTTATATATGAAAGGGGATTTTTTAGAAAAGTACAAATAAAAATTGAAATAGTATACTGAGATTTCATAGTTTAAAATAAAAAATAGTGTCGGATTATAACTTCCGATATGTGGGCTAGGCTTAGCGTATTCTGGAATTCCAATATTTATACCACTACCACTACCACTAGTGTCTTCACGTAAACCCATAGCAAATAATTCAAGAGCGCTAAATCGCACCATCACGGTGGCCAGTTGACTGAACCATTTCGAAAAATATCGCTATGGTCAAATTTTTCACTTAGTGATTGATTGTGTGAAGCGTAATATGGTATGTAACATAGTCCTATTGGAAAAACAGCCTGTAATACTTGGCCTAAATTAAACATTGTACAACGTGTTATGCTCGTAAAGAGTCCTTAAAAAAGAAATCAAATAAATCAGTCAAGTGCGAGTCAGAGTTACACAAGCAGGGTTTCCTACTACGTTCAATATACATAATTTTGAAAGTATAAGATTTATTTTCACACATCTTCACTCTTTAGTTTTATGTTTTTATTACTTGTGTTTAAAAATTTTAAGTGTCTGCTTGTTACGGTTCAAGCATATATATTTTACAATTATATCTTATAAGGGGCACCCTAAATTTTAATGTCTTTGTTATTCTTTTTATAACATACCAGGTAATATCTGACTATAGCGTGTACAAAATAATGCCAAAGTGTTAAAGTTATCGACTTCTAGGGAACACCCTTTAGTTGTTTTATTAATTTTATTTTTATTTCTTGTTGTTACAGTAAAATATACCGTATAAATTTAAAGCGTCCATCTATTCCGGTTCAAAAGTATGGCTATAATCGTAAATTATGTAAATTCTGGTCACTTGTTAAATAGCAGATACACTTTTTTAATACTCTGTGTTATTTCGAAGTATCTGCTTATTACGGTAATATGATCCTATACGTGAAAAACAAGTCACTATTCTCGAACACTCTTTTATTTTGAGTTTTACTGACTTCAGCGTACATAGTTTTAATTACAGTATGAAGATTTCAAGTATCTGCCCTTTACGGTTCAATAACGGAAGACATATAAGTGCATACCACACCACTATCGAAACATACTATCAGGTATGTGATATAAATCGATCGGTTTTCAAACAAAATCGAAAGCTAAAACCGAAGGTTTTGTTATAAGATGTGATCAAAATCGAACGGTTTCACTTTCCATTTTTGTTTCTTTTCAAATTGTTTCAAGTAAAAATTACAACTTTCTTACAAAAGAATAAAGTTGATTTTGAATCAGAAAAATGGCATTTATTTTATCCACTTCTTTTTTAATAATAAATAATTCGAATAACGTTGCAAATATACAAAGAAAAAGGTTGAGGAATACTTTAGATCCACTGAGTATGCAGGAGGCTAGGTAACAAGTGATTTAAACTGAGCTCACAACAAATATTTTTGCAAATATTTTTAGGTTCAAGGAATATTTCCGTATAAATAAGGAAGGGTTTATTTGGATTCTACGAAAAATTGAACTACATGTGAAAACTAAATTAATTCCTTGGTCATTGGTCATTGGTCATTGAGTTCGCAGGCACGTTGAGGTTCTTAGCAGAAGGCATCTTTCAAAGGTCGGTTGGAAATGATTCCGCTATAGCTATGCACAGGACTACGTTCTCGAAATCGTTGTCAAAAATGATACTTATATTAGAAAAAGTGCTATGTCAATATTGGATTAAGGTGTCAGCCGACCCAGACTATGTTCAAAAGTCAAAGCAACATTTTTTTGAAAACTTCAAAATTCCGCGGGTGATTGGTTGTATTGACGGCACCCACATTAGGATTGTGAAGCCCGGAAATCAGGATTATTTATACTATAATAGAAAAGGTTATTGTAGTATAAATGCGTTGATTGTAAGATAAAAGAAAAATATCAAAAATACCGCATGTATTCTATTATGTATATTTGTTTAGAGTTGTGATTATAAAATGAATATTAATAAATTAATAAATTAACTTCAATCGACTTTTTCTTAAAAACGTCCGTAAATGACTTATCGTTTTAAAAACAGTTAAAAAAGGTAAATTTCGTTTTTCATCACATTCTTTTTAGTTCATATTTTCATAGAAACAAATGGAAAATGAAATCGAATTTGATTTAAAGAAGAAACAACACGAAAAAATAAGTGTTTTCATCACACCTTTTTCGATTTTATGTCGTTTTTGCATCGAAATCGTTTTTCATCACATACCTGTATAATTTTTAATATTTATTGTTATAGCGACCATTGTAATACATCTATTAGGAATATTTCAAGAGTCTACATTATACCATATCAGGGATATTATTTTTTTTAATTGCGAAGCTTTTTGCTTGTCTATAGAAAATATCCAAAGTTTTTGGCGGGAATCGAACCCACAACATCTAGACTGATAGACTGCGCACTACCAATTAGTCTATCTAGACAATTATTGTATGTATTTTTTGTAGTATATTTATTATGAGTTTTTACAATATAATAATAATACTATTTATCTTATATATTTTTCCGGCTTCTGCAATAGAAAGTGTTAAAATATCAATATCAAACCTTGAATAGCATTTGTAAAATAGCTAAGGGCTTTTAATCATCTCGCACCATCAGCATCAATTTTGCATAGGTGTCATGTTCAATTTTGCAATATTTTTTGTATTTTTATAGAAACATTTGATTTTTCATCAATTATATTTAGTAATTATACAAGAAAATCAGCAGCATTAAATGGTAGTTATAAATTTTGACATTGTAATTTTCTATTTCGAATAATGCAAATCAATATACAATGCCAATGAAAAATTCTGAAGTATGGCAAGCCATTACGAAACAACATGGAACTGGATTTTCAAACCAAAGCTACAACCTATTGTAATTGAGTTAAGTCATTGATTTCAATTGCAATAAATTGTAAATCTAATTAAAATTACCTGTAATGGAGGAAACTATACCTTTAAAATGTAAAGAAAATAATACTGGAGTGGCCTACACTCAACTTTACCATACCCAATGGAAACAGATATTTTTATGGATATATTACATAAAGAATAAATTTTAAAGTATAATCGAATCGAAAAATTAATTATTTTCGATTTGATTTCCTTGCCCCTTCTAGATTATGCCCAAAATTTATACAGCTCTTCATCTCCTTAAACCAAGGGCACATACTGAATTTCATTTTGATATGTCATACGGTATGACCTGTAAAGCGTTTACAAAATTTAGGAGTAAGTAACTAGCCCTTGCCCCTTCCCAATTATGCCCAAAATTTATACAGCTCTTCACCTCCATAAACCAAAGACACATATATACTTAATTTCGTTTTAATATGTCATACATGACCTCTAGACCGTTCACAAAATTTGGGGGTAAGGAAACTACCCCTTGCCCTCTCCCGATTATGACGAAAAACTATACAGCTCTTCATCTCCATACACCAAAGGCACATACTAAATTTCATTTTGATATCTGAAACGGCTATACTTTACCTTATACTAAGTATGGTAAAGTAAAAATTAAAAAAGTAACTATTACTTGTGTATTATAGATTCATAGATTTGTACAGGCAATAAAAAAAATAATAGACCTTTTATTATCGACAAGGAATTTAACCTATTTTTTAGATTTTAGTTTAGCCTATCCTAAATATTTCATAAATTCATTATTTTTTGCTTAAATATCATAACAATTGTTTTCAATTTATACATTATAACATGCTTTACACCATGCATTACATCAAACTTCAAAAAAAGCAATAGAAATTGCACTGGTTCTTATTGTTCAAAAGAGAATGCCGTGTAAATAATGTAAATGATATGTAAATATTTTAAATAATTTTTACAATTTTCTAAGTTATCTACTTAATTATTTAAAAAGAGTATTTGCATTACATGTTTTCGTAATATACGTCATATTACGTAATCAATTCTGAGGTCCTTCCACCAAGAATGCTTAATTCCACACTCGATTACTTTTTTTAAATTTGTTGCTGGGTTGTAATTGGGTGTTTTTAATTACATATAATTACATCTATTTGAATCAAACACAAATTTCCGTTCAATTGGATACTTGGCAGACGGTAATTCATATTTTAACATTATTTTAAAACAGCGCCATCTGTTACCCAACCGTGTTTAAAATTCCCGCTTTAAAAAAAAAGATGCCTTAAAGTAAGCAGTACCTTCAAATCGGTAAAATCTATCCAGTAGTTTTTACGTGATGCGGAAGACAGAAAGTCAGACAGACAGAAAAAAATTTACTGTTTTATTATATTTATGGATTTCAATTCATATTTTGTGAATATTTTATTTAAATATCTCACTTTCAAAAATAAAAGGTACAGTACCTTCAAAACGGTAGAAAAAAAATCGGCGTACTTTCACTGCTTTTTCTCCAGTTTCTCTTGGAATTAAGATATTTTTGCGGAAGAAAATATCCTATATTGGAATCAGGATATTAAGGTACCTCTTCACAAAATTTTGTTAAAATCCATCCAGTAGTTTTTACGTGATGAAAACGTAGACAGCAAGACGCACTGACAGACACACTGACAGAAATAAGTTACTCTTTTATTACATTTATAGATTTCAATTAAAATTACCTGTGATTACGTAATTAATATAATTTTAAAATGTAAATGAGACGCAGATTATTTACTTCTACCCATGTCAAACAGACAAAATTTTTGCAATAATGAAAGGTTTTAATTAGTTTTAAATTAAAGTTCAATTAATTTTTTAATTGATTCAAATATAAACTTACATATCTTTTTAAAACAGAACAAAAAACATCTTAATTAAACAAATGATTGAATTAATTAATTCTTTAATTAAATTTAAACCTGAAACCAATTAAAATTTTTAATTTTTGAAAATATTTTTTTGTGAACTCTTTTCTGTACTCAAATGTTTATCAAAAAAAATATTGTAATTTTAACGTGTAGTTTATGGGAAAGACGCGAAAATAAAGTGGTCATAGAGAAAACTACGGACATAGAAAAAATATTACGAGCTTATAATACGGACTCTTATTTAAAAAATTAAACTAAAACAAACATTACGTTAAACGTAACTTATTTAATTATCAACTTGCAACAAATTGATTTGTCATGACAGTGTTCGTATTGAGTTACGAAACATATAAAAAATGATTTTTCAATAGAATTAAATTAAAATTTTCATTCATAAAATCTAACCCTCAAAGATATAAAAACATCAATCGAATTAAAAGAAAAAAAAAAACATCAATCTTTATAAAAATAAAACACCTGTGACTACGATGGTGCGACAGCAAACCGTAATTATGAATGCAATAATAAATTGACAAGGCTTGAGACAGCTATAAAAAATGACAGAATAATGAATCGAATTACAAGAGTGAATTTAAAAACCAAAACATTAATTGTTTATGTCGGCCGCCTTCTATTTCCCACCACAATATATCGTCACTATAAAATGCATTTTCTACAGTGACACCATATTTCACAATTTGATAAAAACGCTTTAGGAAAATTTGATATTCAACTGAAACCTAAAACTTTTTTCAACCAGTTAAGAAAATAAAAAGATTTGATATTAATAGCATCATGTTTCAGTTCAAGTTTAAGTTCCGTCGGAACTGATTTTATTATAAATTATTTTGTTCTCAGTCTTTTGTTTTTGTTACCGGAAAATGTTTAGGTATCATTATTACATGTCTGTCTGTCTCCCTGTCTGTCAGTCTTTCTTTTGAAATATTCTTATCTATTCTTTGCTGGACTAATAAAAATGCAAACAAATGATCATTATTAAGAGACAAAGCGACAGGCCTTAAAAATGTTAACAAATTAACTGTCAAAATTTTAACATAAATGTTTTACAATTCATATAAACAAATAAATGATCGTATATGTAAGTTTAACAAAAGTAAAAAAAAAAAACAAAACAAACAAATGATATTAAAATTAAAGTCAATATCTCTGAATGAATGACAAAGATGAATGAATGAATGAAATATTAAGTGAATGAACGAAGTAGAAAAACAGCAATTTGACTTAATCACGTTTGGCTCATACAGGCATTCGTTTATTCATTAATTATTACAGGGCATTAATGTTATATTTTATAAAAGTAATCCCAAAAATTGTAGCAGTAGTTATAGGAGGCAGGGTTGACAGATTTTGTTTACTCGTTTCGCAAAAATTACTGTAAAAAACCGCCAAAATGGCCAAAATGATTTTTTTGTTAGATTTAGTTAACAATTTTTAATAAATACCCAGACAAAAATTTATTAAAATTGCTAAAATTCGCCAAATTAGATATGTATGTTATTTTTTTATGTTTATTTAAAACAAATCAAAAATCAACAGAGAACACGAGAAAGGTACAATTTTTACTTAAAGAAATAATAAATTTATTGGTAAATATAATAAAGAGATTTCAGAAGTTAGAGGTTTGTTATAACCTCAGAGATTTGTCATCGTCCTCTTATTTGGATTTTATTTTACGGGAAGTGAAATACAGATGAAGTGCAACATGCGCTATTTGTAAACATATAATTTATAGCATCAGGAAAATTATACGTTTTTCTTCTTCGCAGATTAGTGTTGGTGTAATTCATAATTGATAAAGTAAAAAATTCAAAACATGGCATTTTATTTGCGGTCGTCCTGACAATATTGTAAGACTCTTACAATTGGTCTGGATATCTTTTAAACTAGTTAAGAGAATGAAAAGGTGTGTAAGACTCTTACTTTTATAGTGCGGTTATGGTTTACGTAAATATTTTATATAAAGGTACCCATCCCTGGATAAAATTCTAAAATTTATAAAAAATTCTAAAAATTATTGTAAAGCTGTGAAGAAGGTGTTTAAAATATTTAATATCGTTGTAATTCCACACTTTCTCAAAAAGTAAACACTTGAGAACCAAAAACTCTCTAACTATATTAATTTTTAAAATATTAGGATATATGTTATTTAATATCCTTTGAAGCTGTCAACATTAGAAAAACTGAGGACAAATAATTTATTGCTTCATTCAGTATATGAATTATTTGTCAAATCGATTAACTCCATCAAAAGTTTTTTAAATTTGTTTTATTGTAGTTTTTCAAAATCATCTTAAACTATTTTCAGAAAAATTAAAAAAGCGTTGATATAGACATGTAGCTGTTATCTTGAATTCAGACACACCTTAAAAAAACTGTATATGAAATGAAATTCACATTGTAAATAAGTGTACAACAAAAATGAGCGGTTTAGAGCACAAGTGATATAAATGCATTTTTTGGTTATAATTGATAATATATTATCTATTTAGATGAATTTCAGAGAAATTCCAAGTGCAAGACCCCATAGTAGAATTCTTATCAGATGCTAAGACCTAGCTACTAGATATAATATTTAATATTCACGTAATACAAAATGGTTGAAAGCATATTATACTCCTTATGCTTCCAACATCCCTTTGCATTTAAAAAGCCCTGTGATGTACATTAGGGTGGAACGAAAAACATGAAAAAATAAAGATTATAAAAAGACGATAGACAAATAATGTTTGTGATCTGCTTCATTTTAGACCTTGTTTTAATGAAATTTAAATAATAAACATAAAAATGCATCAATAAAATAAAAAATATAACTCTCTAAGGCTTCTGCGGTACCCAAAGACTAATAACTTCTCACCTAAAGAGACAAATTTTAAATTTTTTTTTTGCCGTATACCAACGTTCCAGCTTAATGAACATACCTATGAAATTTTACACTTTTTGCTCTTAACCCTTATCGGTTATTGTTTCATATACATTCAGATAACACAAGTAGAACAAATTTAATAAATAAACATAAATGTTTTAACATATGGACCTAATAGAGGGTCTAAAGCCAACTGATAACAATGTTGAAAATGTCCTGTTTAGAAATTTATGTTAAAATGGAAAAATATGCTGTATTTCATATTAAGCAATGAAGCTATTTCTAGGCCCAATTTTACAGACGATCTTTAATATCGGAATGTATCTCCAGATTAGATTAGACGGAAGATCTATAGCGGGTTCGTGAATAAATATTGGTTTAATAAAAAAATATTAGCTGAGAACTGTTTTAAATAAAAAACCCATTTACAAACCCTAATTACTTGATTAATGAAGTTGGTACCTTAAAATGAAACCAAATAAATATTGAAAGAAATACAAACGAAATGACAAATTAATCTTATTTTACCGCCATGCACAATGGAACAGAATCAAAATATTTTGGAAATATTTAGTTATTTAATTATTTTTATTTTTAGGCTTTAGGTCGTTAATTATTTTTATTTTATTTTATTTTCGATGTTTATGATGCCACATAATCATAGTGGAGTAGCGAAATATCTAAAATAAAAATAATTAACGACCGAAAGCTTAAAAATAAAAAAAAAATTAATTAAAAATGACTAAAAAAGACAAATAAACTATATCAAAATATTTTGGAAACAGTTCAGGCATTTGTTAAGTCTATTCATCCTAAATTTGACATGAGCATATCAGACGAGTATCTGAGATTTAGTTTAACGCTGCGCACCACCCAATTGCCCTACCTCTGACCTCGCATCTGGAATTTTTTTTTGAAGTTTGACGTCTTACAGACAAAAGCATAATTTTGAAGATATTAACTGGATCATTGAGATCTTGTCTAATCGTTAAAAAAAATATATTGGAATTAGGGTACTAAGGTACCTCCTTAAAAAAAATTTGTTAAAATTCATCCAGTAGTTTTTATGTGATGCGTGCACAAACAGAAAGACAGACAGGCAGATTGGGCCAATAATCCAAAGTAATTGAGGAAGAAGAACCCCTTTAAGGCAATAAAAGGGACATACCCTTATTTAGTTTCGTGGTTAAAATAAAAAATTTTAGATTCCAATTTGGGCTGCATTTCTGTTTTTCTATGGAATTGAATTGTTGCACAGCCCCTCTTTCTGGTTTCAATTTTATAGAAATAACGGCGGTAAAATGTTGGAAGCATGTAAGGAGGTAATTTCGCCACATAAAGCCTATTTTTGGACCTTTAAAAATCTTACTTTGCCGATGGCTTAAAAAAGTTAGATTAGATAATCGCTGGATGAAAATTTAAAGAAGACTGTTTCAAAAAGAATTTAAATCCAAAAAATTTTTTTTTGGAATACTTATTGGCTTGCCCTCGCATTTGAAAGAATTTTTAAACCAATTTTTCAAAAACAACATTTAGTATTTGTAATTAGTTTACCAGACTGTGGTAACCACTAATCATTAGTTTGAGTAGAACAAGGATTTGCAATTTATACCACAATAAATCAAGCATTTAAATTTAAATTAAATTCCTTCTGTAGATTTGAAAACTGAAATGAAAGTAATTGAATAAAATAAATGCTGAACATGTAGACCTTTATGGAAGACAAACAGAAATAACACTTACACGAAGCACATAGGATTGAGGCCTTTTAAACAAGGTGGCACCGCGCAAGGCAGGCGCATCATAATACTAAGGGGAACATTTTTGAATTTTTTTGTATGCTCGTTTATAAATTGTATTTTAACGTCTAACTCCATATAAAGAAAAATATAAATCCGCTTAGTTTTAAGCTCGACAGGCTTGCGTTGCCACTTTGCTTAATATGCCCTGCATATGATCGTAATATCCACATAAGTAAAAATAACGTCACTATGGTTCACCCTTTAAATTCCATTTTTAATACTGAATATTTCGAATATAATTATAATTATTCTGTGTCAATTTCAAGTGTTTGTCTCTTAGGGTTCAAGAAATATGGCCTTAAACATAAAAACCATATCTCTATCGGAACACCCTATAATTTTTAGTATTTGTTGTTATAACAGCCATATTGCTTTTGTAAAAATTTGCCCAGCTCAGATACTCCTCTGCTATACTCTTGTCAAATTTTGGATCAGTTGGCCTAGCCCTTTACAAATGGCTGAATTATTTCCAAAATATTTCGATTATGCCCCATTGTGCAATGTAGGTTATAAAAACGATAAATAAAATCACATAATAATAAACAATTTGAACTTAGTGGTATGTAATAAAAAAAAAAAAACAAAAAACTAACTCAGTCCCACTTATAATAGACATCAGTTGATTCATATTTTAACTAAATTATATTGTGAACAAGATATTTGATTGTAATAGATACTAATATAGCTATTGCTCTAACACCACAAGATCACAGATTCGTATTACAGGTGTATCAAAAATATTTGTTGACAACAAAGAACTCGACCAGTTACCCAGCAGGTACTGGCTCTCGTAAAAGCAAGCAATGCAGATTATGAATGAATTCAACAAAACTAATGAATGGATTTGGCCATGAGTTCTTGATTTTTTGTTTAGGTCCAACAAAAACTATCGTATTTCATTTAATAACTTTTTTTATTCATACAATTTCCAACTCAATTTGTACGAAGAAGAGGGGATTTTTTTATTATTTTCATTATTTTCATCATCGGCTTAAAGTAATAAAAATACAGATTATTTAAGTAAAATTAAGTCAAGAAATACTTATGAATGAAAGTGTTTTATTTTTCAAGTTTTCTCTTTCTCTATTTTAAGAGCATTAACCAAATAAAATTGGAAATTTTAATACTTTTATTTTAATTGCTTTTTGGAAGTCATTGATTTCCATTAGGAACATGATATTTTTAAAGTTCATTGTTTGTTTGCTTTAAATTTCATGTAATTTATTTAGAAAATAAATTTTGCTATCTGCTAAAAAATGTATCTTAAACAAAACGAAAAAGTGTTTAAACATTTTAAATTACAAGTTTTTATGTAAACTAACAATTCGATTTTATTTCGATAGAATTATAAACAATTTTATTTATTTAATCGGAAAGGTGGACGGAAATTGACTTTTATATGCTGGTTGGAAAATTTTAAATTATAAATATAATTTAAAAATTGATCTGTAGAGGGGTTTTTTTTTTGTATTATAATTATATTAGCTAGCTGTGCCCGCCACTTTGTTGGCGTCCCGACAATATTTTGTGCGGTTTTGCTTTGAAAGTAATCCAAAACAAATGTTGACTCTTACTTTTATAGTTCTTCAGTTATAGTTTATGTATTTTCTTTATATAGAGGTACCCATCCCTGGATAAAATTCTACAATTTATATGGTAAGATTATTATAGAGTTCTGTAAAAAAGTGTTTAATAGTGTGTACTTTCCCTATTTTTCTTATTTTCTCTTGGAAATGAGATATTTTTGCGGAAAAAAGGTATGCTATATTTGAAATAAGAAAATAATAAATTTCCTAAAAAAATATTATTACAATTGATTCAGTAGTTTTAACGTGATGTGAACTCACACTGACAGACAGACTCTGGAGACAAATATTAGCGTATTTACTGATGGATCCCTTTTGGACAGAAGAGCAGCATCAGGGGTCTACTCCGGGTATCGGAAAGACCCCTGATGCTGCAGAAACGTTTGGGTTAATGCATGTGTTGCACACCTGTCAATGTACTCGTCTACAAGGCGGTTCTAAAACGCATGAGGCAGGGGAACGCGAAGTCCAAACACGAATGTGCTTTTAAAACAAATAGATATGTGATGATAGATTACTTTTAAGAACGCATACAGAGTTGAAAATGAAGCAGCAGGCGAAAGTGTAAAAATGGGATCAGCGGTAAATTTCGGTTAACTAAAACTTTGAGTTGCACTGCGGAATACCATGTTGCACCCAAAGGTCCTACAATGAGTGGACTTTTTAAATCTAAAAAGATGGAATGGTGCCCAAAGTTCTCTTCCATGGGAAAGCTAGATCTACGTTATAGGTAGGTCATGGAAACTTCAAGTATAATGTAGGAGGCCAAATTAAAACCAAAGAACACGATACCTGGAGAATGTAACTCGCTAAGACGGTAACGCACATTGTGTGTGAATGTCCAACACAAGAGTCATTACGTACCAGTACTTTTTAAACAATTTTAAACAAACCCGATTTAAGAAACTTACACACATTCTATGGACTCGAGTAGTTACAAACAAATATGTTCGTACAATATCTGTACAACATTTAAGGAATGAAACATATTGTAACACACACACACAAGAAGAACCCATGCATCTACAGAAACGTACATCTGCTAGGTTTTAATTCAAGACAAGTTTTGTCGAACAGTGATATACAGGTACTGGCAACTGCAACAAACATTTTTACTTGGACTCGAACAGCAATCATCATACGAGTACATACCGGTACTCACTCACTTAAAAAAATCAGTTCATTTATTTATTTATTTTCTAACAACCTGATCAAAGTATTTCAGAGCATGTTGATCTTGTTGCTGCTTTTGAAAAAGGCCAAAACTTCCGTCTTGTCAAAATGTGGGTCATATTATAAATGTTGTTTACAATGTTTGTTTTTGTACCCTACGCTACGCTTTAGGTCAAGGTGTTGCAAAGTTGCATGGCTATTGTTATTTGTTGTTATTTCCGCTAAATCGCCTTGTTGTTTGTTTAAATATTGATATAGTAGCAACTTTATATTTACACCCTACACTTTTTGTTGTCGATTAAATTTAATCAAAGTTATGTGAAAGTTCTAACATTAGAAAAATAAATCGGGCAATTGCAAGTAGGAATCACAAACTTGTAAAGTCCAGCCAGTGTTAGGCAAAAAATTATACGTTTTAACGGTTGCTTTGATCGTTATAGGTTATCCCTCTGATGTTCGACCAAGAGAACAATATTCTTCTTTCTTAGTCGAACTGCGATTTTTTAAGATTTTTCTTCTTCTTTAAGGTTATTTAATACTCTGCTGCATGTTGTATGTCATGTTTAATGTGACGTTTCTTAGATCTTTCCGAATGTCCTACGTTTTAGTATACCAGGGAGCGAATGTGATCTTTCGTAGTATCTTATTTTGATGCCATCGAATGTTTCTGACAATAAGCCAAGTTGTATTGATTTTATCTGAGTCGATTTTGCTTCAATGTGACTTTTCTAGGTTACTCCAGTCGATCTCCCAATAAACCTCTGAGAGTTCAGATGTCATTTACTTACTTATTCGGATAGGAACGCAAAAGTCTTTATGCAGTGTGAGTGTCATTTTTTAACCACGTCTCCAGATGAAATAAATGGATGCTACTTGAGGGCTTTTGCATTGTCAGCAAATATTGATGTGTGGGCTCGCCTGTAACCGAAATATACAACAAGTATTTCATGAATCCCAATTACTACCTGTAGACTACCGACCTTAATTGGCTTAGGTGACTTAAAAAACTCCTTCTCTAAGTATAAACTTACGACGACTTAAATAACTTTTAATAACTTATGATCATTTTGTGGAAAATTTTGCTTCATCTTGTAAGTTAAGCCTTCAGCCAGATTTGTCAAACGTTTGAGACACATATTTTCTTTCATCCTTTCGTACTACATTAACTAATCCATACTTTTGTTCAATAGTATTTTATTGTCTTCAGAATCAAAGTTGATGGTATGAAAGTATTTTTCGTTAAATGTTTCTGAAATGATTTTTACATATTTGATAATAGACTTTCTTATTGGTCTATAGAAGTCCACCTTTAAGTGATCTTTTCCTGCCTAAGGTATAACAGTAATTAGAGAAACCATTCATTCTGGTGGAAAGTACTCAAGGAGTAGAATGACAATAAAAATGAAAAGAATTATTGTAACTACACTCCGTGATGAGAAAGAACTATATATTTATAGTCTAAAGTAAAAGCTAGTGACAACAAGAGACTCATTGCAAGCAACGTAAACTACTCCTCGGGTACCAGAAATCAATTATGAACAAGAGGATTCATAAGGAGGGTTCATAGTAGTCTGCTTCGGAAATAAATTGTGAACAAATTATTTCTAATTTGCACATTTAACGTAACACCTGCGGTACTTCCCTAATTAGTCCAAACTCGCATTGTGATAATTTCTTGCATGAATCTGCGAATTGTATGTAATTAAACATGAATCGTTTCCACTGCTGTCTTTAGCATTTTGTATAATTTTTTGCGTGGT
The DNA here is from genome assembly GCA_949628195.1 of Phasia obesa. Classification (NCBI taxonomy): domain Eukaryota; kingdom Metazoa; phylum Arthropoda; class Insecta; order Diptera; family Tachinidae; genus Phasia; species Phasia obesa. Next base: position 154,356,316 of record OX451215.1, read on the forward strand.
ATTTAGAAATAAAACTGACTGGCAGACTGACTGACTGACGGTCTTTGATGTTGTCATTATCACATGCAGCGCACGCGTAAGAAAATAACAACGACGAAAAGTTTCCAAACTTACAAACTGCGTAGGTTGGTAGGCAGGTACTTCTTTTGTCAGATACTCGCATTTAAATGCACACAATCTCAATGAGCAAAAGCCAAAATATGCTCCAGTATATGCAAATCTAAACAATAGTCTTTGCTTTTGTCTTTTTGTAAGTTCGTCTGTCTGTCTGACTGACTGACTGTGATTGCATAGTATTGTTGCAAGAGCCAACTGTCACAAGTATAATAAAATTTGAAAATTTATTGCTTAGTATTTGTAATTTGTTAAGACCATTGTTTTATTGCATTTATTGCTTTTGTTGTTTTTATTATATTTGTTTTCTATCGACTAAATAACCTTTAGATCTAACGTTGTCGCCTCTTCAGCTGACAACAGTTGGTCGTGTTGACTTTTGTTGTTTTCCTTCAAAATCGCTTTTCATTCATGAAAATAAAATGTCGATCACAAACGTAATTGTAATTTCAACAATAACTTTTAAGATTAAAATTTTTGATTATGATGACTAAAATACTGGCCTAAAAGCGATGACGACTAGTTAGTGACGAAGCCACAAATCTGAACAAGTGTTTTTTTTTATTTCAACGCTTGATTATGATGACTAAAATACTGGCCTAAAAGCGATGACGACTAGTTAGTGACGAAGCCACAAATCTGAACAAGTGTTTTTTTTTATTTCAACGCTTGAAGAGGGTGTTTTTTTTTTGAAAACTATCAAAAGCCATGGATAAAAGACACACTTTAATTTAAATTTAACAGAGTTGCCATGAGCGTAAGAAAAAATTTCTTCAAACTTTAAACATTGAAGATTTAAATCCATAAAAATAATTGTGCGAACTAATCACATAGTAAGGAGGGTTAAAAAGTTATATAAGCCTTAATTAAGGGCTTAGTTGAGCTCAATTTAAGTTACAAGAACACAATTATTAAATTGAGCAATTAGAACATAATTGCGTCACTAAGTGAATAAAATACGAAATGCAACCCTGCTGTATGTCTATTGTGAATTCTGTTCAGTGAGAAAAATTTAGTTCACTGCAGTCACAATAATATTAGGTAGTAGCTTTACTACAACAACATAAAGCACGTGTATTTGTGGGTTAAAATTTAATTTACAGATGTCAAAACGATCTCACTAAAATAAAAAATTACAAAGCAAATTGTGGGTTTTTACTTTAAATTCTTTCAATTGTATCAAATAAAATCGTACAATTTTTTAAAGCGCAACTTTTATCAATTTTTTTTAAAAGAAAAACAAAACAATGTTTTTTCAGCTGGCAAATACTAATTGAGTAAGCTTAATTGATCATGTGTAAATACTCAACTAAGAATAAATTGTCTCAATTAAAAAAACATGTCTGAACAGGGTTTAAAAAAAATGGACATACAACTTATATTTGTTTGAAATTTGCAACTGGAGGAATGTAGCGCTGTTGCTTGTTTTTATTATTTAGCTAGCTGTGCCCGCGACGTCATGGGCGTCCTGACAATTTTAGACCGAAAATTTCAGTACCTTTAAACAGGGAAATAGCGTTTTTTCATTGCTTTTTCTCCACTTTCTCTTGAAAATGAGATATTTTTGCGGAAAAAAGTATCCTATATTGAAATCTGGGGTTAAATTGCGCCATTTAAAATCGATCGAAATTTCAATAGAATTTAAATGGAAAATTTGATCGATATCGAGTGCCGTAATTTGCCCCCAGGATGCTAAGGTACCTCGCCACAAAATTTTGTTAAAATCCATTTAGTAGTTTTTACGTGATGCGAACATAAATGAAAAACAGACTTTTTTTATTTTTTAAGAAATAAATGTTTATCTTCCCTTGAGTTAGCAAAACATAAAATTAAAAATAAAAATAAAACATTCAAATAAATTAAGGCAATACAAAAAATTGGCCACAATACATTGTTGCGAGGAATAAAATAATCCAATACTTAATTTTTTCTTTTTGAAAAGTTGTTTTATGGCGTATTCTGGATTTTGAAACCAACCCGATTAAATAATTTTGATCGATCAAACAAATTTCAAATGCATCCAGTAAAATTGTGTAGTTAATTGCTTGTTTTTAAAGAAAACTAAAGTTTACTTTATGACAAAATTGGCTACAATACATTTATGTTATTATTTACATGTATGGTAATTTGAGATAAAATATACTTGATGTATACGAGCAAATAATTATAGGGTGTTTTCTTATAGAGACGGGGAACTTTAAAGTAAAAAAAACTGGGAAAAACGTTTTTAATATCTATCCATTGGCTTTAATAATTAGATCATTTTATGACATTAAAGTTTAAGTATGAGAATATAGGCACCTTCCCATTAAATGTGGCCGCATTTCGGCAATAACTTGTCGAATATCCGCTTGCAAGTGCTCGATCGTCTCTATACTTTTCACAGTCCTTGGACTTTAAATAATATAGTGGCGTCAAATCACAAGAACGAGGTTGCCAGTTAACAGGTCAATTTCTTGAAATTATTCGTCACACAAATGTTTCACTCAGTAAATTGATTGTATTAAACAATGAGTGAGACATCGCAGCAACCTGCTGAAACCACGTGTTTACAGTACTAACGGCAGCCTGAATTCTCTAAAGTCAAGAACAAAGGCTGTTGGTAGCACGTGACTCAATAAAAGTTAAGTTGTCAAAATTACAAATCGGTTGCTTATAATCATTGAGGGCGGAAGGGGGTCGGAAAGGACCCATAAAGAAAGTGGCCTGATTCGATTTTTTACATTAATAATAATACAATTTTTCTGGATGTACTGGTATTTCAACAATGGCTTAAGGGGATTATTATCGCTTCTAGTACTCATTTCACCAAAAGTGGTTTTTATCACCGAATAAAATATTTAAATGAAATTGTTTCACTTCATTTTTTTAAATACATTTGAAAAATTTGCAAGTGTTGCTCTAGCGTGGTAAGTGTCAAATAAGCTGTCACAGACTTTAATTGCCAATTAAAGTTCTTCGCCTCTAAAAGACACGCTTTAGAGTTAAATTAACAACTGAAGAGCAAGAGCTGTGAAGCACCAAAATAAAAAACGATTCTTACAGGTTAAATAATAATTTTAAAGTTTTAATTCACCCCTTAAGAAAAATGCTTATAATATTTTATTAAAAGTAGTTTTTGGAAACACAATGAAATTGAAAAAATGCAATTTCCATAAATTTGACACAGTTGGCAATTGTATTGATATTAAACGAATTGCATGTCTCTTAACTGCCATTTAGCCGCCAGCCTGCACCCATTCATTGACACACACGCACACAATTTACAAGATATTTATGATTTTATGAATGAATGAATTGTCGTAATTACAACAGCATGTATAATATTATGGAAATCATACACTATGGGTTTCATTAAATTAAATATTGCGATGTTTAATTGTGATTTTAAAATAAATTTCATAAAAATGAAAATAGAATTTCCAAACTGATTACACGGACTATCTGAAATATCTCATAGCCAAAGACCTAGAGTTTTTAATTATTGCACACCAAACATATTATTTTAGGACCGGAAGTATAATTTTTTAGTAATCCTATGAGGTGTAGTGGGAATAAACCGTTTCTCAAAAATGCTTTATGTATCCCGCTTCGACCATCATTGATTTCTCGTCTCGGATTGGTAGTTAATGACTGCCTTACTTTCACTGAGGGTCTTGCTAGGCTTTATCCTCGACTGTAGTATTTTTAAACTAGCAACCTCTTGCTTCATTAGAAGGTCTGTCGTAATTGCTAAAATTTTTCTCAGATAAATATTCCCCATAGCATCCATTTGTTTGTGCAGACCCAACTGATTATCCTAGATCTAATGTTAGCCTTTCACTAATGCAGTTAACCAGTATAGTAGGTACCCCAATTATATTCAAGCTTATGTTGGCCTTCCTGACGACGTAGCAGCGAAACATACTCGAGTCTTTGGTGGCAAACGAATCCTCAATCCCAAATTACCTAGAAGCCCATTGGTGTATTAAACGATAAGTTTCTGCATAAAATTTTATAAGTTTTTGGAACTGCTTACTTCTTTAAATATTATTATATAAAAAAAGCTGTGCCCGCCACTTCGTCAGCGTCCTTCAATATTTTGTTCGATTTTGCTTTGAAAGCATTCCACACCAAAGACCCTTACGTTTTTAGTATTCAGGCAATTAATGCCTATATTAACTGTGTTCCTTCCTTTAGAAAGGGATAGTAGAAGATAAGACAGATGGTTAGTGCGATAGTAAAGCTTCGCAAGCGCTTCTGATGTTCTTTAGGTGAACTAGTTTAAAGCTAGCATAGCCAATTAATAATTATTTTACTTCGCCAGCTATTTAGAACTATGTGGTAATACCTGCGTTTTTACTTTATAAAAGCGAAGTATTCATATCTGGTTATTTCACCTGCGTACTTTCACTGCTTTTTCTCCACTAGATATATTTGCAGAAAAAGGTATCCTATATTGGGACCAGGATACTTGGGTATCTCCTCACAAAATTTTGTTAAAATCCGTTTTTACGTGATGTGAACGTAAACAAAAGCAGACAGACAGACAGACGGATATGAGTAACTATTATATAGATGTATAGATATAGATAGAGTCTTCGCAAATAAAATAATTCAAAGACCAATTTATCTCTAGTTGATTCCACCTTCTGTCATACCTTCGCATGGATCGTCGTCAATGGCTGTTTGATTGGTACGGTTGTGGAGCGCTTTCGATCTGAGGACAGCATTATCATTTACTGGGGTAACAAATTCAATCAACTTAATTCAAACTTTTTGACAAAATCTCTAAAAAGAATCGTTTGATTATTGTTGACAAAACTCTAATGGTGACTAAATACGTCGGTCTTATTATAGACTTACAGTGTAATGTGAAGATCTGACCAGGTTGACTTGCTTTTTGCTTTACTATAGCCTGGACTGCGACTAAACTAGAGCATGTTTGAGTGCTTCTGAAAGATTATGTAGATAGCAAACGAATAAGGCATAAGCTAAGAATCCTTAGATGATAACTGGGGACATAGATACGGCTTCTAGCCTTTGACTATCATCTGACTGAGATAAAAATCGATTTGTTACTGTTAGGACAGGAGCTTATTGTGTGAGGACCATTAGCAAGTGCAAATTAAATAAGCGAAGTAAGCAATGCAAAAACTATTTATCTACTCTAGAAGATTTTCAAGAAGCCTACAGGCTAGAAGCTTCTTGCAAATCTTTGGGTCGTTAATGAAAATCGGTAAGTATTATCCTGACTTTATGAAAGAGTCTTCCAGCCAACAAACTGCATTAATAACAAATCTTAAGAAGGACTTTGTTATTCTTCGACCCATTGTGTTAAGTAGTAGTAAATTGCATATTTTATTTTTCACACACTACACATCAACAACGCACACGTACACAAATTTTGATTGAACATTTTTTAATGAATTAATTTTTAGTAAGAAATTTTAATTGACTTTATAGTTTTGACAAAAACAAATAATAAAGACAAAAATTATGATTTTGCAAACTTAACAAATGCATAAAAATTTTGTTAAATGAAAAAAAAACTCAATTGATTTTCCAAAAAACAAAGAATTAAAATTGTGTCACACAAATACAACCATTTTTTCGCAAATTGTATGAGGCAGATTGGGAAAAATAGAAAAAAATGAAACTATTAAACTTTAGCAGACGAAAATTAAATTGAACTGAAATGATTTGCATGAGTATATGCCTCTCTAATACAAATTTATGTATGTGTATTTGTAAATTTCCATATGCCAGTGTGTGAGTGCAATGTAAACTAATTCAGTCTATTGAAATTAAAATTCTATAACTTTCAGAAAATTTGCATTTCAAGCGACAAATGTAAAACATTTGTTTTATCGCGTTGACACTTAATTACGAATTTAGGTTAAACAATTCTTTCTTTATACGACAGCAAACCACAATATTTTTTTTTCTTGATTTTAATATAAAATATGTAAATAATTGTCTAAAATATTTAAAAACAAAAAAAAAAAAAAAAAAAACACTTATTAGATTACCTCGGGCTCGGTTAAACAAATTCTCTTGAGCATGAAAATTTTTTAGGTTTTGCTCTTAATTCCAGCCAATATTTAAGAACTTTTTTCAATAAAAACTGCCAGTGCGTTTTAAGGCATGCAAGAAAACGTAGTAATTTTAATTATAATATTGTTAACATTTCGTTTCATAAAAATAAGTACGTTAACAAAGTGAACTTCAAGGTTTTCCACTTCCTACATTATATTTTACTCTGAGTACCAGTCGGTAAACGAGAACTCTGAGAAATGTTAATGTTATCGAAAGACTTATGCATGGGAAATGTTTCAATTAAATTATAAATGTTTTTTTTTTTTAACCGACTTCAAAAAAAGAAGGAGGTTATCAATTCGTCTGAATGTTGCTTTTTTTTTTTTTTATGTTTGTGCCCGCAGAACTCAGTCATTTTTGAACCGATTTTAAAAATTTTGCACTATTAGAAAGGTTATGGCTACAGATTGGTCCCATTTTAAAAGAAGTTCAAAATTTTAAAAATTAAAGGGTGTCCCCATACAACATACATGTTTTTTACGTGTATTATGAACTTTATAGGTCACCAATTTAAAATTAAAAAAAAGTGCGTATCACTGTAGCTCCCAACAACAAAAAGTAATTAAAAAATAAAATTAAAAATTAAAGGGTGACCCCATAGGTGACTTAATTTCACCTTTATTCTCCTATCTTTTGAACCGTTATAGACAAACACTTGAAAGTTGCACAGAATGTTCGTTACTATGTCTGTTATAATAAGTATAAATATTTAAAATTAGAAATTAAAGGGTGTCCCATTAGTTGGTTTATTTTGATAATATATGGCCAAACTTTTGAACCTTTATAGACAGACAGTTGAAATTTACAAAGTACTTGTATTGCTAAGTCCGCTAAAATAACAAGTGTAAAATATGAATTTGGAAATTAAAGGGTGTCCCAATAGTTAATGTAAAAGTAATATATATGGCCAAACTTTTCAACTGTTATAGATAGACAGTTGAAATTTACAAAGAACCTATATTGCTTAGTCCGCTATTCAAACAAGTATAAAACTTGGATCTATAAATTAAAGGGTGTCCCCATTATTGATGTTATTTGACCATTATGTCCTCATCTTTGGAACCGTTATAGACAAACACTTGAAAAATAGACAAAATGTTCACTACTATGTCTCGAATAAAAACAAGTATAAATATTTAAAATTGGAAATTATAGGGTGTCCCAATAGTTGATGTAATTTGATGTATATGGATACAAAGTTAAAATTTAAAAAGAATCTGTATTACAAAGTGTTCTTTAAAAAGTATTTATATTAAAATTTGAATTTAAAGGGTGTCCCAATAGGTGTCGTCATTTGATATATATGACCCTATCTTTTAAACAGTTATTGATAAACACTTAACAATTAGAGAGAATGTCCATTACTATATCTGTTATAATAAGTATAATTATTTAAAATTATAAATTACAGGGTGTCGCAATAGCTTATGCAATTTGATGTATATGACCAAACTTTTAAACCGTTACAGATAGAATGTTGAAATGTACAACGAACCTGTATTGCTACGACCGCTATAACTAGTATAAAATTTGAATTCGGAAATTACAGAGTGTCGCAATAGTTACCGTCTTAAAGAAACATGCCTTTAAGTTTGTCTGTTTTGAAGTCGGTTTTTTTTTGCAAGAATTATTTGATTTGTAGTTGGGTTTACGTCGCTGCTTGCAACGTACAATGTCAATTGATTCCGTTTTTACTCCACTCTACTTGTTTAGACAATGAAGCCAATTGAAATGTGGATCCTAGTAGATAGTTACACCCATCTTCATTGAAATATCTAGGTTAGGTAAGGTTAAGAAGGGTTGTGCTTTCCAACACACTTTGGTTCTCTTTGCTATTGGTTATAATCTTGTAGTAGTGGCTCATCGATGGCTACACTAATGCTACCCTAACTAGGTTATTTTCCACCCAGCCCAAGATTGCAATGACCAGGGAGCTAGCACAATCTAGCCCTATACTTGTCCGCCAGCACATGGATATACTTTTTTCACTCACCTAGAAGCCCTGATTTGACACTGTGTCCTTTCAGGGCTTTAGCTGCCGCTTGGCTCTTGACGTACAGAGTGACCTCTTCCTCTTCTAAAACATGTCCAGATAACAGCTCGGTGGCTTTCAAAACCGCCATCACCTCTGGTTGGAACACCACCATCTATAAACATCGCAATCCCATCGTACAGCTTACGGATCCCAATCTCCTTTTTCGAAAAAACTACCAAGGGTATCCTGCAGAAATCAAACTCAGTATCCATAGCGTCCGTTGAAATATCTAACAAGGTTACCTATACTGGTCCTTTAAAGCCTATTCTATTTGCTCGAAGATATTTGCTTCTCGAATAATGGACTGGCGGAGCTTCCCAAAGAGGGTAAAAAATCGTTTCCTCTTTGTCCTGTAGACGGCAGCTACAACAATGTCTATTAGGGCAGCTACAACAATGTCAAAGCGGGTAAAAAATCGTTTCCTCTTTGTCCTGTAGACGGCAGCTAAAACAATGTCTATTTGGGAGGTCTCGGCCCAATGACCTGTCAAAACTGACATTTGCTATAAAAAATCCTTGATATTCCTACTTAACAATTAAACTGAATGTTGTCATTGCAACTATTCAGTTTGCTCCATCTTACCTCAGCTATCTGAAAGTAGTACTGAAAAATTTTGTTTCAAATAGCGCGCACATTCCCAATCAGGTCTGTATTTTGCCGGACTATGCACATTAGTCTAAAGGTTTCTAATGCAAAGTTTTAAGAATCTAAGTATTGTAGTTTTGTAGGTGGACGATAATAATTTTTCACTTTGTATGTAAGGTACCACGCCCACTATCCCAACCCAGTCTGTATTTTACTAAACTATGCACATTAGAGGAAGGGTTACTTGTGCATGTTTTGTACTTTGTATGGGCGGTACCACGCCCATCTTCCCAATCCAGTCTGTGTTTTGTTAGACTAATGTGCATGTCTGAGAGTTACTTGTGCAAAGTTTCTATACTATACCTACTGTAGTTCTCAAAGTACACTATAATAATTTTTCACCAGCCTGTGTTTCGCTAAACTATGTATATTAATAAGGGAACAATTAAAAGAAAGTGGCCGTAAAAGTAAATTTTTCCTTCCGTTAAAACCTTAGTTGGGTTATAATGAAAATATAAAAAAATTGGCAAAATCGGTGCAGCCTATTTTAAGTGATACGATTAGCAATGAACAACATTTGATATTATTTACATAAGATGATTTACTAGTAGTGTGTTATTTAAAAAAAAAAATGCACCCGCAAAAAAACACACTCAAATATCGTGCTATGAATGTTAATAAATCAATGCTGTCATTGTTGTCATTGAATGTAAGAATTCTTTCAAAGGGTCATGTGATTATAATATTGCCCACAGTGTCTGATATAAATCGAGAGAAGTAGCATCGGGACCAAAGGCAATATGTTTTAACAGAATGTTCCCATGCCACGCAATATCAAATGCGTTGGAAATATCTGGAGCCACTTAGTAGGAAAATCAAATAGGCGCTCGGTTAGTTAAGTGTTGCCTTCAAATACTTAATAACATTATTGTAATTTATCTCATTTTTGCATTACTTTAGAGAGAGTAGAATAAATTATAATTGGCGATAATTATCAGGGTTGGTACCCCCCCTTTTGGCTATTGGGAACCTTTCACCACTTTAAAAATTCAAAGCATGAAATAAAGTCCTGAGAAAGGTTACCAATGGCAGCGCCAATATATATAAGAGTATTACTTTAATACCAGTTCTAAAATTTAATCTGGCCCAAAAGATTATGTTGTGATATGCTGAAACCTCGTTAACCACACGTGATAAAAACAATATCGTTGGCATAGTAACCGATACTCTGTCAAGCACGGGCAAAGGTTTATTAATTTCAAGAATCTATTCCAGCCACCTTAACATTATTATTCGCCTCAGTGAGTACTTTTTTATCCTATAAAAGCACTTTAATATTGAAACGTTCCATATACGAGCATCAAACAAATGAACATCACATTTAAAACATTTTATTAAAAGTTCCAACGAACTATAAATTGTTTATTTTTCGAAGTAATTACACATGCTGCCCTCACCTCTGCCCAGTAGGAAATATTAGTTGAAGAAATAATTCTAGGAAGTTTTTATTCGAATTAATTTAGATGAATTCAATTACATTTTCTAGGATATTCAAAAGTCCTTGAGTAATTTACATACATATTTTAAGCGACTACAAAAGAAATTCAGTTTTGTTATATGTAATAGAAAAGGGATTCACTGAAGGAAATTAAATTCTATTTTGATTGATGCACATGGATTCTATTACCTTGGCTCGAAAGTCATTACATGCAATAATTGGGTTGTCATTCCCAATGCTGAGTTTTGCTTAATTGTAAAACATCGTTCTCTATAATAAATAAAGTATAATTTTTGTAAAAAGTTTTATATGAAGTATTTTTAAGAGTTTTTTTACATATACATATATTTATGTTTGTACTCTCAAAAAATTTGATAATTCAAAACCCAGCATGCTATAATCAGCTTTGTTCTGTAATCCGAAACCGAGTGAAATGTAATCCGAATGAAATTTCAAATTATCATACCTTTTAAATCTTACAACATTTTTATATTACTTTTATACATTTGATTAAAGACCATTCACATAACTTCCATGATTGCTAATTTTTTTTTAAAAATAAGAGGCGCAACTAAGTTATATTTTTCTTTAAAAATTTATTCGATTTCAATTTCACTCGGTTTCGAATTACAGAACATAGCCGAATATATTTAAAGTAGGGCGAGTATATGTACTAGTCTTGGCAATGCGTAACACTCTACCAAATGCGAGTATAATGGGTTAAAAATAATTAAAATAATGATATGTTTCATGCTACTTGCAAATTAATTAATTTCCTAAGCATTTGTAAACCAAATTTATTTGAAAATGTTAATAATTTTATTTGTATATGATTTTTTATATTCATAATATTTCTGTTTAACAGAAACAGGTTTTTTATATTTCATTAATTATTTTTTAATTCTATTCAGTCTTTCATTCATTCAATCGCACAGTGTTTCGGTTTGATATAAGAACTGCTTGAAAATTGAAGGTGTAATTCTTGATTTACGTAATTTTGTAGCCAGTTATATCTTGCAAGCATCCACATAACTTCCTTGTACGAGTATATTGAAATTAAAAGCTCGAATATTTTCTTTTTACAGATTTTGCCCCAAATTTTTAATCTCTTTAAATTATATTGTTCAACATTTTAATCGAAGCTAGATTACCTATAAATAGTATACGTATATTATTATAAACGTAATAAACCTGATAGAATTTCATACAATTTGAATGTGTATTTAATTCTGTTATTGTTTAGAACAAGCTTTTATAAATTAACTGTTAAGGCTTAAATTCATTTATAATCTTTGACTACTAATAGGGTTGAAAGAATAATTTTTTTGTAAATAAGATGATTAATTTTAAAGAAAAAATGGAAAAATTTAAGTAGACTCTAGCAGAATTTATGTAATTCATTTTTAGGATCTCTACATCTTTCATCAGCATTCTTCGCGTCTATATACTTTGGGTGTTTAGTTATAAACATCATAATCTAGCATCAAACGAAGCCATAACCCGAACTCTACAAATTTAAAAAGATGGTAGATGGATGGTTCTCAAGCTCGGCCATTGTAATAACGATAAAGAAAAGGTAAAGAATCTGTTCTGCCTGAAAGAAAGCTGCACGGTAGTGAACGTAGTGTGTCAATGTGAAGCATTGGCAGGCATAGGAACTCAAGATAGAACTACCAGACAGCAACCACAAATTACTAAATCGAAAATTAAATGCTTATGTCAATAATTGCACTGAGTGATAAGTTAGCAGGTTGGCAACATTTAGTTGACGACCGGAAATAACTTAGAGCTTGAAAGTTTGAGTATGCTTGCTTCCTACCCAATTATTATACCAAATTACATTTCAGTATGCTTGTAAGAATTGATCAGTATTAACCATACAGGATTTACAGAATATGTAATCGTATATTTCATAAAGTATCAGTTTTGATACATATTTTTTTTTTTTATTACGAAATTACAAATCACTGTGGCTTGATTCATTCATAGTTTTGCCCCTTAAACTTGGTTTAGTTGAAATAAATTCATGTCTATTTATTACAAGTTAATAAGAAATTATCATGTTAAATAACAATAAAATAAACAACAACAATAAGCACTAAATTATTTGTAATTGTAGGCGTTTTAACAATATTAAGTTGTCATTGATTGTTTAAAGTATAAATCGTGTTTTAGAAAAACGAAACAAAGCCAGACGCTTGAGGTAGGAAATGCTTATTAATTCATTTGCAAATAATTTTTATTGGTGGCCTAAAGAGCACTATTGCATGGCACAGTGGTATAATTTATCAGAGAGAGAAATAAATTATTCAAGTGGATTTGAGTTCATAGTTTTTTTAAAATGTATCTAGATATTTTAGCGTTTTATATAAAAATTTAATTTGCCAATTTTGTCTGTCTATATTAAATATATACAATATTTTTCGAGCAATTATAGTTGCAACGAAAAACGGGTTTATTCCAGTTTCAGTTTTAATTAGTTTGAGATGAAAATTTAACTAAAAAACTAATAGAATCAATTATTTATTAAATTAGAAAATATTTTCCATCTTTTCTAATTAAATATTTAATGAAATTAATTAAAAAGTTCATAAAATTTTATTATATTAATAAAACCTCTAATTCTTTTTTGTGTAGTTAAATTTTATTATCACAGTCAATTTCACTGAAGCCCTCTTTAAAATCTTAGTTGTATGCGTCCTGACAATATTTTATTCAATTTTTCTTTGAAAGTAATCCACACGAAATTCTAAGTCTCTACGTGTTTACTTTATATAAATGTACCCATCCCTGGATAAAATTCTAAAATTTATATAAAATTCGAAAATTCGAAAAGCTATTGTAAAGCTCTGTAAAAGGCATTTAATATATTTTAATAGTATCAAATACAAATTTTATTCAGTTGGCTATTTAGTAGTAAGTAATTTGTATTTTGTAATTATATTAAAACAGCACCATACGTTGCGCAACCGTGTTTAAAATACCGCGCTATCAATTGATATTTTGGCATTAGTTTAAAACAGCGGCATCTGTTGCCCAGGAAATTAAGGTACATCCTAACAAAATTTTGTAACAATCACAAATTATATCAGGTATTTAATTTTAATTAATTAAGTGTTACAATACGTTTATAGGTTATATATAAACTTCAATTACAGCGAAAAGAAACAAAGACCATTCCTCATTTAAGTGAAAACACAAAGAGTCTCTGGTGGGGTTCAAACCCAAAACCCCCAGGCTGATATATATGCAAAGTACCCAACCGAAGCATCGAATATAATAAAAAAAACAAGCAAGAATACTATATTCGGCCTTGCTAAATCTTATATACCATATACATTATAGTTATGTTATTGTTGCTTTACGCTGCACAGTGGTTTATAAACTTTTTATTTTTTAAGTATTTCAGTAGGTTTTTTTTTACGTGGTGAACTTACTTATGTTCGGATTGTTACTAGAAAACATCGACACTTTTTATAAAATTTTTAATAAAATAATATTAAGTATTGGCCTGATAGATATCAAGTTTCGTTAAAAAGTTACACGCCTCTGAATTAAGAAAACGAAAAAACTACCATTTTCAAGGTTTACATAAATTAAACTTGCTTAGGTACTAGCAAATTTGCCAACCATTTTAAAGCCAACATACACATAGCCCTGCAGCATTATCCAAACATAGGCAATTTTGAAAAGATAAATATGATTTAATGTAAAATTCCTCCAAGTGCAAAACACCCTTCATCATTGGCTGCATAACCCAAGAAGAATTTGACAGCGCCATTGTTAACCAAGGAAGGGTAGCCACTTTTATAAAAAACCAATTTCGTTGAAATATATCTTGTTGAAACATATCCACGTCATAAAATACTAAAAATTTGTAAGGATATCTGAGTCCGGTCACAAGTTGTGTCAATTCTAATTCTATACTTTACTTGTCAAAAATTACCTTAACGTAAATTTTCCAGTTTTAAGGGCAAATAACATTTGCAAAATGCAATGGGAAAATTTATATACTTTTCTCCAATTAATTGTATAAAAAGTATGAATTTAAGCTGTAGGAGATACACAACCCTTGTGCATATTTTTTCAGTTCACACATAAACTGTAAATAAGTCCACCAGACAAGTAAGCAAATTTTGTAGTTATTTTAAAGGATTATCTAAATTTAAAAAATCTTAACATTTCAACTACAAATAAACTATTGGGGCCATTTAAAAAATTGTATAACCGAGGTACCCAATTTTGGGGGCCTCGATACCCTAGGGGACTTAGGAGAACACCTCTACTTTGTCTCTTTGAAATTCCATTAATATATAATTTAGTGATTCACGGGCTACCGAATCATTTCCATGTTTTGTTTTCAATTTCAAAACACTATATCTCCAATTTTTACTCTTTTCATTTCAACTTCAGTTGTTCTGTTATAATATAAAAATTGACTCCATAACATGTATTGGTTATAATTTAATTTTTGGTAACTTTTGGGGTAAAATCTTAATTTTTTGCTTTAGAGCTAACAATAAAAATTACTTGTTATTGTAGCATGTTAACAAAAGACTACAGCTAAAATCATTTCTTAAAAAAATAACAATTGACAGAAATATGAATTATGAACATTTTGTTAAGTTAAATGCAAATACTTGTTTGTTATTAACTCTCGTATAAAACTGAAACAAACGAAGAATAAAATGTTTGGTTATGGCTTATTTACAATATCATTAACAGCAATAGAAACAATTTCATTACGTATGTTTTGGATCATTTCTCGCATGTTATGTGTTAGAGACAGCAGCCCACACACCGGAAGTTGCTACTTAATGAATTTCTTAACAATATAGAGATTTAAAATCAAGTTAAACTCGTATTATTATTTGATGAGTAACAAAGTTATCAACATAAATACCCAATAAAATAAATGAAATGAATCTTAGTCTCTCATCATAAATGGTTACCTAAATTATGTATAAAAATTAAACTTTAGTTAAAACCTTTAACTTAACAGATCAACTCTTTAGTTTAAGTGTGAAGATCTTGATTGAAAAAAGCAGTTAAAGTAGTTTATTATATTTTGTCAACATTGCCTTTTCAGTTGTGTATCTTAAGGGTGCCTATTTTATGATCATTAATTTTTAAACAAAAAATTGTAGATCATTTTAAAATGTGTTTTTAGAATATACTCACACAAATGTACACACCTTTTCTGTTTTTAGTTTATATTTTTTTTTATTTTTTTTTTTTTTTCAATAAAATAATTTTAGATTATAAACTGTTCAATATAAAAATTCGTTTAGGAAAATTGTGCTTAATCAAAATCACTAAAAAATTTATTCTTGCATGTTCAGAAAAAGTCAATCAAATTGAAATATTTTTCATGCCCCAGATATTTTTCCACCAGCAAAGGGAAACATTAAGTGCATAAAAAACCCCAATGGTTATCTGTACATATGATAATACTGTAACAGGACCATTTCTGTACATGAAATATTTTTTTGAACATTTTGTTGCTGGTGCAGATAATAATCCCAGTGGAATACAAATAACCAATTTTTAGAATTTTTGTATCTGTCTGTCTGTCTGTTTGCGTTCGCAACACGTAAAAACTACTTGATGAATTTTTATAAAATTTTATGAGGAGGTAATTTAGTTTAAATATAGGAAATATTTTTTATTCAAAAATATCTCACTTCCAGAGAGAAAATAGGGAAAAAGTAGTGAAAGTACGCAATTTTATCGATTTAATGGTTCTGCAAACTTGGCAGCAACTTTTATTTTTGTCAGCGGGATATTTTAAACATTATTTACTGAAATTTACAATGTTTTTAGAATCTTATTCTTGATATAGAAATAGAAGGTAAATCCTATTCCCTCTTTTTGTCGCCATGTGAACCTCTGATGTTTGCGGGAATTATTTAAATTTGTGCAACCATATTGCATGATTTATAATTTGCCATTTTCAGTTTTATTTCGTTTTATTTCAAATTTAAAAAATAAAAAACTAAAATTTTTAAAAATGATTTTCAAATTTCCTATATCTGACAAAAGTACCTAAGTTCGTATAGCTTACGAAAGGAGCCGCTAATATGTTTATTTAAGGAAATATGATTTTCTCGCTGACAAGATACATTTTAAGTAAAAGATGGTTCCTAGCTAAACCATTGAAACAAACTCTTACAAGCTCTTTACCGGCAGAAATTTGATGCGTGTGATGGAAAATAGCCAATTTTTTGCTCACTTCTTATACATTAAACATGCAATGTAACTATACATTATCGGACAAAATAAAGTGCAAGAGGTATAACGAATAATTATTTTCCCCACTGTAATATGAAAGTTACAGTAAATCTAACCATAAATTTTAAATAAACTGATTTCGAGGATAACATTTTCCATAAAACTTAGGAGTAAACGAATTGGTTTTGGTACTTAAAAGAACGCTGGCCCAGTATTCTCTCTCCAGAACTAGTTTCGATTATGACAACTTTAAAGATAAAATAATTTTTGAATCATACAGTCAATCATTCTAGAACTAGTTTGCTGTTATAAAATAAAATTATTTATGTAAAGTTTAAATAAAATGTTATGAATAATGTTTTTGTAAGGTTCTTAATTCGTTGAAGCTTACGTTAGGATAAGTGGGTCGACCGCATAAAGTGAGTTTACTCAGAGGCCCATTGTGTTATGCCGACGACCATCTGCCCTTACAGTTCCTTTTCCTGCAGCAGTGTCTGCAGTCCGGAAAAAAACACCTAGAGCATCTCCAGCTATTCAGGAAAGCAGAGAAGTGGTTGGACTGACTTTTCCTGGACAATCTGCAAGTGCTTATCGTAGATTACTTCCCATGCTTAATCTATACATATTATAAAGTTGTAACTCATTTCCGTCTGTCTGTCTGCTTTTCATTTACGTTCGCATCACGTAAAAAGTACTGGATGGATTTTAACAAAATTTTGTGTGGAGCTACCTAAGTATCCTGGTCCCAATATAGGATAGTACTTTTCCGTACGGAGTTTAACTAACCAAATATAAATACTTTATTTTTAATAAAGTAAAAAATACATAAACTGATATGTATCATATCTTAAGGAGGATCTAAGTACTGCTGAGTACAGGACGGTACGTTTAATTTTTGAAAGTTGTATATTTTAAAGCACAGATCGTTTTAACTACTTAGTACGGCACGGCACCTTTAATTTTGATATTAAAACACAGATGGCGCTATAAACATATGCCAAATAGCCAATTGCATAAAATTTGTATTTGTTTGAAGTCAAGTACATGTTGTATAATTCGGTTATTTTGTGAAATACATACTTTGGTAATTATGTGATTACATCACTTTTGTTATTTAGCGTTATTTTTTAAAGTTTGGTAAGAATACTACGACTTGAGTGTGGCTATAAAATTCCGTTATTGTTAGTTTCTTCCTAGTTTAGTTTTAATTTTCTCTTATACGTGCTACTCTATATAATTAAGTCTTACAATAGGTGTGGAATACTTTCAAAGCAAAATCGAGCAAAATATTATCAGGACGCCTACGACGCACATAGGGGAATTTTGCCAATCTAGCCGGACATTACTTATTTTAGCTTTATTTGGCCCCTTAGTAAACAGAAAGTATCACTTACCTGTTGTTTTAAATTGATTTTAGCAATAGAAATGTTTAAATATTGAAAGACAAATTTTGAGAATAATAAATATCTTGGGGGCTTCACGACATGAACTAATACTGCACGTTCAACGATATTGGCATAAGAAGCAGACAATCGTATCGAACAATATTGTCACCCATGAAATATTTAAGGTGTCACAGAGCATCACTCACCGCGATTTTCTAAATTTACCTTGTAGAAATTTCATATTTCTCATCCTAAACAATTTTCCAGTCGCAAGATTTATGTTTAAACAAATTTTACAAAATAATTTAAAAATATGTGATGAAGATCGACGCAGCGCACCTAAAATAAAATAAATTTTTTGGGGGAACACAAAATTAGTTTAGTGTTTCGTTTGCTATTGTGCGAATAGAAATAAAGACAACAACTAAAATATCTTACAGATATTTAAGTGTGTATGGAAAATATCTGTCAGAAGGACAGACAGATATTTGGCTGGGATAATACTAAACCTAAAAAATGTTTCTGTAAAACTTGAAAAATGTGTGCCAAGTTTTTTTTGGGATTTCAAGCAGCCAGGAGAAGTCAGCTATCAAATGGAATTCTTGTTTGTTTTTTTGGGTGGGGGGTGGTTTTTTTTAATGGCAATATTTAATGATCAATCATCATGAATATTGAAGTGATCGTATTCATGTTAGTCAAAAAAAAAAAACTGAGCGAAAATTTAGAGAAGTCAAGATGAAAAAAATAGATCGATTTGTATCGCTTAAGTATAATGAGGCGGATCGGTCGTTTTTTCAGTTGCTATGATCGGTTTTGTTTTGTTTTTCTTTTTTGTTAAATGAAATGTTAATCCCTCCGTTTGACATGATTTAGTGTGAGCATGTTGTTTCCAAAATAATTTTTAATTTTTTAGAAATTCGGCATTTTATATAGGCGTTTGGGAAAATCTGAAAATATGTACACCTTTAACCCTTTAATGGTGAAAAATATGTTGAAACTTATATTTTTTAGTTTAATTTATGTCATTTTGATTGAAAGATTCTGTGCTTGTTTCCATTATAGCCAACGTAATATTGACTTTTACACTTTTGGCCTACAAAAAGTTTTATGTTTAAAACAATATTAAGGTTGGTTATCCAATAAATTTATTTAAAATATAAATTCTAATAAATTGTAATGGGATTAAACTTTTTATTTGAAAAAATGTATCCCAATTAAAGAGTTCATACCATACGCCAAGTCAAAACACCAAAAAGCTCCTTGTTGACAGTAAGAACGTTTCAAGCGAAAACGATATACTGAGACAGACAGGTTATATTACAGAGATTCTGTCTGTAGTTTTTTGGGCTCGGGTGGCTGTTTTATTGATTCTCTACTTCACATTTTTCAGTTGCCAACGGTTTTCTTAAAATTTCGTAATGTAAGGTATTTTATGATTTAGAGGTATTTTCCATGTTCCCAATGAAACTAAATTTTTACGAAAAGCTTATCAATCAAGATTGTTACTTAATCTTGAAAATGTCAATTGGTTATTATTGAGTCTGATTAAGCCAGAACCAGGCAATCACTATTATATTGACAAATGCAAACTATATATAACACGAGGAAGTACCCCATTTTTTGTATTAAAAGCTTTTTTCCGATATAAAGCGATTCTACAAATTTCGAAAATTAAGATGTCGGAAAATCCTAAAAATAAGCTTGTTTTGGAGAGATGACCTCTTCCTTTAAGTCATTTCTTGAAAACTAGTAGCAGAAAATAGTCACTGATAACACACTGGGTAATTTTTTAAGTCATGGCAAAATAACCATATACGGACACCACTACGTCATAAAAGAACAAAAAAAAGACCCCTGTCTCCCAGTTTTGCCCAAAGTCCTACAGTTTTTTTTATGGGCCCTCAAAGATGTGAGGCCTCGATGTTATTTTTGCAAAAAAATGATCATTTCCTCAAGCTCATATTTTGCAAACCGTTTGAAATTTTGATATACTCTCTGCGGCAAAGTTGTAGCTCTTGACGCTTAACTTTTGCGGCTACCTAAGCGCTACCTAAACGGTGTTAATAAACATTCCTAGTTCACACGTTCTAGAAAGTTGTTTATTGAGATCTTAGGTTCATTTTTGTAGTTGATTGTTTCCTTGAATTTTGAACGGTTTGTTACCTATGGACCTGAACAGGAGAAAAAAGGTAAAAAAAATTGAATTTTTTAAAGTTTTTTTGCGATTTTGACCTTGAAGATGAAGCTTTTTTGATTTTATATATGAACAATTTTTGTTCTTTATGACAAGGGCTACAACTTTGCCTCAGAGAGTATATCAAAATTTCAAACGGTTTGCAAAATATGAGCTTGAGTAAAATAAATCTTTAAGGGCCCATAAAAAAACCTGGAGAACTTTGGGCAAAACTGGGAGACAGCGGTCTTTTTTTTGGTCTTTTATCACGTAGTAGTGTCCGTATATGATTATTTTTTCCGTGTTGCACTGTGTAATACAACAATTCGGCAACAATTTCTCTTTATACTCACTTCCGATTTTTTGTTTTCTAGAATTTAAATGGTAAAATCCTTTTCACTGAGTGTTTTTGTTTTCATTTTTGGTCTATAGAGGTAAATCCTTATTTAATCAGCAGTTATACGATGGTGAGGAAATTAATAAAGAACACAATGCCCAGAAAAAATCTGGTTAAATACAAATATTTAGAAGATTATTTATTCTTGTTATTAAACAAGATGTTATTGTGTGATAGTAATTACTTTAATAACAAACTGCTCTGTCATTTCCATCAAGATAAATTTTTTGAATCTACGATTTCAACGAATTCACAATAAATTTGATCCCATATCAAAACAAAATATGATTTAAAATAAAGATCCCGAAGTTTAAGATCATATAAGGTAATCTTAAAAACATATTTCGGAGACTTTTTTCTATTTTTGGCGAATTCTACACATAGAAAAATCATGGTGGTGGCATGGTCACAAGAACCACATTATGTTCTTTGTAAAAATATTTTAGATGTTTTTAACAATATTTTTGTTACCATAAACAAATTTTGGTTAAGATTTCATCATTAAATAGTTACTACATCCAAAAAATTCAACATGGTTGGTGTTAACTATACAATTATTGCTAAACTTCGAACCATAAACAAAGTTTTATAAATATTCCAAAACAATATATTATTTTTACCGTGATGTAACGAGTGATTTTTTAAGAGCTTGAGAACTTTTTTTAAAAAAAAAACGATTAAAATTTGCAAAATCTCATCGGTTCTTTATTTGAAACGTTAGATTGGTCCATGACATTTACTTTTTGAAGATAATTTCATTTAAATGTTGATCGCGGCTGCGTCTTAGGTGGTCCATTCGGAAAGTCCAATTTTGGGCAACTTTTTCGAGCATTTCGGCCGGAATAGCCCGAATTTCTTCGGAAATGTTGTCTTCCAAAGCTGGAATAGTTGCTGGCTTATTTCTGTAGACTTTAGACTTGACGTAGCCCCACAAAAAATAGTCTAAAGGCGTCAAATCGCATGATCTTGGTGGCCAACTTACCGGTCCATTTCTTGAGATGAATTGTTCTCCGAAGTTTTCCCTCAAAATGGCCATAGAATCGCGAGCTGTGTGGCATGTAGCGCCATCTTGTTGAAATCACATGTCAACCAAGTTCAGTTGTTCCATTTTTGGCAACAAAAAGTTTGTTAGCATCGAACGATAGCGATCGCCATTCACCGTAACGTTGCGTCCAACAGCATCTTTGAAAAAATACGGTCCAATGATTCCACCAGCGTACAAACCACACAAAACAGTGCATTTTTCGGGATGCATGGGCAGTTCTTGAACGGCTTCTGGTTGCTCTTCACTCCAAATGCGGCAATTTTGCTTATTTACGTAGCCATTCAACCAGAAATGAGCCTCATCGCTGAACAAAATTTGTCGATAAAACACATTTCGAACCGAACACTGATTTTGGTAATAAAATTCAATGATTTGCAAGCGTTGCTCGTTAGTAAGTCTATTCATGATGAAATGTCAAAGCATACTGAGCATCTTTCTCTTTGGCACCATGTCTGAAATCTCACGTGATCTGTCAAATACTAATGCATGAAAATCCTAACCTCAAAAAAATTACCCATTATTAATAATAAACAAAATATGTTAAGTTCATTCATAAAGATTGCATCTACAAGTTTATTATATGTACACAGAAAAAAAATAATATCTAGATCCCATGAATTTTGTCATAAATATTATAAATCGAAAATAATAAATTTTTTCATTCAGCTTATGAACATCGTAATAAAAATATCAATTATACATAACGTGTGTTTATAAGATATTTTCCTAAAATATACATATGAACATACGAGTACATACCCTATAAGCAACTCAACTAACTTTCAATGCACTTTAAGCTAACTATTTTGCAACCAGTAGTAGTTGATATATGGATTATTTTCATTACAAATACCTGACTAACATTTTTTAACATTGTGATGTCCTAGGATGTAGTCAGTTGTTTTACTGACTACTCAGAAGTTAGCTTAAAGTTAGTTAATTTGTAGTTAGCTATAAACTGAATATTTTGAAAATTTAATTATTATTAGTCGAACTGTTTATGTATTACATACAATGAAATTTTATAATCAAGCTTAAGTTCGTTTTTATTCTCTCTATGAAAGAATTAATTAAATTAAAAATTAGATGATAATATTAAAAAAAAAACACCAGCACGAGCGGAATGCACATTTTCTAGACAGCCACGTCCTCATCAGCACTCTTGTATCTAATCTACTTAGGGTAGTGTTTAGTTGTAAGCATCATCTATTTTTTATTAAATATGTTACACTATATACATACATACATACATACATACATACACACATACATACATACATACATACATACATACATACATACATACATACATACATACATACATACATACATACATACATACATACATACATACATACATACATACATACATACATACATACATACATACATACATAATACATTTTTAATATTAAAATATATTATCTTACAGTCATGATTTTGAAATTTTCTTTTTAATTTTTCGAAAATTGTTTTTAAAAATTTTTTTGTAAAAATATTTTTTTGAAAATATTTTTGGAAAATTTTTTAAAAAATTTTTTTCGAAAAATTTTCTGTGGAAATATCGTTTTGAAAACGGTTTGTAAGTAGTTTCTTTTTTTTAATTTTATTAATTTTGGCTACCTATATGTGTACTACTCTCTATAAAGGTCTTTAATACAAATCAAAACAGAAAACCGCTACCAATCTAAAAACAAACAAAAGCCGCCCCTCTCAGCGGGTTATTTACCCCCCGAGATCTGTATACACTCCTTGCGATCTACCTGTTGCGGTCTAATATTTGACAAAAAAAAGCAAAAAAGTATCATTAAGCCGAAAAAAAATTAAAAAAGACGTGAAAAAAATATAGGTGGGGGTGGTTTTTGGCCCGCAGCCTCCAAAGGGATGATCCGATGTTGCAATCCCAAAATTTTCGAAACTATGCCTGACAGATTGGTGCGCTTAAATTTTTTGTATCTCTTCTGGTGCCTTGGCAAATGACATTTCAACCCGAACACGGACAGACGGATAGACGCACAGACGGACAGACGGACATCGCTTAATCAACTTCTTTATGTATAAGGATCCAGAATATATATACATTTTAATGGGGTCGGATATGAATATTGTAGAAATTACACACGGAATGACAAACTTATATAATATATAAGTTTGTATATTATACCCTTTCCACCTGTGGGGAAGGGTATATAAAGACACTAACAAAGCATTTTTCATTATGTAAAAAGAATTCCTTGACAGACTGTACATATGTATGTATGTATGTATATTTGCCCATGATCATTTTATGTATGCTAAAATTAAAAATTAAGGATCAATATTTGCTTTTCATGTATGAAATATAATCTTTAAAGTCTTTTACACACTTTTTCGCATAAAGATAAAATCGCATGTGAAGAAAATTTTAAAATAGTTTATAATATTTTTTACATTTTTCTTTAAGCAACTTTGATTTTTTTATTTTATTTTCAAATAAAATAAAACTGAAAATTATACTATTTAAAGCCTAGTACTCTATTCGAATTTGTGGAAAATATTGAGCAACATCTATGTATTATTTCACAACGAAAATTTGACATTTAAAATGTGGTGTCTATATCGCGATTTGGAAGAATTTTACAATGTTATTGCTTTTAAATATATCACATTGTTTTAAAAAATTTCCACAAAAAATTTTACAATAAAATTCCACATGAAAGGGTGCTCATTTGCTTTATTTCACAGTTTTGATAAAATGTTGCCAGAAATATTTCATGTTTTTCCACAGTAAAAACAGAGTACTACTTCTGCAACATCTTTTCATGACTTTTTCATGACTTTTTCATACAAACTTTATATGTATGTTGTTTGACAGTATTCCGCATGAAAAACTGAACAGAATACCAGGCTTAATGCATTAAACACATAGACGATATCGGGTACAGCGCTACACGGCTACAAAACCTTGGTTACAATCGTCCCCGTGTAGTCAGCTACTGAATGATATTGAAGACGACAGCTACATACATTAAAACTAAACTATACAAATATTGTAGAAACATATATGTATGTATGTATGTATGTAGAAACCCATATATATGTATAACTTCTGAAAAAAATACTTTTATCATATCAAAAGAAATAAATATATTTGCTCAAAGCCTTTTCATTGTAAATAAATTTTAATTTTTAATTTTGTAACATTTTCTTCTGTAGAATAAAATAAAATAGACTAAGCTGGCTACAACCACAACGCTGTAGCTATGATGTCGTCAAAATAATTTTTTTCCTATAAACGTTTGTATTTTAATTTTGACAGTTTGTAGCCGGTAGCCCGATGTTGTCTATGTGTTTAATGCTTAAGTAGTAGTTCATATTTTGTATTACCAAAAAGTTATGAAATCAATTGATAATATTCATATTTAAACTTTTTTCTGTGTATCAGAGCTGTAAATGAATCATTCTTTTTTGATTTTAATTTGTTACGAATTAGTAAATTTTGAATTAATTCTTTTCATATAAAAAAATGTATTGAATGAAATTTGAATCAATTCAAATGAATTAGGCAGAAATGAATTGCAATTCGTTTCCAATTCAAATGAATTTATAAAATGAGTTGCAATTCATTTTTCAATTCAAATGAATCTGAAAAATGAATTGCAATTCATTTCCAATTCAAATGAATTTGTTAAATGAATTGCAATTCCTTTTACAATTCGTTTGAATTGAATTGATTTTGAATTCATTGAAAAGAATTAGAACAATGAATTGCAATTCATTTCCAATTCAAATGAATTTGTTAAGTAAATTGCAATTCCTTTTACAATTCGTTTGAATTAAATTGATTTTGAATTCATTCAATCAGTACTCAGTACTCAGCAGGCAGTACTTACCAAACCATGAACTGTTTAAAAATATGTTTCTGGAACGCAAACGGCTTACGCCAACATAAAAATGAACTCGAATACTTCCTTAAGAACCAACAAATTGATGTCATGCTGATTGCAGAAACACATTTAACAAGAAATAGCTTTTTTAAAATCAATGGCTATATTTTATATGACACCAAAGACCCCCGTGGCAGAGCATGTGGTGGTTCAGCAATACTTATAAAGACCCGCATCAAACATTATTTACTGTGTGATTTTTGTGAGGATTACCTTCAAGCAACAAATATCTGCCTTGAAGAATTTCATCAAAACTTAGTTATTTCTTCAATTTATTCACCTCCTAGATTTCAAGTATCAGAGAGTCAGTATAGCGACTTCTTCAAATCACTAGGTCCCTGTTTCATAGCATCAGGCGACTACAACGCTAAACATACATTTTGGGGATCACGACTAATAACACCAAAAGGTCGTGTTTTGTTTGACACAATTTCAAAAATGCGTCTCAATGTGATCTCGAGTGGCCAACCCACCTATTGGCCTACTGATCGACAAAAAATACCGGATGTTATTGATTTTGGCGTGTTTAAGGGTATTTCAAGAGAAATTATTAAAGCTGAATCATCACTAGAATTATCCTCAGATCATTCACCCACTATTGTCTATATATGGAATCAACAAAATATCGTATCACCAACAACCAGGACAAGCATAAATTGGCTGAAATATAGAAAATATCTCAGCACGCATTGCTCGGAAAACATCCCGCTAAGAACACCAGAAGACATAGAGCAGTGTATAATTGATTTTGATCGAAACATCAAATTAGCTGCCCAACATGCAACTGTAATCCGACAAATAGACAGATGCAATCACATTTATTCTGCAGATGTCGAGCGGCTCTTGACTGAAAAAAGAAAAATTCGTAGAGAGTGGCAATCATATAGATCTCCTCAACTTAAAAATAGACTTAAAGATTGCACAAAGCGGCTAAGAGACCTACTAGAATCTCAAAGGGTGGCATCTCTGAAAAATTACCTGGAAGATCTGGACCCAACTCCACAATCAGATTATTCATTATGGCGTGCATGTCGAAACCTCAATAGACCAGTCGTACGTAAGCCTCCATTGCGAACTTCTTGTGGAGACTGGGCAAGAAATGATACCGAAAAAGGTAATGTGTTTGTTGATCATTTAAAAAACGTGTTTACTCCAATTGTCTCGACTGATATAGCTGAGCTCCCACCTATAGATGTTAGTCCGGCAGTTACCCTAAGGTTCGAGCTTCGAGATATTGAAAAGGCAATAACTGATTTAAATACTAAGAAAGCTCCTGGCATTGATAAAATCAGTAACAAGATGTTATTTGAATTGCCCCGTATAGCCCAAAAAATCATTCTTTTTGTTTTTAATGCCATTTTACGTCTTGAGTACTTTCCTACAAAGTGGGAAATTTCTTTGATTACTATGATACCTAAGCCTGGAAAAGACAACACCAAGGTTGAATCATACAGACCTATAAGCCTATTATCAAATATATCAAAGCTGTTCGAAAAAATATTAATAATTAAGTTGAACCCAATTCTGAGCGCCAAAGGATGTATTCCGAACCATCAATTTGGCTTCAGAAAACAACATAGTACGATCCAACAAACACACAGATTAGTAAATGTAATTAAAAAGACCTTTGAAGAAAAAAAATACTGTTCTGCACTTTTTATCGATGTTTCTCAAGCATTTGACAAGGTATGGCACGAAGGCCTTATATACAAGTTAAAGCTGAATTTGCCCAAAAACTTCTATAAGCTCATAAAAAATTATTTAACTGATCGAATGTTCATACTAAAAGAAGGAGATTTCTTAAGCTCGCCTCAGCTTATTAAAGCCGGAGTTCCAAAGGGTAGTATTTTGGGACCCATTTTATACTTGCTGTACACATCCGATATGCCAATTAGCAATCAAGTGCACACATCAACATTTGCTGATGACACAGCTTTTTTAAGTATTCATGAAAGCGCGCAAGTAGCATCACAAGATTTACAAGATCACGTACTCAAATTGGAAAAATGGTTGAAGAAATGGAGAATTAAGGTGAATGAACAAAAATGCACTCATATAACTTTCACACTGCGTAGGGACTCATGCCCCCCTATTCGCATAAATAATCAAATGATACCCCAGCTTTCAGACGTCAAATACCTCGGTATACATCTTGACCGGCGCCTTACTTGGAAAAGCCACATAGAATCCAAATTGACACAAATGAAGTTAAAAGCAGTCCAACTAAACTGGCTTATTGGCAGAAACTCTATCCTCAGCTTAGATTGCAAATTACTACTTTACAAGTCGATACTTAAACCAATTTGGTGCTATGGGATTCAATTATGGGGTACTGCCTCAGCTAGCAATGTTGAAAAAATACAAAGGCGCCAAAATAAGATTCTTCGAATGATCACAGTTGCTCCCTGGTATATCAAAAACTCTAATATTCACAAAGATCTAAACGTGCCAACAGTTAAATCAGAAATAGCGAAACATGCGGTAACGTATTTGAAAAAGCTTGAAACTCATCCAAATCCACTGGCGCGTAACATTCTTAATGCTCCTGGTTACATTAGACTAAAAAGAAGAGATACTGCTTTTCTTGGCCGTACAATAGAGGGATGACCCGTAAATAATTTCAACAATCGTGAAACATAAATTTTTTTTTTGTCTTGCACTGGCTGGACTTAAAAAGTATATTTTATTTTAGACTTAAGATATGAGTAATTATTGTTAGTTTAAACATATTGAAGATACAATAAATAACTATGAATTCAAAAAAAAAACTTGAAATTGATATATACTTATGTGTGTATCTGACTTGCTATTAGCCAACCTTCGGTTAGCAATTATCAACAATTAGATATTTTTTCAAATTGTATATTTTTGATTACTAACACAATAGTGTTGAAGTTAACAATGGCAAAGCCGTGCCTTGCTCTGCGAAATTGTATAAAGATTTAATTTTTATTTGAACGATTTTTTAAATGAATTAATAATTATTCAGGCTTATGTTTTTTATTACAAAGAGATAAAGAAAATCTATTTAATAGTAATAATGAAAAATTTAAAATAATAATTATTATTATTTTTATTAACTATTTTCCTAGACGTCAATGTGTTAAAGTCCTAAAGTCTTAAACTGTTATCGCAGAGTCATTGCTGCCATTCCGAAAGATGTTATTTTCAGGTTTTTTTCTTAAACATTTATTTACCCTCATAAGCGTTAGAAAAATTACTTAAATGTTTAAACTAAAGTATTTTCAATTTTATTATATATTTTATTTTTTGATAAAGTAGATCAACAAGACTGAATTATATTGTTTTTTAATGATTTTCTGACTCCCCATCATCGCTCTCAATACAATCATCGCTGTCTTTTCTCGTTTCTGTAGTCTCCATTTGCAGCTCCTGCTTGTTTATCTGGCAGCAAATTCCGTTTTCGCAGTTAAAAGAAGAACCACCAGAAAAAAACATAAACTATAAATGACAGTTATGATCTGTTTTTATATTTTATTCTAAATCTTTTACCACAAAATAACACCCGCCAAACATGAAGAAACACCATGGTTTTTGTAAAACATGAAGAAACCATAAAAAGGAAACGTAAAAAGAGAAGCTGTTTTATGGCACATTCTAGTGCAACAAATATGTCTGTTAAAATAAAAGATGACATAAGTAGCATTTAAATATTGGTCACTTTAATAGAAATTTTAAAGAATGTACACACTATAGTGGCTACAATTTAATTGTGTTATTAGCATGAATATATTTAAAGAAAGTTTTCTTGTATTTGGAGTCTCAGTTCTGCAACAACTTTCTAAAACTTAAAGATAGAAAAATCTGGAATACTTTTGTTTAAGAAAAATCTATCATTCTCAAAACGTAATAATTAAGCCATACAAATCCTAATGATTTTTTAAATACATTTTACGAGTTTCATTAGTTTCAGAATGCAATTTAAATATATAATTAATCCATTTAAGTATTTATTTACTTCCGAAATATTTTCTTTTGTTTTAAACAAATATTTAATTGAATCAATTAAAAAAATAATAGAACATTAATTTAAAACTAGGCAGATTCAATAATTAATAAAATGTATAAAAATCTCGAATAACTGACACGATTTCCATTAGAAAATAGTGAAAGTACGCAATTCTACCGCTTTAATAGTACTGAGATCTTGGCAGTATCTTTTGTTTTTATAACCGGAAAATTTTAGACACTATTTTAGAAAATTATATAAGACTAATGTTGGAACATCCAGGGTGGGTACCTCTATATAAAGTAAAGACATCTGTTGGACGTGGATTACTTTCAAACCAAAATTTAAACAAAATGTTTTCAGGATCTTTACAATGTGGCGGGCACTTCTAGTCTTCCATATAATAAAACAGTAACTCATTTCCTGGCTGACTCTCTGGCGACTTGCTGTCAACGTTCGCATCACGTAAAAACTAGTGGATGGATTTTACAAAAATTTTGTGAGAAGAAAAAGCAGAAGAATAAAAAAACTTGCACATACATAGTATGTATTTTTGCATTCATTTACAATTAATGCGGCAATTAACGCTATCTGGAAGTTCGTAAGTTTTACAACAAGAATTTTCCAGTTTAAATCCATTTTTAACCGACTTCAAAAAAGAAGGAGGTTATCAATTCGTCTGAATGTTGCTTTTTTATGTATGTAACCGCAGAACTCAGCCATTTCTGAACCGATTTTAAATTTTTTTTCTTTTTTTGAAAGGTTATGCTTTCAGGTTGGTCCCGTTTTAAAAACAGTTCATTATATTAAAAATTAAAGGGTGTCCCCATACAACAAACATGTTTTTTACGTGTATTAAGAACCGTAAAGAGCACCAAATTAAATTTTAAAAAAGTGCGTGTCGCTATAGCTCCCAACGGCAGAAATTAATAAAAAAATAAATTTAAAATTTAAAGGGTGTCCCTATAGGTGCCGTAATTTGACCTATATATGCCTATCTTTTGAACCGTTGTAGACAAAACCTTGAAAATTTTACAGAATGTCGATTACTATGACCGTTATAATAAAATATATAAATATTCAAAATTTTAAATTAAAGGGTGCTCCAATAGTTCATTTAATTTGATGTATATGGCCATACTTTTGAACAGTTGTACATAGACCGCTGAGATTTACAAAGAGCCTGTATTGCTAAGTCAGCTATAGCAAAAAGTATAAAATTTAAATTTGGAAATAAAAGGGTGTCCCAATAGTTAATGTTATTCTATGTATGTGGCTAAACTTTTTAACTGTTATAGACAGACAGCTGAAATTTTCAAGGAACCTGTATTCCAAAGTACACTATAGCAAATATACAATTTTAATTCAGAAATTAAAGGGTGTCCCCATAAGTTATGTAATTTGATCTATATGGCCCTATCTCTTGAACCGTAAAACACAAACACTTGAAAATTAGGCAGAATGTCTAATACTTTCACTGGTATAATAACAAGTATAAATATTTGGAATTATAATGTAAAGGGTGTCCCAATAGTTCATGTAATTTGATATATATTGCCAAACTTTTGAACCGTAATAGACAGACAGTTGAAATTTACAAAGAATCTTTGTGACCACGTCCTTTATAACAACATGTCTTTAATTTAAAATTGTAAATTAAAGGGTGTCCCAATATGAGATGTTATTTGATCTATGTGACCCTATCTTTGAATCCGTTATACACAGAGGCTTGAATGGTGTCCCCATAAAAGACGGATGCTGGTGAAAATAGCTTAACTTTTGAACACTTTACTTTTTTCCCTCTAATTTTGGAGGATATTTTATTTGGTTTAAATCTAAATCTTACAGATTACTTCTTACATTTTTAGTTTTCGCACAAAAAATTTGAAAAACCACCCAAATTGGTGCGAAATGCACCAAGTTGACAACGCTGACAGCAATTGAGGTCTACATGTAACAAAATTCTCTCTGGTGTTGAATTTGACATTTGTTGAAAGAAATATCCCAGATCTTATCCCAAGTGTAGAAGTTATGTTACCCTTATGATCTCAACAGATTTACTTGCCAATATAATAATTAAGTAGTTATGACTTTATTAACATGGCTAGGCCCTAAATTATCCATATGTGTATTTGCAATATTATAAAGAAATGTTTATATTGTACAATAAAATAACTTGTTTGTATTTATCATTTAAAGCTACATTTTATGGAAACTTTTTAGATTAAATAAAATCATTGAAACATTCCCTTGTTTAAGAAATAAGAAAATGTACTATCCCAGTCGTAAATATGGAGAAACATTAAATTACTTTGCTAGTAAATTAGTACACGAACATTTTCCAAAGTCCTTTTTAATTAATTGTAATTTTACGTTTATGGAATGGTAAAATCATTTGACAGCTAATTTATTATACATAAATTTTAAAACTATCTCCCAAACTGATCCTAAAATATTTTTTTAGTATCTTTCTACAGTTTATATAGTTTATATAGTTTTTATTTTCTAATATATTTTTTCTTTCACTTTTTGGACAACAAGCTGTTAATGTTATGTTTAGTTAATGTTTTCAATGATCTCTTTCACAAATAAATAAATGTTTCTAGTAAAGCTGTTAAAATTACAACTAAAAGCTTTTAAAAGCCAACAAAAAAATAGTATTTTACTGTACATTTAAGTAGGCATAACTGTCACAAAGCAGTTTCTGAAGCAGTGTCATCTTTTTGTATAAATTTCAAGAACAATCTGCTTGAAACTTTGATCAATTAAAGGCCTTACTTTACTGGCATTTGATGCTCTTCAGGTAAATGTAAACAAATATTTGATATATTGGGATAGACCAGAAAAATGTAATTTCTATTTAATGTTTAAATACGAACATTAGATTCACAAATTGTATTCTCAATATGTTCATCAGCAAAATTCTCTTTATCAACTAAAAGTGTAATGTGCACAATAGAGTTGTGCTTATTATTTTACTTAAGTAGGTCGGGCTTTCAGTTATAGTTGACTTCTGTGAAAGTTTTAAAAGTCTTCCTATTATGGTCACACATACATATGAAAATCACGTCATTGTCGGAACACCCTGTAATTTTTGGTTATACATGTGTATACAGAGAACACAGTTTTAAATGATATATATAAACTTCAAGAGTCTGCTTATTACGGTTCAAAAAATAAGGACATATATGTTAAAATCACTCCGCAATCAGGACACCCTTTAATTTTTAGTATTTATTGTTAAAGCCGCCGTAGCAATACACTTTCCGTGAAAACTTCAAGAGTCTATCTATGACTGTTCCAGAGATAAAAGGAGCTGCCAGACACCAGAAATTATGGTAAAAACAATAGGGTTCCGTTTTTAAAAATAATAGTTTCATTTCTAAAAATAATTTTGACAGACTGCTGAAAGCGTTGAGGCATTATCAATCAAAAGGTGGTGCAATAAAAATGTTTCAATAAATCTTGGAAATGCCAGAATAACTTAAAAACAAGCATAGCTAACAAGTAACCGCGATTCTAGAAGAAAACAATTTTGCGGTTAACTAAAAAGGAATATGAGCTGAAGTAAGCTAATGAGCTGAACTGAACTGAACTAAGGAGCTAAATTAAACTAAGGAGCTAAACTTAACTAAGGAACTGATATGAGCTCAGTGTGTTGATCATATACTTTGATCAGTTGAGTGATTAGGTCAACTGAGCTATGTCGTTCATGAACTACAGTGCACAAATAATTCTAGCGCACAACAAGTTATTCAAATGTTGCGCTGACGAATGATGTCTTTTAAAGTTGTGCTTACAAAATGTTTCCACAAATTTTGTGTATCACCACACAGATGTTAAGAAGTCTTTCAAACTCAGTTTGCCTAAATGAATGAGTATTTTATTTGAGTTTATATGGGCAAATAATGCCTGGCTGCGTTGCGCTTGCTCATGAATCTTTAAGCCTTGAGGTTGTTTTCTCGTTGCATGCATGTGAGTAAAATTAATGAATGGGAGCGCCCGTCTTGAGATTTTTTTCTCCAAATTTTTCACAACACATGACTTTTTTTCCTCTTGCCAAGTTTAATTTTTTATTTTTTTTTTCTATGTTTTTTTTTTCTTAATAATTTTTTCTTAATTTGTGTGGCTTTGATTTTTACTTTTTAATGAAATCACCACCACTATTTCATATTCCATCGCTTCCATAACAACACCACTACACTGGCAACATAAAACCAAAACAAACTTAAACTCAAGAACACCCCCACTTCTTGCTGCACCTTCTCCTGTAAAGTGTTGCAGCACCTTTATGGTTTTTGTTGTCTGTATGTCTGCCATCCAGCCCTGCTCTTTGACAGCGTTTTTCTTAGCATCCGCTTTGACACTGAATGCATTTTGTTGGCTACAAACAGCTTTTGCGTGGGCAGACTCATTCATAATTTTATTTATTTAATTTTTTTCTTCATTAAACTCTTTTCATTGCTTGGGTTTTGTATCTGTTGTTGTGGTTTCTGTTGTAATTGTCTTATGACCATTTTTTGTTGGCTATTAATACCCTACAACACTATGAATGAGAGCGGTACCATGTTTTCGTGATAATCTTTGTTACATTCAAACACAATAAATCTGCCAAGTACGCTTTGAACTAAAACTCGAAGGGTAACTTACATTACTGTACATTATTTAACTTAATATTTAAAGCGCCATGTATTTATTTAGTTATTTTATAAATATTAAAGTACAGTACCATTTTATATATTTTAACTTATATTATCGAGCATAGTAAAGATGAACCAGAGTCTTTGGTGGGAATGGAACCCCCAAACTGACAACATATTACAGTACCCACTAGCCTCCTGGGGTACCCAAAAGTGGCATGTAATATATATAAAGTCACTACTAAAGTTTTCCACTGACAATATTTTAACGATTTAAGATATTTTGAAAATTTTAAAATTGTTTCTTTTCATGATTTTATGTTAAGAACTTATAAAGGTTTTTTTTATTAAGCGCATCCAATTTTTTAAAACAAAGTTTGTGTAACACAACATCGAATATTCGGGTATGTTTTGTAATCCGAAACCGAGTGAAATCGAAATCGAATCCAATTATTTTAAAACATTAGCAATCAAGGAAGTTATGTGAATGGTCTTTAATCAAATGTATAAAAAATACCATCAAAATGTTGTAAGATTTAAAAGGTATGATAATTTAAAATAACATTCGGATTCAATTTCACTCGGTTTCGGATTACAGAACATATCTGATTATGTTTGGAATATCACATCGTGCTAATATCCACCGCTGGATGGCGCGCATTTGCAATATACAATTTCCCATGACTCTGACTCATAAATCAGTATTCGGATCCAATTCACTCCAAACTAAGTTAGTAATCATTTATCCGGAAATGGGTCACGTCGCTGAAATAGATTATTGATGAATACTATATCTAACAATTACTATCCAATGATTATAATGTAATATGTAATATTAATGGTAATGGTAATATGGCAAAACAAACTGAATAAATGACATCCAATTCAACATCCAATTAGGTGGTCCCTACTGGAAGACCCTTTAAAAAATGCGCTCCTTTACACAAGTGATTTCGGATGACGGAAGCGTAACGAAATGAGTTTCAATGGCCCTTTAGTCGCAGCAGATGAGTCATGGCAGGTATCATTCAGATGATCATTGGTTAGATGGTTTCCACCTTTATACGACGTGTATAAAATTCAACAAAACAAATCATGCATTGATAGATGTATAACACCGAATTTTGAAACTATAGGTTTTTAAATTGCAGCAGTTTATTCGCAAACTAGCCTTACCACTTTAACTGTGATAATGGCTAGTTTAAATCAACTCAAAAGTAAATACAAAAAACACGGTATACAATATACTGTAGCTCCTGTAAAAGCTTGTCCTTGCCCTGTTTTAATCTTGTAAAACAACATCGCTATAATGTGTGGCGTGAATCTGTAAAGGATAGAAAAGGTACTGAAAAATCATGTCTCTGCGACTCGAAGGGTGTAGAATTTTTTTTTAAATTCGTTACTTACAAATAACTGTAGCAAAATATGTCGCTTACGCGCGACAGATTTCTGAGTGTAAATTAACATTTATTCTTTTCATTATCAAAAAACCTGTATCAAAAATGCTCCGATTGGCCTGAACCTTTCCAGATTTTTTTTTAACTCAAACACAAAAAAATTGATGGTTGAGACTTTAACATTTCCAACTTGAAATATACAAAACCATTATATTTTGCATGCATACCAACATCACCATTGTGTACGATATACGATACGGTGATCTGTGTACCAACACTTAATATCGCACAGAATGTACCGCACACTCACATTGAGTAGCAATTTATAGACATGGCAAGCCTGGAGCCATGTTCTAACCTCTTGTTTAGGGGTTGGAGACCATCCAACTTTAGATGGCTCATCTGCTCTTTTATTCTTAATGTCTTAAATTTCACCGTTCATAGTACTAAGATCAAAATGAGACCCAACTTTTGGTTTGGTATAATACAATTATTGTGATGGGTATTGGAGAAAACAAGAACTTGGTCCTTTCTATTATCCACATCATTTAAGTTAAATTTTACCGTCTGGTGGCTCCCTAAATAAAAGTTTCTTGTTTTTAGATCTTTCTGATTATTTACTCACCAAGACCTACTTGTATGCACTGTTACCATTTGTGAAGATTTATTTTATTTTTTAAGTTTTTTAAAATGTCAAAGAGATAAAAATATTTTTCAACCAAAAAGAAAAGGATTTAAAAATGGGATTTTTAGCAATTTCAGACTGTAAAAATGAATATAATCGTACTGAAAAGTTTATTACAAAAAGTGTGCTTTTGACCATGATTGCTTAAAATTTGCATAGTTTGCTAATGTTATTTCCAATTACCGAAATTTCTTCAAATTTATTGGATGTAAAAAAATTTTTAAATGTTTTGAAGAATTCAAATAGTTTCGAGGGTTTTGAAACTTTTTCTTGTTAAAAAAAAAGTTTATGCAGATTTATCAATTCCAATAGCAACAGCTAACGTTGAAAGAACTCTTTTAATATTAATAAAGAACAAATCAGATAAACGTATCTATTATTTTAAGATCTTGAGAATTTTAAAAAACTCTAACCGTAATTCTTAAGTACTGTATAATGTATGAATGGATGAATAGAAACCATATGAATATAATAATGGGTCACTAAAAAGATTTTTATAAAAAAGGAGTTTTTTTGTTGACTTCGAGTTTTTGAAAAAATATGGTAACACTGCTTGTGTGATAAACTTCAGCTGTCTAGCTATAGTAAAAGTCAATATTGATGAGTCAGACAGTCAGTGAATATGTAATAAAGTATGTATTAAATTTTTACACCTTCATGTCTCAAGAAGCATTCATTGCCAAATTTCTAAACTTCACCATTAGGGCCACTCGCATGTAAGTTTCATTATTTACGTTAAAGAGCAAGCTATGACTGTGTGCGGAGGCTGGGTTTTGGTCCGCCATTTTACCGTGAATAAAATATTGCATCTTAAGACTAACTTACCACATAAGATCTTTAGTTAGGTTTTAAAATTTATAAAGATTTTACCTGAAAAAATAAGAATTAAAAATACATAAATTAGTTTTTATAAAATATAATAAAAATTAATAATAAAAATTTAAAAATAATTATTTTCAATTAAAGTTTTTTAAAATTATTTATGAACTGTTTACACAATTCTCATAATTGATAAGCAGCTTCCGAAGAAGTATTGAAACGTAAGAACGCACAATCATTCTAAAATGAATGAATTACCTGATATTAACTTTTGTTTGGATCACATTTATCTATATGCTCACCAAACAGTACCAGCATTTTATTGATTTATACTTTTTATAAACTTAAAAAAAAAATTCTCAATATGTCTGAAACTACTTAAGAGGCTTAAAAATATATTTGTATGACCTAAAAGTGATTTCAGTAAACATTTTTGGATTTTTATTTAATTAAATCGGATAACCGTTATCTTGTTATGCTAATAAATATATCTGACAGTGCAAAGAGAAAGGGACCTAAGAGTAAAAAAGTAAATTTTATAGGAAACTCTCCTAAAATTTATACTTTTTACTTTATCATACCTAGTATAGGTAAAGTATAGTAATCGGGATTTCAATGGATATTTACGTTTTGAGGTTTCCTGAATCCATTTTTACTATTTTTGCGATGACACAAAATATAGCAACTGAGAGAGTAATATGAAGCTTCTTCCGTAATAAATAGAAACGTACCAAAAAGTTAAAAAAATTTTACATTAATCAAAAATTCATAATTTTATTTAAATAAAAGAATACTCAAGAAAAAATAACAAGTCTTCCAATTTAACTGGAAAAAGCTAAAGCAACTTAAATAATATTATTTTAAATGGTAAAATTCTAATTTTTAACACAGCGAAGCATCTTCGGGACATTGAGTTGATAAAAGTTTCTATCCGACATTAAAATGTATTCCCAAGCTTTTTTCATTTGGCTTTAAAAAATTCTTTAAATATTTCTTTTGATCCCGTCTTATTTTTCGATCTATGTCTCACAAGTTGTTTATTTTTTAATGTTTTTTATGTTTTAAATCAGGTGATTGTGTTGGCCATTAAAACACATTAATGTTATTATAATCAAGCTAGAAAGATGGCAGCATGATAATTTCTAAAATATTTTTATGCAACATACAGTACAGTTTTTGGGCATAATCGGAAAGTGTTAGGTGTAGTTTACTTGACACCTCAAACCGAACATTTATTCGATTAGAATATTTATTTATTAAATGTGACAATACAATTGCAAATTATATTCTAACTTAATTATTGAGCATATTGAGCATAGTAACAAAGACCTTCACTCGTTGTAGTGAAACACCCAGAGTCTTTGGTGGGAATCGAGCCCACAACCCCCTGACTGATACACTATTACACTACCCACTAGCCTACCGGGGCACCCAAATTAGAATATACTTTGAACTTTTATTCTGCACACTGTTCCCAACCAATCTGTTTTTTTAGACTATACGTATTAACCCAATAATAATATT
Source organism: Phasia obesa (assembly GCA_949628195.1). NCBI lineage: Eukaryota > Metazoa > Arthropoda > Insecta > Diptera > Tachinidae > Phasia > Phasia obesa. The sequence continues at coordinate 154,394,818 of OX451215.1, forward strand.
TTGCTTTGTATGTGCGTTACCACGCCCACTGTCCCAGTCCAGTCTGTGCTTTGATAGACTATGCATATAAGTATGACGGTTACTTGCGCAAAGTTTCAAGACTCTAGCTCTTGTAGACTCTATTATTGTATTTAAGACTTAGAATTCACAAACAAATTATATTCAGTTCATTAATGTTCAAAAAGTACAATTTAAAAAGCTGGTTTCGCTTAAGGACAGGAATCACTATCCTAGACAATCGCATGATTTAATCAAGAAAAAATCTGACTGAATTCTGTCCAACTCTCATACAAAAAAAGATTTTGCAATGCTGATGACATGGAAAAATAATATCTTATGAATTTTTTCAAAAGATTATCCAATCGTTTTATCCTTCATTTCTAATCCACACTATCATACTCTTTTAGCACACTACTATTTTGACAGATCGTACGACTGAGTATAATATTGAATCATGGCCTTTATCATAACTGCAATGGGCTATTAATATTTCATCCTAAAGGTATGCAACTCACTAATTGGTATACAATAAAAATTCAAGGTTTTTAAACTTAAATATTTTTATTTAATTTTTTTACAATAGCGGAGTTACGTGTTCGATGCAAATGGTCTTGCAAAAGTTCAAGTGCATCAGATCATAGCTTTCTTGTGAAATCCAACATCAAAATACCTATTGTTTTTGTTAAATTTGAATGATATATCGTCCCCTCAATAAAAAAATAGTGTATACGCATGAACATCATTATTTTTTTATTGCATAATAAGAATCTACATAACTGATTCTAAATGCGGTAAAAATTTGGTGAAATTCTACTTCCACAAAGTGGGTCAAAAGATCAATTGAAATATTAGCGTATAATTAATAATTAATAATTGTGTAATTAATAATTGTGTAATTAATAATAATTGTGTAAGTGCATTAAAAATTGTGTAAGTGCAGGTATGCTGTTTTAATTAGTTGTTACTCTGATTATAATATGAAAGAAAAATATTGTGTAAAAAGCATACACTTTTTTTATTACTAACTATTTTTTATTAATTTATAACAAAATAAAATCTTATAAAATCTTAATCTTAGTGTGTAATGATTTTCATACATATTGTAAAACCAATAAAATAGTCTAAGTGACATCATGGTACTTTGAATCTCATTTTCTTGCAATTCAAGCACTTGTAAATTAATTAAATATTATCTTCTAGTAGCCTGACTATTCCACCACATATTTAAATGACCACAACTTAAAACCATCGATTATTTTCTGAAATATTACTGTTTTCCCTGATGTCTAATAAAACAAGAAATTTAAACTCCATTGTCTCCAAATATCGAAAAAATTGCACACTATTGTTTTATTAAGGGGACGATATATACATTTGCACTTTCTAAAGACCATTTTCATCAAACACTGAATACCGCTAATATTTAATTTTTTTATTTATTGTTATAGCGACCACAGTAATAAACCTTTCAAGAGTCTGCTACAGTTCATAAGATAGAGTCGGTAAGAGAAGGACCGGCTGACAGACTACAGAGCCATATAAACTGGGACTCGATTTAACCCTTTGGTATCTTTTTATATTAAAAAATTTAAATAAAATTATTCTTATTAAAAATCTATGATTCCAGTGCATTATTTATTTTTTTAGACCAAAAATAAAGAAAGTCCACCAAAGCACAACTTTTAAATAATCGAATCACATTGCATACTAAAGCATTTGATCGCCATCTTGTTATACAACAACAATGCAGCAATATTCAAAGGTATAAAGACGATTGAAATAATTCAGCCGCAGTTATTGTAATTCTAAACTTGAACCAAGTGCTTTCTATATTGCTGCGAATTAGAGTCATTGCCGCTGTGCACTAGAACCCTTAAAAATATTTCCTTAATATTTTATTATTAATTTTTCTTTTCCATTAAGAACAGTTTTAAACAGCTGTTCAAATTTAAAGTTACACTTAGATGACTAGTAATTTTGGATATTTAATTTGGACAGAAACTCAAATTTATTATCGCTTTTTTTTCAAAATCAAATCTCAATACATTATTAATTTTAAGGTTTGTTTTGAAAATTCACTTTTTATGTCTGCTTAAAACAGTCATACTCGTATATTCCAATAAACTTAAGATGAATTTATGCATTTTTGTAATCAAACTACAAAATGTAATACGCTGTTTAATGTTAGAGCGAGACTTCCGAGGAAATTGCGACATCTATGCTGTTTATTTTTTTTTTAACAACACGAGAAAAAAAAACTTGTAGTCAAAGTCATGTTATTTATTCTTTCATAAAATCATTTTTTTTCATAAACTGTTTGTAACAAACGTAAAACAAAATTCATTCATAAGTTTCGTTGCCAAAAACAAAATAAAAAAATCAAGCCTTGAAGACTTTTAATTCAATATGTATTTGTAAAATCCAGTTAGTGAATTACACTGTCATTTCAAAAAAAAAAAAAAAAAGTATTAACAAAAAAAAAGCAACAAACGTTTGTAACAAAAGTGCGTGGGCTGTCTGAAATATAAACATCTAAAGCAACAAGTAGCTTAACTATTGTGTTATATTTGTGTGTTTTTGTAAAGTTGGATTTTTTTAATAAAGAGACCGAAGAGTTAACAGTCACTAACAGAAATGTTTGCAAACAAAAATTACAATTTTTAAAAAATGTTTTACACATGAGTTCGTTGTTTATAAAGCCTTTTAAAACTGTACTAAAACAGCCTATCTCAATATATAATCGAACAAAATTAGGTCTTTAGCGGCTAGATTATTAGTTCCATATTTATTACATTTCACTGAGCAGCGGACAGTGGATCACTTCACGATCAAAATTTGTAACCTTTGGTTGGATTGGAATTTAAATAGGTTTGAATTTGGTTTTTAATTCTTGACATAAAAGGTAAAATCGATCCATTTGCATTTTTTTTTTTTTGTTTATAAGTTATGGAGGTCTTAAAATGCGTTTTAATTTTTAAAGAAGAATACAAGAATACTTTTGTATCCAACATTTCTTCACAAGGCCAGATAGACCTTGGGTCAGAAATATTGTCGTGTTACACAGAAGTTGATCCTAGCAGATATATAATCGGATGTAGGAGCGTAGGACATTCTTCGGACCACAAAGCATCGGATATTTAATTTAGACACTTTGTCATTTCAATATAAAAAATGGCTTTTTGACTTAATCAATAAATTTCTTTACTTATCTTGTAGACTAACATAAACCAACAAATAAAAAAGTTTATGTTAAGAAATCCTGACGATTGAATACTATTTTGAATTAATCCTAAGTAAAAATTCTTATTACACAAGTATATTTTCACAAATGTAGCCCCGAAGCATTGGGTGTCTCCTACTCCCCATCATAGATGATGTAACAATTTTTATCCATTCATAACAGGTTGAAATTAGTTGAAATCAATAAAAATTCCTTTAACCTCACAAAACTCACATGTAATAAGACCAGATAAACACTGGGAAACATATCGGCAAAGCAATCGCCAAAACAATTAAATTGGAAAATCTCTACAAATCAATTACAAACTAAACTGGTAAAACAAACAAATATCTGAAATTTAATAAAAAAAAAAGAGAGTCACATAGAACGATTTCTGAAATTTAAAATCAGAAAAAGAACGATTTCTGAAATTTAAAATCAGAAAAAGCACTAAGGTTGGAAAATTGCTTACATAGGAAGTCAAATAACGAAAAACGGCAAAATGCAATTCAAACTCGCTCAAGAAGGGATTCGTAACACCGTAAAATATATTTTAATTTATAAAAATAACTGAGATTTCACTCTGAAGAATTTTTATAGCTGTGTTCAAAGAACTGTGTAATTGCCGGGCAGACATACCAGCGATATTTATTAAGTTCCGTCGCACACTTTGGCCGCAGACTTTCAGAAATGATCGCAAAATTATTTTAAAAAAATATACGCCATTGAAAATCGTTTGAAATCGTTTAATAAAATAATTACGCAAAAACTTAAGGAAAAGTATTTACTTTAAAAACATAAAATGTCTAGATGAAGAGTAAAACAAGATTGCACCTCCCTGAAACATTGACTCCTTTCATTCACCAAAGCTGCTTTTAATTTACAATTAGCAATTAGCAAAAATTTCTCCTTAACTCAAATGAAGACTTAAAGAATGGACGAAACGGCTAAGGGAGATGATGGAATCTAGAAGGTCAGCATTCCAGAAAAACAATCTGAAAGACCTAGACTCAAACCCTCAATCAGTTTATTTATTATGGCGTGCCTATAAAAACCTTAAAAGGACAGTCATACGTAAGCCTCCCTTGCGAAATACGTCTGGAGGCTGGGCAAGAAATGATACCGAAAAAGATAATTTATTTGTTGGACACTTGAAAATGGTTTTTTACTCCAAATGTATCTACTGATATAGTTAAGCTGGCAACTGTTGAGGCTAGTGCTCTAGTACCGCTAGAATCGATTTATTAATATTTAAAGGCAAAAAAATTAATTCAAGCACCTAGATAGTTCCTGGCTTGATAAAAGCAATAACAAGATGTTAACTGGGTTGCCTTGCCATTTTTTACCTTGAGTACTTTCCTCCAAATTAAAAGATTTCCATAATAACTATAATTCCTAAACCAGGAAAAGACGACACAAAAGTTAAGGAACTATGTATAAGCTTCTCATCAAAATTGTCTAAGTTTGAGAGGATGTTAATAAGCGACAAAGGACGTGTTTCGACTTTAGGAAAAAAACATTGTACGATCGCAAAATCTTAAAGGTTAGTTAACGTACTTAAGAAGACCTTTGAAGAAAAAAATACTACTCTGCGCTTTTTATCGAAGTTTTCCAAGCATTCGATAAGGTATGGCATGCTGGCCTAAAATATAAGTTAAAACTAAATTTGCCCGTAAACTTATATAAGTTATTAGATAGTCATTTAAGGAAGGAGATTTTTTAGCTCACATCAGCCACTTGAAGCCGGAGTTCCCCAAGGTAGTATATTGGAGCTCATTATAACTTACTGTATACTGTAGACATGCCAACTAGTAACCGATTCCACACATCAACATTTGCTGATGAAACAGCTTTTTTAAGTACACTGAAACAAATTTCGTAGGTAATATTAACCAAAAAAAGTTAGTTGATCTTTAACGACAAAAATGATTAAAACAATTTAATTTAATAATTTATTCAAATCTATACTCAATTTATTTATACTAATTTTATTCAAATTAACAGAGTTTCTTTCGTTAAAAACTTATTTTAATAAAACTTGAAACTTGTTCAATCAATAAAAATTTATTTAAAATAGTAGTAAAACATTTTGCGAAAAACAACTCATAAAATTAGTTAAATTTACGTCTCTAAAGGTGGATTCACCCATTATGTCCGGACTACTTTTTTTTTGATATTTCTCTCAGAGAGTGAGAGAAGGGATTTTTCCAGACCACTTTCAGCTTGATTTGGTTTAATTTTAGTTTTTGTCCAGACAATATTGAAATCAATTGTTTTGTTTGTGTTGATTATCAATAAAGAAATATTTTTCAATTAAAAATTATTTTGTGAAAATGGAGTTCAATGAATCAATTGCCCTCAAGCTTATAATGAAAACGAAAAAGCCCGGAAGCTCGGAATAGCTCATATAAAAATAATCATACAAAGCAAAACATTTGGACGACAATAGCTAACGCCATTGGAATTGAACGTAATCAAACGAAGTGGGGTCAATGCGATGAAAATTAACAAAGGATTCCCATCATTTAAGCGCATCTCAAGAACCAATGCGTGAAAGTTGTTCTTTTTTGCTTTAATTTTTCTTTTACTGCAATTCTATTTTGCATTTTAGCAGCCATTAATAGAAGTAATTTTCTTTTAAATTCCATGTTTTAATAAGCAAAATGTTAAAATAACAAAAATATGCGATTTCACACCAAGATTTTATTTTTAATCCCTTACTACTTTGTTGCCACGTTATAAAATTAATATGACTTGTTTACTTATGTACTCATATGGCAGCTATCTTTGTCCGGTCAATCTTTTCGAAATGGGTTAATCGTGCTGTACAAAACACCATTCAATAATATTCGCTAGCTAGCACAAACATTTTGTCCGTATAAAATGGGTGAATTCCGCTTAAAAGAAGTTAACGTAACTAATTTATCTCTTGATTTGATAATATCTTCGTTTATTCTACTAAGGCCCATTATTATAACTTGCCTTTAGCTAAAGTTAGGATTTTGTTGGAGCGATAAATAGTTTTTCGTTATTAACTTTTAACTATCACGTGCTATAAGGACAAGTTATAGCAATGAGCATTATCCTCATTATTATAGCGAAAAACTACTTATCGCTCCAACAAAATCCTAACTTTAGCTAAAGGCAAGTTATAATAATTGGCCTAAGTTTTTATTTTATTTTGAAAAAAATTCAATATATAAAAATGAAAAAAATAGCTGTTAGATAGAAGGTTTCGTTAAATTTAACTCCAGGAAAATTATTTGGGTTGACATACACATATGTATATGTGTGTATTTTTTTAAAAATATTTATGACAATAAATAAATTATGTATGTTTGCGGTAATTTTCGGTGTGTTATGATTATTAAAATTAAGTGAATAAATTTTTCGAATAAATTTTACACTATTAGCGAATTGGATGACATATATTGTTTCGTGGAGAAAATAAAAAAACATTAAAACAATATGAAATACCCGCAACAGGAACTGAAAGCCTTATTCGTTTATTTCTCTTGAAACAGGAATAAAGCCAATGAAGCCAATGTTATGCAGTTTTATTTTCTGATTAAGTTGCAGATTTTTATCTTTTAGAGATAAAAATTTAGTTAATTTAACTTGTTTTTTTTTTCAAATCTACACCCTATAAAATAACAAAAAAAATATATTGAAGACATTTCTTCAATAGAACGAATTTAAAGATATTATTTTTTTTACTAAAATCGACTGTAGATTTTACTAAAAAGTTTGTTAGTTGTATAATAATCTACTTTTTCAATTCTACACCCCAGTTTACAATATTTAGGTACATTTTTGGTTCAGTGTTTTCATGAAAGCGCCCAAGTAACATCACAACATTTACAAGACCACAATTTAGAATTATGGTTGAAAAAATGGAGAATAAAGGTGAATGAACAAATACCTACTCACATAACTTTCACACTGCAATAAACAAATAAAACTAAAAGCAGTCAAACTAAACTGTCTTATCGGCAAAAACTCTACACTCGGCTTAGATTGCAAACTTCTATTGTACAAGTCAATTCCCTGATATATAAAAAACTTGAACATCCACGAAGATCTAAACATGACATCAGTTAAAGCAGAATTAGCGAAACACGTGGTAACGTATTTAGAGAAGCTTGAAACTCATCCAAATCCGCTGGCCCGTTATATACTAAATAAACGTGCTTACATTCGGCTAAGAAGGAGGGACATTGCTCACGCATCGGAACATCAACGCAAATGATAGCCGAAACATAAATTTTTTTTGCCTAGCACTGGCTGGAGTTAAAAAATGAAGTTATTTATAATTTAAATAAAATTAGTTATTTATAGTTCAAATTGAAGATACAACATGCCAAAAAAAACATAATTACTAAAAATCTATTTCTTGCAGTTTTATTTCCTACTGTTTACTCTAAATCTTATTCCATGCAATTGCAATTGCTCCCGGAAAAAAGTATCAAAACAAATCAAGATTTTAAAACACATTAGAAGCATTAAATGCCTTTAAAAAGGGATTAAAACCCCAACTACCACTACACTACTTTAAACACAAAGCCAACAAAAAAAGCAAAATAAAAACTTCATAAATTTAATCCATGTATTTGTGTGCTGATCAAAATCGTTTTACAACATCCGTTGGTGTTTTAAAGTAAAATTCTTTTGAAAGATTTTCATATAAATGATTTTTTTTCAAGCATGTTTTCGTTTAAACTTTTTCAAAGCTCTTAACAAATCTAGTTCTCAAAAAAATAAAAACGAAATGTCCAACAAATGCAACACGTATGTTTTTATGTGTCGTGTAATCAAAAGCTACTGCGGTTTCAATTTCCATTAACAAATAAATTTCCATAATAAGAAAGTTTAGTCGGGCTAACCCTGTCATATCATACCCTACATCCTATTTATTATTACACTAGTGGAAACAAAGAGGCTAAACTCTGAGTTAAGTCTTGTGGAAAAGGAAGTTGGTTATACTCTGTAAAACGTAATAAATATCGAACAAAAAAATTATGTTTCTAAGGTATATGTTTCTAAGGTATAGCTGGTATGTTTCTAAGGTATAGCTGAGATGGTGAGAGTTATGAAAAATTACTTTTTAAACCACAAAGTTTGGTTTAAAAAGTATACAAAACAGATGAAAACTGCTTTAGTGCACCCTAGGGAATATATATTAATGTAGGGAGAATATCGAAGTAGACCACTTCCATAATGGGTCACTTTTAGATCCCCCTTTGGCCTCTGTGATTATAGGCAACCGAAATGAAATTTACGGACACTTACTCATTGACTCACGTGCTACAACCAGCCTTGAATTTAGTGTTCTATGCGGACTGGTAACTGACGTCCTTCTTTTTCATCACGCAGTCTCTAGTAATTGCTAGCATTTGTTCAAGGCTCAAATACCCCATAGCATCCACATTTGACAAGCTTTTACCAGTAGTCCTGAGTGTTATGCTTTGTCAGTGCTTGACCTTCACACACAAGTATCATATTCTTAGATTTTCATCTTGGCTAGATGATACTTGAAGTTTCCAAGACCTCTCCCTAACGCAGTTATCCAGCTTAAGGTACTTCTATTATATCTGAGCACCTTACTGGCCTTCCTGCCTATGGGCTCTTTGAGCACCATTCGAGCCTGCCCTCCACCTTTTCAGGTTTAATAATACCCATTGTAAGACCTTAGCATTGTGCCATTACACTACTCTGGCTTCTGGTCGCCCTAGGGAATTGATGTAATTTTTTATATCCCGAATTCTGATTTTGTTTGAAACTGCCAAGATTAAATCAGACTCATCGCCACATCGTCACTGTCCTGACAATATTTTGCTCGATTTTGCTTTGAAAGTAATCCACATAAAGTTTTAAAACTCTTGCTTTTATAGTGCTGCAGATATGATTAGTACATTAACTTTATATAAAGGTTACCATCCTTGCGTAATTACTTTGAACGGTCATAGGCTTCAAATGAAATTCAAAAATGTATATAAAATGCTAAATATTACTGTAGAGTTCTCTAAAAAAGTATCTAAAATTTTCCGCTACAAGAATAATAGGTGCTGCCAAGTTGCACTAAATCGGTAAAATTGTGTACTTTCACTACTTGGAAATGAAATATTGATACGGGAATTTATATTTGAACCAAGATACTATGGTTGCTCCTCACAAAATTGTATTAAAATTCATCCAGTACGGTTATGTATAGATAAAATAGACACTTTTCTTTAATGGTGATACCGTGGGCTTTTTAAATTTATTGTTTGGTCTTGTATTAGATAAAGTAATACACATTCTATAAAAATTCCAGGTGTTTATATATAACGGTTCAGGAGATACAGACGTGTAACAGACCGACAAAAGTCGGAGCAGAATTATTAGAAATCAGTTAGTTCGAATTAATTAATATTTCCTTCTTTACGAATGTATAAATTCATTTTTGTTTTTCTTATTTTAAATTGTATGCTTTACCGATTTTGATATGAAAAGCATTTTGATATGAAATATTAAAACAACAAAATAAAATACAATTTTGTACGCCGATAAAGTGTGTAAGAGTGCAGTGCAGCATTGTGAGGTTAATGTAGGGCAGTGTCAGTTTATTGTTCCAAAATTTGCATATAACATCGAAATGATTGTGAGGATACGAATAAGCTTTAAACTTAGTTTGCAAAATATTATGGGAAGTTACCTTATAGATATAAAACATACATTTTCTTAGTCATACAGAATGTGTTGCCGGAATATGGTTTTATCAACTTATTTCGCACTTTGTACGGAAGTAGTGTCGTGACGTTTGGGAATATTAACGTCATATGAGTATGTTTTGTATTCCGTAACAACAAGTGCAAAATTATGAAATCTCATCAGCGCCCTTATAACTAGCGATTTATAAATTTACAATGATTTATTCATATTACCATATCTGTTTCTGGTTGCGTGGCAAAGACATTTTTATATAAATAGGTTTGCAAAGGCAAATTCTCAATGTTGCGGCTATACCAGTAAAAAACTTAAACAATAATTGAACGATTACGTTGTTTAAGACTCCCATGAGCATACTAGTCTTACGACATGTCAAATTTGGTGTTATGAAATGAATCTGTTAGACATTGGGATAAAATACCGAGAAAAATTTGACAGTATTTTTTCTTTTTTTTTTAATTTTTCAAAAAACCCATCGCATCTCCTCAGATCAGGGATTAATATTTCTAGTGATGATAACCTTTCAAAGGCAAATTGTGTCAAAAAAAGCTAGTAGCGCAAAAGAGCTCAACTGGCATCATTGATTTTTTTATAAACAATGAACAAAAAAAAAATCAAAACACTTATTTTCATTAAAAAAAAAATCTTATGGTGTGGGGCTGTTATTAAATCAATAAGGTTGGCCCTCTTTATAAAATAAGTGGAACTTTAACCAACTTAATGCCCCGAAGATGCTTCAGTGTGTTAAAAAATAAGATTTTGCCATTAATTATTTAATTTAGAATTGACAACTAAAATAATATTACTTAAGTAGCTTTAGTTTTTTCCAGCTAAATGTGAAGACTTGTGGTTGCAAACTGACTTACTGCTGTTTTGTATTGTATTGCTGATTGTATTCAAGTTGCATGTCGGTTGTACAAAAGATCAAAAAATTTTGATTTTTTGTCAAGTTGTGCCAATACGTCACATCGTTTATCTCTCTCTCGCGCACGGTTTTATGTGGTATTTGTGTTTATTGATTTTTTGATCACCTTGCAGTTAACATTGAATGTTAAGTATTATTTGCGGACGATGTCAATTACAGCATATTGAACGCCATCTTACTTTGAGAGAGCTGGGTTGTTAAATGAATTTGTAAATGAAATCGCGCGCTAAATTGTATCTTTTGTAGAGCGCATACAACTGATTCCAAGAATTGGTTGTACAACTCATCGTAACGTGTATGGCTTGCTTAAGGCTGCATTAATTCATGATACGCGTATGGTATGGTTTTACAAATCAAAAAAGATCACGTTCTAATTGAAAATATACATATGTATACGTATATATTTTGCTGTGTGAAATTTGACATTATAGATGTTATAAGAATGAAATATCAACAAAAAAACTGGAGTGGCATACACTAAACTTTACCATAGCTTGGAAACAGATATTTTTATGGGTAAATAATACATAAAGAATAAAAGTTTAAAGTATATTCTAATAGAAAAAATAATTATTTTCGATTGGGGGTGTTAAGTAGACTACTTCTCCCCCTTCCCGGTTATGCCTAAAAACTATACAGCTCTTCATAACCATATACCAAAGGTACATACTGAATTTTATTTTGATATGTATGTCAAACGGTATGAGCTGTAGAGCCTTCACAAAAATAGTGGCATACACACCCACCCACAGACATCATCGCGAAAATAGTCAAAATGGATTCTGTAGACCACAAAACGTAAAAATCAGTGGTAAGTAAAAGGGTTGTTTTCTGGTTGCATTTTTCCCCAAGTGTACCCCGTTGGATCAAAAATTTTTATCTTGGTTATCCTTCACTAAAAATTATGTATCCCTACTGTATTTTCAACAGAAAAACAAAAGGAAAAAATGAATTAAAATAAAAAATAGCAAAAGCAACTTTTGTAGCAGCATCTACTGTGTTGTAAAAACGAAACAACCTACAACTGTGTTTATGCATTTGTAACAGCAACAGCAACAACTACAACTACAAGCATACATGTAACGAATTTGTAAATGAAACAAAAAAATTCATTCATAAATTTGTTAAAATAAAAAATTTATTGTTACATACATATTTATATATCTTTTGTTTTATACATATTTATCTATGCCTATAGTCATATTGAGGTATGAGTATGTGTGCTTACATATAATATTTACATGCATAAGGATTTGAATAATCTTAATACATATGTATTTAATCAGTTGCTAAATAAATACGAGTTTCGTAAACTTTTATTAATCCAAGCATTTGATGACTCTTTGAATTATTTTGCATTATTTAGTAAATTGCCACGTACGATGCAGCTTCTGTTGCGTTTGCTATGCTTTGAACGCTCGTTGTTTATTTTTGTGTTCCAACATTTATTCATTCATAAAATCTAATTTTAATACAATCGTTCATTCAGTTTAATAGTTTCTTAAGGTGAGCTACTATTTAATTAGAAACAACAAAGTTGTTTTCTCGCTTTGAAAACTCTATTCGTTTTTGCTTACGATATATTCAAGTTTGATCTTTGACACCTACGGATTTGTCGGTATTAATAATCAAATTAATTTTTAAATTTTTTCTTCACGTTATGCCTTAGTGAAGTGAGTCTAGTTATTATTGTTTTTACCTTTTACCATTATCTTAAATCTTGAATCAATTCGAAATGAGTAGCTGGCTGAGTATTTTACTATTGATCTTGGCAAAAATGAATTGTGAACAACAGTAACTAAGAGACGCGTGCCTATAAAAATGTAATAATAAGATAACAAAAACAATAACAACAAAAACAAAAAAACACCACTAATAATTTAACTTTGACTTCAATGTAGGCTGATGTAAATTCATTTATAGACAATATTGTGTTCATATCGTTTCGTATTCAGCTACGAAATTACCATTATTTAATAGAAAAAAAAAAAACAGCAATAAATTTCCACCAATATTTAACTGATCATTAAAATAATTATTGATGTATAATATCGATACCAGATTATCAATTTTGAGGATATCGAAATGCCACAAGTTGGAAAATTTTTCTAGCATTGTACAAATTTAATGCGATTTTTGTTAAAAAAAATAATGGTAAACTTAGCGAAGATAGACAGTTTATTTCTTAAGTTACACAACAGAATTTGATCGAAAACTAAAGAACTGCTGCACCATTTTCAATATCGCCAAGCCCGAAGCGGATGCATCGCTAATAATAAGACACTGAAATGCAGTTTATGTCATATCTGCAAGGCCCGGATTTTCATTAAACTAAAAATCGGATTTATGATTTTAAAAAAGTAAAATATGCAAGCATTTTTTTTTATTTGTTAAAAATAAGAAAAAAAAGCAATAAAATTGATTTAATAACAATTCAAAAAATATATATCCAAATTAAAGAAGAAAATAGAACTTCTTGAGATATCATTCTCATGGAACCTAACATGACCTCACGTTAACATTTTCGGTTATAATCCGTCATTTTAGAGTGATAGCAGGTATGTTAACAGCATTTACAGTCATAATACACGCTGAAAAACATTATCGGCTTTAAACGGCTCTCCCTTTTTAGTTGTGCGTTCACTAGTAGGATTTGTATACTTAACGGTATGAAATTGTGTGTTTTCTACAATGTTGCTAATTGCAATTGTTTTCTAATTGCAATTAAGAAAATTTTTATTACTTTTTTAAACTTCCAGTTCTCAGGTAATTCTTTTCGATCGCAGAAAACTCAAAAATGTCTTTTCGAAAACTTAAAAAAAAGGGTGAATGAATTTGGTGTTAATGTATTCCGCTAGACTTAAAAAAAGGGTGAATGAATTTGGTGTTAATGTATTTCGCTGGACAGTATAAATTTAAAGAATACGCTATAAATCTTACTAGGTGATGCCATAAAAAACTACGAGGTAATGCTCGCAATCGTTATGTATTCGGTTCGGTATTAACAAATTACCGACGAGAAAATATGGTCGGCTTATACTTCTTACTGGAGTGTTTGGTAGTTGTTTTTTAAAGGGTTGGGGATCATACTGTACCTAAGATATGTTAAGATGGCTTTTCCTAGTAAAAAATGATTTCGGCGGAATACACAAAACTTTTCTATACAGATGACACCTTTTTTGAGAGAAATTCAAAAGGAAATTATTTTCCACCAAGATAATGTCACAAAAGTAACCAAACACAAATGTGTCTAGATGCAAACATCAAAACTCAAAGATTCTGTTCTCCAGACCAGAATCCTATGAAAAGTATCTAAGGGAATCATGATTCATAAAATCATAAGCAATATGGACCTCATATTGGCAGTGAAACCAGCCGTACCACTTTTTTCGGTGACGACGGCTGGGTAATTCAAAAGCGGCAGTTTTCATTCAATGAAAACGACTGCATTTTAAATAAAAGGGTTTTATTCATCAATGTCAGTTTTGTACTTTGTTTCAAATATCTATATTCTAAAAGGGTCTTTATTTATTTATATAACAGTAGAAATTGTTTAAATTGGGTGGTTAAGTCGATACAAGTTGACTCGCAACAAGCTAATAAAAGTAACGGCGGCTACGTTATTGAAAAAACAAACGACGGTGGCGAGCCGTCGGCTTGTTTCTGTACCTCAAACCCACGGCTATTTATGCTGCCCCACCAACGAAGTTCGCTTAAAACTTGTAAAAAGTATTTAAGATGGGATCTTCGAGCTCATTCCTAAAAAAGTGGACCCAATTGACTACTAATTGTGTATGTAATTTTTGTAGATTGTTATTAGCAACAGGGCTATAAAAATGACACAACCGAAATAAATTAGTTGTTGTAGCGGCTTAGAAAATACAAATAAACAAAGTTTTTTTTATAAATGTAAATATAAAGCTCTACTAGATGATAATTTTAATTTAGTAATGATAAATAAATATTTCTCATATGAGGTGCCTTAGCTACCTTAGGGTATCTGCCTACTTGTAGCTTGGCCTCTTGCAACGCTATTAAATTTAATTACATACAATTTTCTAGAATATTCCCGTTATAGTTATCCAGATATATTATGGAAAATATGTACATTGTGTGGCAGGTAGCCAACCTGCCGTCTCAAACTTCTTTATTTTTTATCACTATTAACAAAGGTAAGCCAATGGGAGATATTTAAAAGAACACCTTTTTTTGCGGATATCTCGAAATGTCTTGAAAACGATTCCTAAGGCAAATAAATTAATATCGTTTTTGTAATCAGCAACCGAAATATTTATTAAAGGGCTCAAGAAGCTGTACTAAATATTTTATAATATTGAATAAAATGTTTCAAATTTTTTTTTATTTTTATTTTTATAATTTAAAATATGAACTTAGCTTGTGCTTAGCAAAATCATTAAATCAAATTTCAAAAACTCGTACCTTATCTTTAAGTTGTTAATAATTTTCTTAAAATGGTTAAAATTTAATAACAAGACTACAAATTTAACGCCTCTTCAAATTCGCTGATTTAATTCTTCTATTATTGTTGTGTTTTTGATTTGTTTTAAAAGTTTATATAAAAATATATTTTATTTAAAATGTTAGAAGTTTAAATTTTTAATATTTGTACATTGAATTGTTGTCGTTTATTTTAAAGACTTCTTTGTAAGTGTGTTTTTAACGAAATTTAAATTTTCTCTTTCTCAGTTTGCCATATTTAGTCAAGTTTAAAAATAAAAATTATCTATTACTGATATTCTTATGCCGCCTCTACCTACGATTTTATTTTTCAAGTTTTTAATTTGCTAAGAGTTTTTGTTTTTTTTTTCTTAGATTTGAAGTTCTTTTTGAAGTATAACTTGACATTTGATTTTAGAATGTCAGCAGTACTATGAAATGACGGTTAAAAGACACTTTACGAATGCGTTTTCTAGAATAAGCGTAACTGTTTTTTACAAATGCAGCTTTTTTAGCATGAAAATTACCTTTTTTATACATAAATAACAAAAAAGCACATTTATTAAATAAATACTTCAGTATTTACAAATGTCCCATATTAACATACATACACACATATGTGTGTGTAGGCTACTTTGCCCGACGAGAAACTGAAAGCATTACTATACATTTTTGGTATAATGATCAAAAATGTACAATAGTACATCAGTGTTGGGAGTTGTGGTACAATTGTACCTAATTTGGTACAATCGACACATCAGTGGTACACTGGTACATTTCATGCTTTTTTGGTAAAATTTTATATACAATTTATTCAAATTTAATCCAAAATTTTTTTTTACATTTCTAACTTCATAGTTCTCCAACCCTGTCTAGAACTGACTAAATTGCAACATTCTTAAATTATGTTCAGGATTTTTATTACTTACTCTGCTAACCATATTATGTATAATTGATAGATAATTTAGTATAAGTGATAGGTAATTTGGTTACGTTTTTGCATCGGAAACTGATTTCCGGGATTATTCGGCTGATATTGTTTTCCATTCTTTCTAGTAACAAATCGTAAGGTCTTTTTGGTAATTCCATGATTATTTAATTGTTCTTCCAAATAGCTCCAGGCAAACTTAATCGGATTAAGATACGGTGACTTTGGTGAAATTTCTTCTTCTTCTTCTTCTCATTGCACATTGTAAAGGGCTAGTCCAATTCAATCAAAATTTGACATGGATAAAAAAGAGGAGTATCTGAGCTTAAGTTTTAAAGCTGGGGATAACTCACTTATCAGTCGTGGCGCTAACTGGCTTCAAATTTGAGAACCTCCTAATTTTACATCGCCCTAAAGCTCTATGAAGTATGTGTACATTTTTGAAGTTTTTTTTCGTAGTTAGTTAGCAAAATTTAAGATATTGTGGTAAAATTTCAAAATGATATCTTGAGTTAACAACTAGATGATTTTCAATTTAAAATTTTCAAAATTATTCCTATTTGTGCATTTTATCCTAAAAAGGGCCATTAATCTTCTTTAGTAAACGAAATTCTTAAAGAATATATAAAAATTGTATATTTTAAACTAAATTTCTTGTAAAAGTGATGATCCTAGTAGAATATGGAGATCCTTCAATTTGATCTATTTTATATGTTCTGATATACCAAAGGGATCAGAAAAAGAAGATATTACCAAATATTGCTGATTTGCTGAAAGTATTTCATGAACTCTAGTGGCATTTATGGGTCAAAGCCTAAAAATTCCAATTTTGGGATTTTTGGTAATGATTTTTGATATTGCGAGATTTCCTTTACCTTAATCTTAAAAACTTGTGTACGCTTTGATTTTTGTTGACTAATATCCACAGAAAAGAAATTCAAGGAATCAAGGTCAATTATCATCACTTTAAAATACTCTAGTATTAAAGTTTTCATTAAAATCTTTTAATGTCGAGCTAATATACTGACAAATGTTGGTACAATTAATGCTGATTTGGTACAATTTTATCATTGGAATGGCACAATTTAAACATTGTCCGATCCCAACACTATAGTACATCAGTGATATGTAAGGTTAAATTGAAAAAGAAAAAATTATATTTGTAAACCATTTGATGGGCCACTAGTTGAATATTTCCAGTGATCTTCATCTAATGCATAGATTTCATGGAATAAAAGAAAAAGGAACTATTAGGGTCGATAGGTCGATGTAAGGGGGATATCGAAGCAGACCGCTTCCTTAATGGGTCTTTTTTCAATCCCCTTCCTTCCTCAATGATTACACTCAACCGATTTGTGTTTTACGGTAACCTTACTTTCATTAATTTAAGTGCTACCACCAGCCTTTACTCTTTAGTGATTTCAAATTTTCGATTAGTAACTTTCCAATAACGGGGTGTGTAGTAATTGCAAGCATGTTTCCAAGGCTTAGATCCCTAATGGCCCCTACATTTAACAAGTTCTGGTATATACCTGCATTGTTAGAACGACAGAGTTGAACTCTCTTTGTTCTAACAATGCAAGTCTTATTATTTGAATAAATGGGTTTTACATGTTTGCGGTTTTGACGTCTATCTTCAGGTAAAAAATAGATGAAAGTTTATACTTTACGACAGATATATTGACTTGGTTTGAACAAAGTTGGAAAACAACGTTGGAAAAAATTGTTATCTATTTTTTTTCAAAAATACTGCTACACGGCCTTTTAGTCATTGGTGAGCGCTACAGGGCTCGTCAAACAATTGAAATTTCGACTTCTTCGTATAGGACGCCTTTACAGACTGGTGCTATGCAAATCATCAGGAAATGACCCAAACTCTTAAGGTTAAAGTCGTCGAGCCATTCCTGAGACAGAACCGGAAAACCATCCGGGTTAGTCATATAATTCAAGTTCCTTAAATTAAAGAAACATTTGTTACTTTTAATAAAGCCATAATATCAAATCAAAAAAATTATTTTAGTTCATTTTATATAATATTGAAATAAAAGTGTATTTGGAGGACCAAAAAGATAAATTACGAATTACAGCCTGAATTATGGCTCAAGTCTGTTTAAATATTTTAGTGTTACACGTTTTAAGTATATATAAAAACTGCCTATCTCAGAATAAAAAGTAATTTTAATTTAATTTGAAAATTTTTATTAAAATAAATTAATTCAAATTATAGATTTGCATATTAAAGGTAATGACCTGTATACATATTGGCCATTTACTTTTTAAATGGCCAATATTTATTCATGATGCAGAAAATGGTGAGTATGCAATCTATGATATTGCAGGCAGTACTTAACAAGCCATGAACTATTTAAAAATATGTTTCTGGAACGCTAACGGCATACGCCAACATAAAAATGAACTAGAGTATTTCCTCGCAAATTTCGGAGACCCACATACCAAAAAATTGTTTTTTTAAATAAATGGATACATATTTTACGATACTAAAGACCCTCGTGGTAGAGCTTGCGGATGTTCGTTAATACTAATAAAATCTCGTCTAAAGCACTATCTACTGTGTGGTTTCTCTGCCGATTATAAGCAAGCAGCAAACATCTGTCTTGAAGACTTTGATCGGAACATTGTTATTTCTTCAATTTATTCCCCTCCCTTTCGATATCGGAGAGTCAGTACCAAGAACTCTATAAATTACTAGGACCCCGCTTTATAGCAGCTGGTGATTACAACGAAAAATACACTAATCACTCCAAAGGGTCGGGTCTGGTTTGACACAATTTCAATAATGCGCTTAAATGTGATTTCTAGTGGGCAACCAACTGATTGGCCTACAGATCCACAGAAAATTCCTGATGTTATTGAAAGGATTTTTCAAGAGATATATTTAAAGCGCTTTTCATTCTCAAGCATTCGGTAAAGTATGGCATGAAAGCCTAGTTTACCAGTTAAAGCAGAACCTGCCCACTAATTTTTACAAATTGTTAAAATATTACTTAACTAATCTTAAGTTTATACTTAAAGATGGAGATTTCTTAAGTTCGCTTCAACCAATTAAAGCTAAAGTTCCCTAAGGAAGTATATTGAGAGCCATTTTATATTTGCTGTATACATCCGATATGCCTACTAGCAGTCGAGTGCACACATCAACATTGGCTTTTCTAAGCATTCACGAAAGCTCCCAAGTGGCATCTCAATACTTACAAGATCATATATTTCATTTGGAATTGTGGTGAAAAAAAAATTGAGAATAAAAATCAACAAACAAAAATGTAGTCACATAACCTTCACTCTGCGTAGAGACTCATGCCCTCCTATTCGAATAAATAACCAAATTATACCTAAACACTCAGGTCAAATACCTCGGCATAAATCTCGATAGACGCTTAACCTGGAAAAGTCACATTGAAAAAAATTAACCCAAATTAAAAGCAGTACAAAAAAATTGGCTCATTGGTAGAAACTCAAACCTAAGCTTAGATAGATTGCAAGCTTCTACTTTATAATTCGATTCTTAAACCAATATGGTGTTATGGCTCTCAGTTATAGGCTTCAATTTTAGAAAAAAATTAAAGGCGCCAAAAAAAGATTTTAGGTAAATTTACAGTCACACCCTGGTGTATTAAAAAGTCGAACATCCACAAAAATCTAAACGTGCCACTAGTTAAGGCAGTAATAGCGAAACATGCAACAACGTATCTAAATAAGCTTTAAACGCATCCAAATCCGCTGGCCCGCAACATCCTGAATGATGGTAGTTACGTTTGACTAAACAGGAAGAAAATTGTTTCTCTTGGCCGAACATCAGAGAGGTGACCAATAAATAACAATAACCGTGTCATCATACATATTTGAGGACTTATTGTTAGTTCATATATTTTGGAGATACAATAAATAATATGGGAAAAAAAACTTCTGTAATTAATTTTGTAAGTAAAAGCATAGTTTCT
This sequence comes from Phasia obesa, assembly GCA_949628195.1. Taxonomy (NCBI): domain Eukaryota; kingdom Metazoa; phylum Arthropoda; class Insecta; order Diptera; family Tachinidae; genus Phasia; species Phasia obesa. The sequence continues at coordinate 154,415,016 of OX451215.1, forward strand.
AATTATCAGTAAGTCAGTAAGTTCCAAGTCGTCTGAGTATTTAACCAACTTTTCATATATTTTTGGTAGTAGGTTATGTCAACGCATGCACATTATAATTCAATCTTTGGCTTCGTTTTTGACTAGAACTAAATTTTCCTTTGAATTCTTGAATAACGTTTCATATTACGACTGTTACAAAACATCACAGTTCAGAAACGGTTTCTGAAGCGATTGTAAAGTAAGGCGAAGAATCTGTATTTTAAGTCGTTACAAATTTCAGTCCAAACATACAAAAATCCTACAAATGATGACGTAGAGCACAAAACAGTCAAACTAATTAACTAAATTTATTACGTTTAATTTTATGTAGGAGGAACTGAATAAAATCATCCCATTAACTGCATGATTTGATCGGTTTATTTGCATAATCATTATCATCTAAACAATTTGGAAATTATTATAATTAATTAATGAGTTTTTAAATAGGAGTCATAAAAACAATTTCAGTATGGTTGTAAAAGTGTTCCACTAGCTTAAATCCATTTTTATGATACTTTTTAGAGCAAAATTTTAGTAGACAAATCAAGTGCGGTAACCTTTATTAAACAATGGGTGTTGATTTACAAGCTTTTATAACGAAGTCAAAAAGTTGCGATTACTTCATAAATAAACCTAAATAAATATATTTTTTTAAATAAGTTTAAAAATACACAGTGCGGTTCCCTAATAAAGTACTATAGAAGAACATATCCAAATTTAAAAATTGCTTTATCTCTAATGCTCTAATTCGCAGAGAAACTTAAAATCAGCAGATATTCAACTGTTACTAACACGTTATTGCATAAGGGTACGATGAAACCGTGTTTTTATCTGTAACTCAAGGTTTCGGAGGTGTTTGGCATATTCCAGAAAAATTGTAATACTTCGCAGGTATTGTTTCATTTTGTTAATTTCCAGTATATATGTATACTAGCTATCCCCGGTGCGCTTCGCTACACCCATCCACAAAAAATACAATAAAAACACTTGGAAGAAAAGTATGACCAACCTTTAACGCGAAAACGCATTCTATTCTCACGTCAAAAATGTTCCCATCCAACCTGTTTTTTGCTAGACTATACGTATTAACACGATAAAAATTTTTCACTTTGCATAGGAGGTATCAAATTCAGTCTGTGTTTTTTCTACACAATGTATCTTATTAAGGGGGTTACTGATGCAAAATTCCAAGGCGCTACCTATTGCAGTTCTCTAGATATAGGATAATAATTTTTTACTTTGCATGGGGCGTACCACGCTCACTGTCCCAATTCAGCCTATGTTTTACTTGGGTTTACTTGTACCCACTTTGAAGACCATACCTATTATAGATCTCTATGTACCCAATAATAATTTTTCACTTTGTATGAGAGGTACCACGCCCACTGCCACAATTCAATCTGTATTTTGGCAGACTATGAGCTTTAGCACAAAGGTTTCTCTTGCAAAGTTTCAAGCCCTATCTATTGCAGTTCGCCAGGAACACGATAATAATTTTTCACTTTGTATGCGAGGTACCACGTCCACCATTTCAATTCAGTCTGTGTTTAACTAAACTATGTACGTTAATATGGCGGTTATTGGTGCAAAATTCCAAGGCACTACCTAGTGCAGTTCTTTAGATATAGGATAATAATTTTTCACTTTGTATGGGAGGTACCACTCCCGCTCTTCTAATTCAGTCTGTGTTTAACTAAACTATGTAAGTAAATATGGCGGTTATTGGTGCAAAATTCCAAGGCACTACCTAGTGCAGTTCTCTAGATACAGGATAATAATTTTTAACTTTGTATGGGAGGTACCACTCCCGAAATTCCAATCCAGTCTGTGTTTAGCCAAACTATGTACTTTAATATGGCGGTTATTAGTGTAAAATTCCAAGGCGCTAGCTGGTACAGTTCTTTAGATACAGTATAATAATTTTTAACTTTGTATGGGAGGTACCACTCCCGCTCTTCTAATTCAGTCTGTGTTTAACTAAACTATGGAAGTAAATATGGCGGTTATTGGTGCAAAATTCCAATTCACTAACTAGTGCAGTTCTCTAGAGACAGGATAATAATTTTGAACTTTGTATGGGAGGTACCACTCCCGCTATTCCAATCCAGTCTGTGTTTAGCCAAACTATGTACTTTAATATGGCGGTTATTAGTGTAAAATTCCAAGGCGCTAGCTGGTGCACTTCTCTAAATACAGGATAATAATTTTTCACATTGTATCAGAGGTACCACTCCCGCTATTCCAATGCAGTCCATCTTTCTCTATACTATGTACGTTAATATAAAGGTTACTGGTGCAAAATTTCAAGGTGCTACCTATTACTGTTAGCAAGAAACACGATGATAAATATTTACTTTGTATGGGAGATGCCACGCCTACGCCGAATATCAAAAAAATAAGTAACCAATTTTACCATCCGTGTATCTAATAACAAACTGTGAAAATTTCAGAAAGATCGGTTCATTGGTGTAGGCAGCTATAGCTTTCCGACAGACAAACAAACAAACATACAAACAAACAACCAAACATACAAACAAACACATTTTGTGCTTTAGATATAGATGAAATAAAAATAACTTCGATTTTGTTAACCGTGATAGCATTAAAAAAGGTTTAGTGTAAAATCTCAGATTCATACAATTTTTTTTTTGTAAAAACACTTACATTCTACAGCCAAGCGTTCCAGAAGGTCTTCCGAAAATTGTCTTCTAGTAGGGATTTAATTTAATGACTTTTAGAAAGCAAAACTAATATTTTTTTCACAAGATTAATTATTGCTTCTCTTTTTTTACTAAGCAGGTTAAATTTATTTTTAATTGAAATATTAAAACTTTTTCTTCATTTCTTATTTTTATTCGAACCTACGACACCAGACTGATTGACTAGCGCACTACCAACCACAGAGATATAGAAATACAACATCATGCCTCCCTTCTAACAGAAGGAAAGTTGGAATGTTTACTAGATCTTTTAGAAAGAAGAGCCAAGACCTTCTAAAAGGGGTTCTTTGGAAGACCTAATATAAGGCTTGAAGCGCGAAAGCATTGCAATCCATCCCTTCTACAATGTCCACGAGAAAATATTTAATTTCCGAAATCTTTACTTCCTTTACTTATGACATTGAATCAGAGATGCAGACTTAGGAGGTCATTATTTTGCACTTTGAATTTATTAGGTGTTTTTTTATCATAAATATCGTCATGAAACAATAACATCAGAACAAGCGCAACTCCCGTCTTTTCATCGTAAGAGACAACGAATACTTGATCTCTAACAACGAAACCTAAAGAAGGGCGTTGGGTGCTCAAAAATTCTCATGTACATACAAAATGTATGAAGCCAACATAAATAGTGTGGCATCAACGCTTAGTACATGAAAAATCTAATTAGATGCAAACAAACTGTTGCATTCTTATTAACGTTTGTTTAAAGCTAGGCACTAGACAGCCTGAGGGCAAAAGTTCATAATATGCTTAGAATGCTTCAACGCATTATACGCTGCTGTCAAATAAAGTTGAAATAGTGTATTTTCATAGTATAAGTTACATAAAGAAGTTTGCAAGGCGTCTGCCGCATGAAATTGGTTAACTTTCAGCTGCTCGCGCGTTATGTGTAATGTCAGCTGACTTTTGTTTTGTTTTGTTATAAAGATTCTTCTCAAATGGAGGAAAAATTATTAGAAAAAGTAAAAAACATAGTTTTATATAATAAAGGATTATAAAAATAAATAAAATAAGAAGCGCGTCAACAAATTTTTAAAAACCTGATTTAAACAAGAAGTCTGTAACGCGTTGAAGCGTTACGCCTTGCGCGCTTATTTAGGTTAAGCTGTAACATATGATTTTCGGAATTTAATGCTGACAAAAACGGAGTTTTATCGTTATTATTTTAACACACAAACTCTCGACTTTATCACTTATTTTATTTGACAACCAAATAAAGTTACTTCCGTAGAACCGCGTTGTTTTTAATAACAATTGTTTTTAGTGATATTTAAATAAAAGAATAACTATACACGTATTAATAATTACTCATATACGTGTTAATTATTTGTAAAGTTGGTCTATTAAATTAAAATAAAATAAAACATTTTCGCCCGGCTGTCAGTCAGTCAGCCTTGTTTCAACATTTAAACAACAAACAAACGAATAGAGAAAAGTTGTAGTGGATCAAAGTGGCGCCAGTAAATGTTACCACATCAATAAAAATACAATAAACAAAAAACATTGATTCAGTCATTCGCTCATTTCTTCATTTATTCATTAATCTGACCATTCAAGCTATCCATCTATTGATAGTTGGAAATTTGACCAATAAAATTTTACATAAAATAACGTCCCACTCGTTTTCATTTTTTTTGGAGTCTAAAATATATTTTACACCTCAACAAGCCAAACGAAATAGAAACGGACAACCTTTTTGCATTTAAATCAGTGTTGTTTTCTTTTAGGTCTTGTAACTCTTATTGTAGTTTGAATATTTGTCATGCCTTCAAGTTTTAAAAATAATCAGCAAATCAAACAATCGATTTTATTACGATAAATGGGAAAAAGGTGACTTTTGTTAGTAATTGCAAATCCATAATTTGTTAAGTGGTTGTAAATATATGTATATGTATGTATACTGTTAATTTGAGGAGGCCTATGTATTAATTTTATTAAAAACTAGCTGTGTCCGCCACTTCGTCAGCGTCCTTAAAATATTTTGTTCGATTTTGGTTTGAAAACAATCCACACCAAAGACTCTTACTTATTTAGTACTTCAGTTATGGTTTATTTATTTACTTTATCCCTACTTCATCCCTACTAAAATATGCGCCTTACGCATACTGCTAAAATTGCGTACTATCACTGCTATTTCTCCATTTTCGCTCTTAAGATAAAAATATTTTTGCGGAAAAAAAGTAACATATATTTGCATAAGAATAGTAAGATACCTCCTCACACAATTTTGTTAAAATACATCCAGTAGTTTTTTCGTGATGCGAATGCAGACAAACATAAAGGCAGACAAACAGACAGGCAGACAGACAGACAGACAGACAGGAAATAAATTACTGTTTTATTATATGTATAGATTGAGCGGACTTCAAGAAATAAAAATTTTTGTGTGGAAATTTTGTTTATGGCAGACTATTTTCTTCGTTTGCAGATAAAAACATTTTCTTCTCAGTTGTTTTTCTTAAACATTGTATGCTTTGATTTATATATAAAAGAACCATTTGTACTATATAAAAGTACAAAAAATAATATGATTACGTAAAAATGCAACGATACGTAACGAATGACGTTGATCATCAAATACTGAGACATTACTCGACTTAAAATCTTATATAGCTTAGTATCCTATTGCTTACTTATTTCCAAGAGAAAGTTAAGAAATAGCAGCAATGATATAAAGGATATTTGGTGTGGATTGCTTTCAAAGCCAAATCGAACAAAATATTGTTAGGACGCTGACGAAGTGGCGGACACAGCAGTATTTAAAAAATATTAAATTTTTAATGATAATAAAAACCGTACAAAATTATTCTTTACTAGATGTACATTGGTTTACTTTATTTTGGGACGCAGGAAAATCGTCGTATTTTAAGCAAAGGAACGTAACACGATACGATACTAGCCATCAGTCTCTATTTAGCAGGGGAAATTTGTTGTATCTTAGAAGCATATTTTTGCATCAATTAAAATTTTATTTAGGTGCAGATGATTTTTTAATAAAATGTTTAATTGATTTAGTTATTTATTTAATTACAATATTTTTTTTTTTTTTTCTTTAATAAAGTTATAATTAAATCAATTAAAAAACTTATTATATATATAAACTACAATAAACTTATATATTTTTATGTATCGGACAACACTGAACCATTTTTATGGGTTCAATGAGAATTTTGAAGTCTAAATAATAAAGATATTGTCATCCAAATGGAATCACTTGATTCTACGTGCGGTGCGGTGCGAGCTGCCAAGTAAACCCATCAAATAACAACATATATCGGTGAAAATTATTGAAATGTTAATTTTTATTCGCTAACTACACCCACCCGAGCATACTTTTTATTAAGCTTAACGAGTTTTTTACGTAAAAAAAACATAAAGGTATCCCAAGAAATGGTTGATAATAACTATGGGAACTCTACACTATGAACTGCAATAGTTAAAAAGTGGTTTACTACGTTCCGCTCAGGTCGGTCGTACCAGGACAAATAATGCCAAAAGTTCAGCTTGCACAAAATAGGTCGTCCTGACCGAAATAGTGAGTAAATGAAAGGGCGTGAGACATCTCAACCGAGCAGGTACAATACATTTTGCATGAATTTGTGTACAAAAAAAAAGGGAGCGACGGTTTCAACAATCAAGACAATGCACAGACGTGTACATGAACTTCTACCTCCAGATTTAGCCTCTTGCGAGTATTTCCTGTTTCCAAATTTGAACCTAATTACTTTGGGTAAAACAAAGAGGTCGTTATTGAACCAAACGCTCATTGCTAGCGCCTAGAGATGATATTTTATTTGGAGGGCATAAAGAACTATGTAAGTCAAGGTTTAAGAGAGCTATGTTGAAAAATAAATCGCGTTTAGCAGAAAGGAATCTTATATCCAAAAAATTTCGGAGTTATCAACTTCCCCTCGTATATTAAGTTTTTATAACACGAGTGTAAAACAACACATTTTCAGTTATACTGGTAATGTAAAACATAACAACAAGAACAACATTTATGTTATCGAAAACAGCAAGTACAACAACTAATATGACAAAAAGTATTTCCATTTCTACACAAACTACAACAATTTTATTTGTACTCGTAACATATTTAACGATTAATTTGAAACGATGTCTTGTCTTCTGTCTAGTCTTAAAGTCAAGACAAGTTACTCTCGATAAGAAATTTTGACTTGTGATTATTTATTTATTTATTTACTCGAATTGATTGGCATACGTGTAAAAATAAATTTTAAATGAAAAATTTGTGTTTAGTTCATATTCGTGGAATACAAAATTAGCGTTAGTTTGAAATTAAAAAAATATCAGCCTACTGATATTTTCAGGTTTTGAAAATTAAAAACTATTGTTGTTGTAATAATGTTATTGCCTAGTAGTTGTGTTTTTGTTTCTTTAACTTATATTTTAGTATATTACAAATATTGCTGATGTTTCTTTTAGTCTACCAATAATGGCAGAGAGGTCAGTCAAGAAAACACTTTGAAAATTAATTCAGTTGAACAAAAACGTTAACCCTATAAAAACTTTGATTATAATCATGCAATGTTATTTTTTCCCTTTTAATAGTCAATTTCTTTACACGGACTAGTTAGTTGCGACAAGATAATAGACAGCTTAATAAAAGGGCTCAGGGCAAAATAGTAGCAGGTAACATTTTCCATTAACTTCTCTAACATTGAGTTAGAGAAGTTTCAAAATTCAATAAAATTTTGAAATATTACTACAGTAAATAGTAATAATAGTAAATATTCCGTGTGGAGTTGTCTATCTCTCATCGGACGCGTCCCCAGGTGGCGGATAGGGGGGCGAGTCGTGTTATATCTCCTGCGATACACCACCATAATGGTCGCATGATGTATGACGGGGCTAGGGTAGAGCCTGGGCTCTGTGGATTCTGCTCTACAGTTGCACAGGGTCTGGGCACTACAAGGTTGGGCTAATCAGCCCGTTTTTTCTTCTCTTGTGCATGGAAACCATCCACCCATAATGGTGCCATGTGTGAGAGATCTCAGAATGCTAGTCATCCCCCTGGATACACTGAACAAATGGTTCAGGGGAGTGACTTGCATCTTTAAACGGTCAGCCTATTAGTTCAACCCGCGGACCAAAATTGACCCACTTGTAAGATTAAGGTGAAGGTAGCAGTGCCGAGAATCTGAGTGGCTAGTTAGTGGTAAAATAGGACTAGTCTCTAACAGCTCCCCTCGACGCCAAGGCACGGTAATCCCTTCTTCGGGTGCCACGGCAAAAGCCCATTTAGCTGCTGCGACAACCCCAATTTCGATGTCGATGTAGAAAGACCATCTACATCGACAGCAGCAAAATATCCAACCGGACACCAAACGTCCAAAAACTACAGGCAGTATTACTCAATCCAGAGTCGTCAATAGGCCTTACAGTGAGGTTGCTAAAGACCCACTGATAAGGGCTATTATCGACAAAAGCGTTTGTGACGGTGCTATCTCTCGCGAAAAGTGGGAGATGATTCGGATCAAGTTGCTGGAACAATATGCCAAATTTCTTGCCGATGAATCAAGTCCGGTACCCCAAAATGTGGATGCTGGCTGGTTCCAAGGCCATATCAAGCTGCTCTCATGCTCAAGTGAGGGTTCAGCTATTCAACTTTAGCAGGTGCGAGATTGGACGTGGTTCCGGTAGGTGAAATCCCTCGCAGACCGAGATCCGTCGCAATTACACCTAGGGAACCTCACGACCCTGCGACGATTCTGGCGATCATCCGGAGAGGAAATCGTGACCTACCGACCAGCGACTGGAAGGTGGTGAAAGTCTCCGAACCGGTGGGTCTGACCAGAAAGGCGGTTGTCGTCCTTAATAAGGACTCTTTGTCACCACTTCGAAAGAAGCAAGGCAAAATATTTTATGGATACGACAGTATCAAGCTGAGCATCTATCGAGATGATGACAAAACCAACCCCGAAACCTCCAGCGACAAACTGGTAGAGTCGCAAGGTAAAGGCGTGACTGAGTGTATCAGCCGACACCCTATGGCCACAAACGAGGAGGTGAATGACCCCGCGAACTCAGAGACTGCATAGAGTTCTCAATCAGAATCATGTCTGGGTGGGGAGCTCTTTGCGCGTCTGGGTGTTGCGGAGGACGAAGATGCGCTTCTGGAATCTGATCCAGAAGACATAGATGTCACTGTCATTTACGATCCCGATAACGATGGCGATTCAAGTTAACCTTCACCATTCCAAGGCAGCTTCTGCTGCATTAATTCTTCGCCTTATGGAACGAGGTGAAGATATAGCGTTAATCCAAGAGCCGTGGATCAATAGCGGCAAAATATGTGGACTTAACGCACGAAAAACGCACACAAATTGATGTATGCAACAACAGCAGGTAACAATAACAAAAATATTAGAGCCTGTATTTTAGCAAAAGAACACCTCAATATCTTAATTTTATCTGATTACAGTGATGAAGATACGGTGACTGCAGTATGGGAGGATGCAAAGTCAGCAGTGTGGATATCATCCACGTATATGCCACACGACCAAGCAGAATCCCCACCCAGCAGCATGGTTAGCAAAATGGCCAGAGCAGCAAAGGCGAAAGGCGTTCCTTTAATAATGGGCGCTGACGCAAATGCGCATCACCAAATCTGGGGTAGCTCCGACACAAACTACAGAGGTGAGTGTATCTTTAATTTTATACTTAAAAACAATCTAGAAATTGCGAATAGGGGGTCCGAACCTACCTTTGTTGTATCAAACAGACAGGAGGTTTTGGACATCACGCTAGTTAGCACACATCATGCACTTTTAATCGAGAATTGGGAAGTCTCAGATGACTGCTCCTCCGACCACCGTTACCTGGTCTTCTCTATTAGTAGGAAGGTTTCGACCACAGTCTATAAAAATAGACGCAGAACGAATTGGGAGGAACAAAGCGTGTTTCTCACGAACGTAATTACGCATCCCTACGAAATTAGGGACACTAAGCATATTGAAAATGCTGTGAGAACAATCACAGATGCCTTTAAAGACGCAACTGATAGGTCATTTAAACCATCGGTCTAGCGCGTTAATCGAAAACCACCACGGTGGTCTAAAGAAATAGCCGAATCCCGCAAGATTTGTCGCAGGCTTTTCAACGAAGCAAAGAGGACAGGAAACTGGTCACTCTACAAATCTTCGATGAATAAGTTCAAAAATCAGGTCAGAAACGCTAAACGTAAGTCACGGAATGATTTTTGCAGTGGCATTGAAAATTTTTCTGAGACTAACAAACTGCGTAAAATACTGGCCAAACAAGCGCCTATTCCTGGATATATCCAAAAAGCAGACGGCACATGGGCAACCAGTGCACAAGAATCACTGGAAGTACTTATGGAAACCCATTTTCCAGGATGTCAATCCATTACGGAACGGCAACACAATTCCGTCCAATCTAGCCTTGTACCTCATACCGTAATCATTGATGCGGATAGGTTGCAATGGGCTATTAAAAGTTTCCATCCCTATAAGGCTCCAGGGCCGGATGGCATAATTCCGCTGATCTTCAGAATAATCTGGATCTGGTAACACCATGGCTTTTAGCTATATATAAAGCCTGTCTATCATGGTCTTACATTCCAGACCAATGGACAAAGTGTAATGTGATATTTATTCCCAAGGGAGGAAAAGTGTCACATGCGCGAGCAAAGGATTTCAGACCAATAAGTCTAACAGCCTTTCTTCTCAAAACACTAGAAAGACTTATCGAAATCCACATAAGAATGACAATCGATAAGAATCTCCTTTCCCCGTCCCAACATGCCTACACAAAGGGCAAATCTGTTGAGACGGCGCTGCACTCGCTCGTGGGCTACATAGAGAAGTCCTTGGAGCATAAAAAATACACTATGGTGGCCTTCATGGATATTGAAGGAGCATTTAATAATATTAATCCGCTGGCAATAACTCAATCTCTCACGGAAGTTGGGGTTGACCATTCAATCATCAGGTTTATAACAAATCTGTTAGGTTATAGGGAAATATCATCCTCATTTGGTTTAGCTAAAATCACCAAGATAGCAATACTGTACTGTCTCCGTTGCTTTGGAATATAGCAATTAATAAGCTATTAATAAAATTGGATTCCTTGTACTTCAAGACAACTGCATACGCAGATGATGTGGCGGTTGCAATTGCTGGAGCTCATGTTGATACAATGACACAAAGATAGGAAAAAGCATTCAGAGCAATCTGTTCCTGGGGGGATCAGAACGGGCTGGGTGTGAATCCATCTAAAACGGAGCTTGTATTATTCTCAAGGAAATACAAGGTTCCAACCTTCAGACTACCTATATTAAATGGGGTAACACTAAATCTATCTGATAGCGCGAAATATCTAGGCATAATATTAGATAGTAAACTTTCCTGGAAAATGAATGTTCAGGCTAGAGCGTTCAAAGCTATGACGGCAATATATGTATGTAAGAAAGCCATTGGCACGACCTGGGGGATGAGCCCAAGGAATGTAAATTGGCTGCTTGAAGCAGTAATCAAACCAATGTTATTTTATGGTGCAACTGTCTGGTGGAGAGCACTAGATTTTAGGACAAACGTCTCTATTATAGAAAGGGTGCTGCGCACTATGGCGATCCTTATAACTGGAGCCATCAAGTCAACACCAACGAAGGCGCTTTTTTCAATACTTAACTGGTTACCGGTAGATCTACTGGCCAGGTATGTGGCACTAAGGACAGCTGTTAGACTAAATGTTGTAGGTGCATGGAACCATAGATCATGGGGACATGCCAATCTTCTAGGAACAACGAATGTTATTCCTGAGCTCTTAGACTACTGCACCCCGTCACCCTTCTTCACACGAAGATTCTACTTTGATTTGACGGAGGGATACTCTCTAACTCCCCGAACTTTACTGGTTTACACAAATGGTTCCAAAAGGGGAACGAGAGTGGGAGGTGGAGTCTATATAGAGGAGTTTGGAATTAGGATATGTTTCAGACTTCCGAATGACTGCAATGTCATACAAGCAGAAATATCTGCTATTAAAAAGGCGGCTAACTGGCTAAAGTACCACAGGATATCAGACAGAGATATCTGGATTTGTACTGATAGTAAAGCCGATATCATGTCCCTTATAGGTGTGTATAGCACATCAAATCTTGTCCTTGAATGCCGGACATCCTTAAATGAGATGGCGGATAATTCGACAGTCACCCTTAAATGGGTGAGGGGACATGGGACTAATCAAGGCAACTGTGCTGCCGATGAACTAGCCAAGAAGGGAACACAATTGCACGATGATGCCATAGACATCTATTGTGGCATTCCCCTCTCGGCCTGTTTACACCGCATCAACCTTGCGCTTCACAACACAGCTCAGGTCAGATGGTCCAATGAGTCGACTTGCGCGATCGCAAGGACAATCTGGCCCTCGATGGACCAAAAGAAAACGGTCTCACTATTTCGGCTGCAGAAAATGCAGATACGCGACTTAATAGCAATAGTCACTGGGCATTGCTTATTTGGAGCCCATGCAAGCAGGATGGGTATCCCCTATAATGACTTCTGTAGAAGTTGGCAGGATGAAGAAGAGGAGGAAACGGTTGAACACCTTCTCTGTCATTGCCCTGCATTAGAACTCTGTCGCCTACAATACTTGGGACGACGATGTTTTGAAAGCCTCTCGTGTGTTTCATCTCTGGAACCAATCATGATTAACTCCTTTTTAAGGAACTGTGGTTGGTTTTCCAACCCTCTCCCAACCGAAGTGACATAGTTGCTCATCAACATATGTCACGTCCAATAGTGCCTTCACGGCTAGCACCTTCCTACCTTCTACCCACTTCTTTCTCTAATTTCTCACTTCTTTCACTTCTTTCTCTAATTTCTCAGTCTAATTTTGTTTTCTATTTTCTCTGTCTATCCCTCCTCTTATCTGCAGGTATCACAAAGTGACCAACATAATGGACCCAAGTGAGCTATTTCATTGTCTTTCCCCTCCTCTATACAAGCTGCCTGCTTAACCTAACTAAACCTAAATATTAATAACATTAGGTAGCATACAGAGTAATCCGCAGTCATATGTTAGTAGTATTTGCATCATAGACTTAGAATCTCCCTTAATATCAAACATATGGCTACATCATTTAGTTTTTATTAAAAATGTTGCTCGGAACTATTTTGCCCCGACGCCTTCAATTGGCTTTACAAAACTATGGAAAAAGCAAAATATGAAGAACATTTAGGTTTGCCAGATTCTTCTAAACCTAATTCGAAAAAAAAATATATGTGAGATTGGTGAAAATCAGCAATCTACATTTTTTTTCAATTTAAAAATTTTATGGAAATCGTTAAAATTCGACAAAAATAGAAAATTTACGCTCAGATTTATGTTTTATCTAAAACAAAAGAAAATTGATTAGTGAAAACGAAAAGCGTACAATTTTTATTCTTATCAATAAAAATAGTTTGGATAAAATCAAAAATTGATATCTAAAAAGATAAATTGAGATTCTATTTAATTAAAAATAGAAAAATGCATCCGAATTCGATCGTATGCTGCACAGCTTATCCTCTAGTCCGTCTTCTGGGTTAGAATTTATTTTATGGGAATTAATTTAAAAAAAATATTACCTAAGAAACTACAAATGAAATATATTCTATTTGCATTCATAAAATTTATAGCATCCAGAAAATCGTAAAGAGATGTAGCTTTATGAAAAAAAAATGTTCGCAAACTTAAAACACATTCATATTTTCAGAAAATCTTTTTAATAATTTTATTAAAATATTTTTTAAATTTTTTAAATGTGAAAAACTATTTTCTCTTATACCTTCTACGTCTTCATCATTCATTACCAGATTCCTTATTTTAGTTTCAATTGCTGAACAGCAAAAGTCAATGAAAATTAGCCATCAAAATTGCCAATTATTTAAAAATCCGCCAAAAAGGCTCAACGCGGCAAAAGAAGTTTTAGAATCGCCACGTTTGGTGACAACCCTGGTGATTTAATTTGTTTTCACACTGCGTTTACATTTAACAATGCTATGTACAATTATCAATTATCTCAACTAATATCTTGAATATTTTGAAGACTGTAAATAGGACAGTGATATGAATTATGCCGACAATAATTCAAATTTTAGTGTACAGAAAAAATTCAAAAAGGAAAAATCAGAAACTTAAATGACTTGGAGACAATTGTCAGCATTTATAGTCATGACAGCATTGTCAAATATAAACGCTAGGTTAATCAAGCTCTCTTATTTTTCCTGTTTTAATTATATTACACAAACGTCTCACGTTTTGATTTATTATTTTGTTTTATTCGGTTTATATCATTTGATCAATTCCGGCTAACCGGTTTTATTAAATTTTTCTTTTAAACTGAAACCCGGTTTCTTAAAATCGTTAGTTTTTTTTGAATACAGTAGTCATAAACACATTTTTTATTTACTGAAAAGAAATCAGTTCATTCGTAGGACTAGTTTTTGCTTTATTTGATATCAGTGTTCTAACAAAAAAGTATCTTCTTAAAAAAGTACTTAAAGGCTTCTAGATATTCGTCAAAAATTTGTTAAAAAAAGGAAGAGTGCTATATTCGGCCGTGCCGAATCTTATATACCATTCACCACAGTAATGTTAAATATTCCGCTACTCTGTTATGTTTCCCAATTTCACAATAATATTTCCTTTTAAATTTAAAACTAAAAATAGACATTTTTTTAAAATTTTATTGAAAATATTTTGTAAAAATTTTATAGAAAATTTGTTGTAAAATTATATATAAAATTCTTTGTAAAAACTTTATCGAATATCTTTTTAAAAACTTTATCGAAAATTTGTTGTAAGAATTTTATCGAATTTTTATATTGAAAATGTTTTGTAAAAATTTTCAATAAAAAATATTTTCTAAAATTTTTTGCAGAAATTTTATCAAAAATTATTTGTAAAAATTATATCGAAAATTTTTTTTTATAAATTATATCGAATTTTTTTTGTTAAATTTTTATCGTGAGATATTTGCCAAATTTTATCGAAAATTTGTAGTAAAATTTTATCGAAAATGTTTTGTAAAAATTTTACCGATATTTTTTTTTTAATTTTATAGAAATTTTTTGTAAAAATTTTATGGAAAAATTTTTGTAAAAACTTTATGGAAAATTTTTTGTAAAAAATTTATGGAAAATTTTTTGTAAAAATTTTGTGGAAATTTATTTGTAAAAAATTTATGGAAAATTTTTTGTAAAAATTTTATGGCAAATTTTATGTAAAAATTTTATGGAAAATTTTTTGTAAAAATATTATGGAAATTTTTTTTGTAAAAATATTATGAAAAATTTTTCTAAAAATATTTTGGAAAATTTTTTTTAAATATTTTATATAAAATTTTTTGTAAAATTTTTTTTTCAAACTTATTTGAAAATTCTTTGTAAAAATTTTATCTAAATTTTTTCTAAGATTTTATTTAAATTTTTTTGTAAAAATTCTATCGAAAATTTTTGGTAACAATTTTATCAAAAAATCTTTAAAATTTTATGGAAAATTTTTTGTAAAAATTTTATGGAAAAATTTTTGTAAAAATTTTATGAAAAATTTTTTGTAATAATTTTATGGAAAATTTTTTGTAAAAATTTTATGGAAAATTTTTTGTAAAAATTTTATGGAAAATTTTTTGTAAAAATTTTATGGAAAATTTTTTGTAAAAATTTTATAGAAAATTTTTTGTAAAAATTTTATGGAAAATTTTTTGTAAATATATTATAGAAAATTTTTTGTAAATATTTTATAGAAAATTTTTTGTAGATATTTTATCGAAAACTTTTTGTAAAAATTTAATGGGAAATTTTTATTTTGAACTTATTTGAAAATTGTTTGTAAAAATTGTATATAAATTTTTTGTAAGATTTTATTGAAATTTTTTTGTAAAAATTATATCGAAAATTTTTGTAAAAATTTTATCAAAAAATCTTTGTAAAAATTTTATCGAAAATTGTTGTAAAAATTTTATCGCAAATTGGTTGTAAAAATTAAATCGATAATTTTTTATAAAAATCTTACTGAATGTTTTTTGTAAAAATTTAGCAGAATTTTTTTGTGTAAGCTATAATGCGATAGAATTATCAAACTAAAGCACATTGGAAGTCGTATCGATCCCCACAATGTGACTATTAACTGCGCCAATTTTCCAGTGGACACCTTGTGGTTGTATGGGCTACCTCTATGTGTATTGCTTTCTATAAAGACCTAAAACACAGAAAAACCCTATCGATCTACTGGTCGCGGTATAATATTTACTGCCTGGCAAATGGGAGGGCTTAAATTTTCTGTATCTCTTCTGGTGCCTTGGCTAAAAAAAGTTATCTTTCATCAAGAAAATTATTAAAAAATACGATATGCGTTTCAAGTTGTTTCGAATCTTCTTTTTCTCTATGTTGGCTTCCAGCGTCTTCATTCTGTTTCCAAATTTAAAGAAATTGCTCTGCGGATAAATATTACAGTGGAATAAGAAGCTCACAACTGCAAGAATGCCAATTCAGAGAATGTTCAGAACAATTCGCAAAGAAAAAAGAATATAACTTTTTGAAAGACTTATTGACTTCCCCTCGTGCATTAAATTAAAAATTATCCCAAAAATGTTTAAATAAAAATAGAATTGCTGTTTTTTTGAGTTGGTGTGTTTTTTATTAATGGTGATGATAAATGACAATTGAATAAAGTGACTGACTGAGTCACCCGAAGGAGGGTGCAGAGAGGCAAGCAGCCATTAAAAAAAGTGAAATTGCCAGTTGTTTGTAAGCAACGATGAGATTTGGGTTGCTTAGTTGGCGGATGATGATACTGTTGCA
Source organism: Phasia obesa (assembly GCA_949628195.1). NCBI lineage: Eukaryota > Metazoa > Arthropoda > Insecta > Diptera > Tachinidae > Phasia > Phasia obesa. Next base: position 154,431,592 of record OX451215.1, read on the forward strand.
GTTTTTGATTTTTGTGTTTATAAATGCATGGCGCTTGAATTTATGCCAAAGTGTGGCAAAATTTAGGTGAATCTCAATATGTTGTGCTCATTTTCCCCACGATAACGAATTTCTGATATTGTTTTTGTTTTTTCTTTATTTCTGTTTCAGCTGTTTCGTTCGAATATTTCGATTTCAACGTTGAAGTCAAATTGTATAAGAAGCACTTTTTCATTGGTGCTTACGTATGTGTCTGCGGTTGATGTATTTTTGTGATTTTTTTATTTTGTTGGCGGCATGAAACAGGTGTCGTAATTGTAATTCATGTGATGTTGAACACGTTCAATCGATTATTTTTTCTTTTTTTTGCAAGTTTCTGTTACCTTTTGTTTTTTGTTGCATTTGTCTTATAAGAGCTCTGTTTTTTGTGTCTTTAACGTTTAAACACCCAGCCAAAAAACTGCACAATAAAAAGGCTTGTCGTTGAGATTTTTGTATTCATGTTTGCCAAAACAAACAAAAATAATCAGAAACGACAAAAACATGAAAACAAACTGAAATGCTTGTAAATCTATCAAAAGAATCGGACCACACATGTTTCAGGTATCGCTCGCTGTCTTTTGTTTTATTTTTGAAAATTTTCCAAATGAATTGCAATAATTTTGTTTATTGTCTAAATTTGTTAATTTCGTATTAATTTGCCTTATTTGACGTCTTTTTTAAAGTTGTTGTTTATCAATGCAAAACAAAATTCCTTTAAAAGAGTGGTTTAATAAAAAGATTGCCAGCGGGAAAAGGACACAAGCAAAAGGCTTTTAACAATCTTAACAAGAAACATAGGAAAATTAAATTTAATAAGTTTGAAGAGAAGTAAAAAACATATAGTCAAAATATTTTACTACATCGAGTAAAACTGGTGCTGTATGCTGCGGCTAAGACCCAGACGTTTTTTGTATTCATTACAAATTCTTTTGTCGTGGTGAATAGTCGAGTGTGATCTTCTAAAGCCTAATTGTTCGTCAGGTAAAATGTGGTTATTGTTTAAAACTACTAACGGACTACACAAGAGACTTTTTGGTCTGTAATTTTCTAATCTATTGGGTACTTTTGATCTATTGAGTACTTTTCCCAAAAACAAGTTTTCCATGTTTTCTGGAAAGTACTTATGACTCAAAATAGAATTATAAATATTTGTTAGCAAATATACAGCAACTTTTTGAAGGTCTCAGCAATTTTTGCGAATGATCTCCTCAAATTACACTAGAAGTACTAAGACTTATTGCGTAAAAATTTCCAATAGCTTGATTAATGTGATTAGGCACACCAAGTTTTCAAGAACTCGATGATTAAGTTAAAAAATCTGTGCAAATTCGTTAGTGCGGATAGTAATCGAAATGGAATAGAAAAGAGCAATTTTTAGAATTTTTGTCTGATACGGATACGTATATCTGACGGATTAACATATCCGTCTATCTGTGTTCGCATCGCGGAAAAACTACTAGATGAATTTTAAAAAAATTTTGCGAGATAGTATTTTAGTACATCTGTTCAAACATAGCATACTTTTTTCCCGTACAAAATATTTAATTTCCAAGAGAAAATAGAGAAAAAGTAGTATAAGTACGCAATTTTACCGATTGAGAGTTACTGCACCTTCTATGTTTGTCAGCGGGAAATTTCAAACACTATTTACAGAACTCTACAATAATTTAAGAGTTGTTTTACCTCTGTATAAAGAAAATACATAAATCGTAACTGAAGCACTATAAAAATAAGATTCTTAAAACTTACGCTGAATTACTTTCAACGGAAAAGCAAACAAAATATTGTTAAGAAGCTGACGAAGTGGAGGGTATATGTAGTTTCTAATAAGTGAATGACACTTATCAGGCCTATTTTTATAATTTTTAAAACATTCTAAACAGGTTTGTATCCCTTGTCCAATTTACTTAATTTTTTGTTCCACAATCGATTTCTGTGTGACTGAATTTTTGGTACTCATGTTATAATTAATTTTATTTTTGAATTTTATTGCTCATGTCAAAGTATTTTTTACACCCAAAAACATCATAGTTATATTAATGAACTAGCTGTGCCGACATACGTTCTGTTCGTCCTGACAATATTTTGTTCGATTTTGCTATAAAAGTAAACCACACCAAATTTTAAAACTCTTATCTACGTATTTACTTTATATATACATATGTACCCATCCATGGATAAAATTCAAAAATTTATATAAATTTCCGCAAATTAGTTACTCATTATATAACAACAGCGCCATCTGTTCCGCATCATTGCTTAAAATATAATGCTTTCAAAAATAAAAGATGCCTTCAAGATTGTAGTACCTTTAAATCGGTAAAAAATCGTAATACTTTCACTGCTTTTTCTCCACTTGGAAATCTTGAAATAAGATATTCTTAAACAAGGAAGGCTATATTGGAACCAGGATACTAAGGTACCTCTTCACAAAATTTTGTTAAGATCCATCCAGTAGCTTTTACGTGATGCGAACATAAATCAAGAAAGACAGGCAGGAAATGAGTTACTATTTTACCATAATTAGTCAGTTTAGTTAGGAGCGAATCAGTGCTTGAAAGCTAAGCAGGATTGTAGAGCCTCACGGCCAATTTGGACCAATCTGGACGCTGCAAAACTGGAACTGCGTCAATAGCTTAACGAAAGAAGGTGCAAAGACAAATGTGTCACTGCTTGGTATTAAAAAGCTGCGGGCTTAGATGGCTAGATGAAAGATTTTACAATGGGCTCTCGGTGTATTCTAAAAGACCAGATGACTAAGTAGTAGGTAGTAGGACGCAAATGTTTTCCTTTCGTATTTACAATAGACCCTCTAGATCTCTAAGTGGATTTGTGCCTTTCATAGGCATTTGTGCCTTTCTTAAGCTAACTTAACCTTTATATAAAAGTAGACATAAAATCAGTTAACCGGATAATAAAACAAAACCGGTAACAAATTAAAATTTTTTGTCTAAACCGAAAGCCGGTTTCTTAAAATCGTCGTGTTTAGGGTAAAATTAATATACTACGGCGAAAAATTTCGTACTGCAGTGAATACCAAACAAACTTGGAAACATATTCGTGATATTGGTATAATCAATGGCCGAAGGAATACAAGTACAAATGTTATAGATGTTAACGAACTAAATTACTCATTCACAAACATTCCACAGCCGCCAGTTCAATTTGATTTCTATGATCAATACTCTCTTTCAGAGTCTTCGAACAAATTCTGTTTTCAGTGCTTCAATATTCCTGACATTGTTGAAGGTTTTAAAGCCATTAAATCTAATGCAGTGGGTCTGGATGATATACACCCGCGCTTTTTAAGACTGATCTTACCATGGATAATACATTATATTCAACATGTATTCAACTTTATTGTCACTTCCAGTTCCTATCCTACCGATTGGAAACTTGCTAAGGTTATTCCAGTACCAAAAAATAACAAGGAATTTCGTCCAATATCCATCCTTCCCTTCTTGTCAAAGGTTTTTGAGCGCTTAGTACATAATCAGATTTATAAATACGTTGCTGAATACAATCTACTTACTGATCGTCAGTCTGGATTTAGAAAAGGGCACAGTTGCACCACGGCCATAACTGAAGTAGTCTAGAATATTCGAAATAGTATGGATGAACGCAAGACTACCTTTTTATTGTTACTAGACCACTCAAAAGCTTTCGATACAGTAGATCACCAAATGCTGATTATGAAGCTCTCGAAAATGTTTAATTTCTCAGAAACAGCAGTGATTTTAGTTGCGTCATATCTTTTCGAAAGAAGGCAAGTAGTCATCAACAATGGAACCGTATCCAGTCCTTTAACCATGTCGAGAGGTGTCCCTCAGGGGTCGATTCTTGGGCCTCTACTATATTCGATATATGCAAATGATCTGCCGCTACAAATCAAACACTCAAAAGTGCATATGTATGCTGACGATGTCCAGCTATATATTGACTGCACCATAGCATCATTGCGATCTCAAGTTAGAAATCTTAACCTCGATCTTCACAGAATTTATCAGTGGGCAACTGCAAATGGGCTGCGTCTTAATCCTAAGAAGTCAAAATGCCTAATTATTACTAAGAAAAGGACACAAATTGTACATTCTGCTAAAAATCTGGGTGTCGTTTTTAATTGCAACCTTACTTGATCAAACCATATTGATCAAGTTTGTGGCAGAACATATGGGATGCTCAGGAGTTTATGGCACAGTCAGCATTTTACACCGCCGAAGATTAGAATGACAATAGCTAGAGCTTATCTAATACCAAACCTGTTCTACTGTTCTGAAGTATTTGCCCGTTGCAATGCTAATGATAAACGGAAGCTTACTACCACCTTTAACAATATTACGCCCTACGTCTTTGGTTTACCGAGATTTACAAGCGTTTCAAGATACTCTATACTTATCTTAGGAATATCAATGGACAACTATCTAAACTTAAAGAATCTACTCTTTCTACATAAAATAACTACAACAAAAGAACCCAAATATCTATACCTCAAGTTAACATTTACTGCATCCGAAAGAAACAATAGCATCCGTACTTTTAAATATAGAAGCAGTGCATCTTTTAATCAATTTTTCGTATACACCATATATCTCTGGAACCACCTCCCATCAAACATACAAACCACCAGCAACACAACAGAATTTAAAAAACTCTTAATGACACACTACAAATGTAACCAATAGTTAACCATAAGAAAATTGTTATTGCATAGGTTAATATATTAGGTTTAATGTAATTATATAAGCTTTCTTTTCATATTTTACATTCAGAATTATAGAACATATCTGATTCTAGTGCTGTCATTTATAAGATATTGAATCTTGTTGCATTAGAAATACGAACAATAAAGACAAATACAAATACAAATACAAAAGCGTAAAAAAGTAGTCCTATTGTCTTCGCTACAAAGTCTGTCCGTCCGTCCGTTTGTCTACGCCATTTATCTCTGGAACCGTAATAGGTAGACTCTTGAAATTTTCACACAATGTGCTATAGCAAGACATACTAAAACTTATAGTGTGTTCCAATAGAGACGTGTTATTTACGTATATGTGTTTATTTCTTAATCTATAGGAGGCATACACTTAAAATTTACAGGTAGCCTTAGTTGCTAGTGCTAATTTCCTTTTAATTATAATTTTAATTGTAATTAAAATAAACAAAATAAAAATAAAATAAAAAAATTTACAAACAGTAATTAAAACTTAGTTCGCTATATATAAAAAGTATAAAAAATAAATTTACAACTTAAAGGGTGTTCCGATAATGACGTGATTTGCATGTATAAGGCCTAAATTTTGAACCATAATAGATAGACTTGAAGTTTTCACAGGTGTATAACTGTGGCCGCAAAAACTACTTAAACTTATAGGGTGTTCTGAAAGTGACTTGTTATTTGCGTTTATGTCTTTATTTCTGCAGCTGTAGGAGGCAACCGCAACATGGTATATTACTACGGTCTCTATAACAAATACCATTTATTAAAGGGTTTTACGACAACGACGTTATTGGAATTTATATGGCCTAATTTTTTTGAACTATAATCGGTAGACTCTTGAAATTTTCACAGAAGGTGTATTAAAATGGCTTTTATAACAAATAGTTAAATAACGACGGTGTCGTGATTAGCACATATATAGCCTTATTTTTTGAAACGTAATAGGTAGACTCTTGAAATTTTTACAGCAGTTGTGTTGCCACCGCTACTAAAAAAATTTAAGGGTGTTCCGCAATAGCATGTTTTTCAATTATATTGCCTTATTTTGTAACCACAATAGGTAGGCTCCTGATATTTTCATAGAAAGTTCCTTATATTTCAACAGTAATAGGCTGATACTTAAAATTTACACAGATTATATTTTGCAATGTCAACTGGAATAACAAGAAATGAAAATAAATTTAATAAAAATAAAAGCAAGTTACCTAGATGTCACGAACGCTACGTGTGTGAGTCTGTCTCGCACTTGACTGATTTATTTAATATTCTAAAGATTACACTTTTTTTTACCACATTAACTGTGGTACTTCCTTTGGAAAAGGGATAGTAGTAGATAAGACAGATGGTTAGTGTGATAGTAAAGCTTCGCATCTGGCAACACTGCAATTACACGTTATGATTATTTTTAGAACAGTATTGCAGCGCCTCTGGTGTTATTTAGGCGAATTAGTTCGAAGCTAGCATAGCATAGCCAATTTATAATTATTTTACTTCGCCGGCGATTTAGTGCTATGTGGTAATACCGGCGAAGGAGGGCGCTGTGATATGCATTATATATTATAAAGAAAAATTAGTACATATCAGAAAAATTGATGTTGCGACGTCTGAGATTTAAACTCGTGACCATTGCTTAGTAGTCAACGTGCTATCCACTTAAGCTACAGCACCCTCTATTGTATTGCAACACAATAGTACTATAATTGTGATATGTGTTTCTAATTTGTAAAGTAAATAAACAAATGGGACATTTAAATATAAAATACAATATGCAAAGGGGGTTGCGAGTTAAATACTGAAATAATTATAAAATTTTTAAATGCTGAACGAAATAATCCTGCTGAAAAATACTACAAGACAAGATTGAATTACTTTAGATTTCAATTTTTTTTTAGCCATATTTCATGTTAAATTACGGTTGCTATATTTTATTTCCATCTCATTAAGCAGTTACTAATCAGCCGTATTTTTAGTAATTCGATTTTTTATTAAATTATTTTAGATCATTAATTCAAAAAAGTTAAAAAACCAGTTACAAAAATAAATATTTAAGACGGATTATTGTATTGTTAAGCATTTGAAATTCAATAAAATGTATCTAAAAATAGATTTATTCGGTAAACGATAACATTACTTTATTATACATAGATATATTCCCTAGTTAACAAATAAAACGGTGTATGAATAAATAAAATGTCTAATTTTAAACAATTTTTTTTTTTGTTACATAGAGTTGTCTATTTTTAAAACAAAAATAATCCTCAGAAAAATACAACAGCACCCCAAACAATGTCAAAGGAAGCTGAGAATCAGAAAAAGAAAATAAACTGTGAGTGTAATAATGTCAAAGGTTAGCGGAACTTTCTTTTTTTAAATCTCAACAGTATTAAATTTAGTTGTGATCTTCGTTTATTGAAAGCAATTAATTAAAATTGTATGTGAAAAACTCTTTTTTAATTGCTGACTTTATGAATGTTTTTAGACGCATTGTTTCTTATATAATTATTAATATACAAAGATTTTTTTAATTGGCTGGCAGTGGGAAGTATGACAACGAGATTTTAGTTCGTTTATACAAAAACCTTAACAGGGATGTAATTAATCTAATCAGAAGTTGCACGACTAATGCGTATTAAAGGTTAAATGTACTCATGTTTCGAATGATGTTTTAAAAATCTAAATGTAGAATTTTTCGCAAAATAAATTAAAGTGAATCAAAAGAAAATATTTAATTGGCAACTACAAAGGTCTCAAACACCACGATTGTGTGTGTTTATAGCATTACAAGATTGACCCACTTGTAAAATTAAGGAGAAGGTAACAGTGCTGATAATCTGAGTGGCTAGTTAGTGGTAAAAGAAGATTAGTTGTTAACAGCTCCCTCCGACGTTAAGGCACGAGTCGGGTGTAAGATCAGTCGCCTAGTCCATCTATGGTGCTAACTCGTGAGAACAATTAAGAATTTCCAAAAAACAAAATAAAAACAACAAAAAACAAAATGTCGCAGGAATAGAGTAGGGGAAACTCTCGCCTGCTGTTGCCATGCAATGTTGTCCCAGCAATCCTATCAAATGTGGCTTCTGTGGTCAACTCGAAGGTACCACTTGATTTGTCGGCTGGCACCTCTATTGTCCGTGCTGGCACCAGACCTGCAGTCGCGGGTGCTCCGCGACTGCTGTGAGCAACCCTAGGGTTAGTGTATCAACTGAGCTAATAGGCTCAGTAGCAATGAGCCCCTCCGCCCAAACGGCAGAAGAAACAGCCATGATTCGACATGGAATTATCCTATTATTTACAATTATTTTTCTGTTACTTGTGCTACCTTATTTATCACTAAAACCAGTTGATTCAGGTATTTGAAAGGATGTTAATAACTAAGCTGAACCCCATTCTAAGCGACAAAGGGTATATTCCGAACCATCAATTATGCTTCAGAAAAAAACATAGATCGAACAAACTCACAGGTTAGTTAAAAAGATCTTTGAAGAAAAAATACTGCTCTGCGCTTTTTATCGACATTTCCCAAGCATTCGATAAAATATGACACGCTGTAGTAATTTAACTTAGAATTACTTCCCTTGTCATAAAAAGAAACAACTCCAAACGATTATTTTTATTCTTTTGTTTCTGAAACAACAAAACAAGTATGTTTTTTTTATCCCTTAAAAAACTACAACAAACTACAGATTTTTGCAATCTATTAATTAAACAATTAGCCAGGAAATGACCCCATATGTCACTATAACTGGCAGCTGTAGTAATGAATATCGTACAAAATAAAATGTGACAACGACAGAACGGATACAAACGCAATAAAGAATTAATTAATAAACCCTTCCTTTAATAAATGCTTTTAATCGCAAACTAAACATATCGCACTAGAAATTGCTTTAAATATAAAATGTTTTTTATTAAATGAAATAAAAGAATGGTGCAGTAAAGTGTATCGCTGTTAGAATCTTTAACACGTTCTTAACGACCGCCCCAGTTTTACTTTTATTATAGTTGTTTTTTATACGAAAATTTTATATTGTCAATAACACACGTCGAAAACTTTGTTAAAACATTAACTTTTAGTTTATCTTTCAACGTTGTTGACAATTTCCAATAACAATAAAAATTCCTTGCAAATAAAACTACACGATCTTTTAAATATCAAGGCAACTGATTAAAAGTATATTAAGCACTCGTAGTATTGTGTACTACGATATAACACCATTTCCAATGTTATTTTGAATGTTGCATTTGAAATAATTTGGATCGTTTCAAAATGAAGGCGATTTTTTTAAAAAGCGCTAATTTAAAAAAGAAGATTTTTTTTTTTTCAGTCGATTTTATTATTATAATTGCACAAAGGTACATTTTTACATTTACAAAAAGTTCACTTAGGTTCTCAAAAATATACAAATATTTCATCCCTGTTCTGCAACCTGAAAAGCCTAGGGAAACATTATTAACTCCAAGGGCTTAAAATGAAAATAGTCCGCTAACAGTTAACAAAGATCGAAAAAACACAAAAAGGAAATTTGAAAATACGAAATATTACTCCAAAATAAGAGTCTTTAAACACGTGCGAATTCCTTATATTTTTCTTATAACAACATAGAAGTCGTAAAAATAAATAAGTGATTGGAAATCACAGACTCTTATCTAACCGATTTAAAATCACGTGATTTCAAAATTTTTATGTGTGAATAACTTTTAAGTGATTTCAAATCACTTTGATAAAAAGTGACTTTCAGAACAGGCCCTATAAAACTATAGATATTGTTATTAGTTATGATAAAAACAGCTTTAGAAATGACAACAAATATGAAATAAAAAAAGGGAAAATTGTTGAACAAAGCATAAAGTGCTAAACTCGCTGTTTATAAGAAAGAAAAGAGCTGGAGGTAGTCAAAAAGAACTAAAAATAGCTCGAAAAGAGCTAATTTGGCATCGCTGCTTACGATGTACGATTTGTGTCTTGAATAACGAATGTTTCAAATCGTCATCAAATGCTTGGGTTGCATACGATACGTTTTAGTTGTGTAAAGAAAGATTATTATTATCAGGGTTTGAATTACTTGCTTAAAAATAGCAACAGCAGTAAAATCTTTGCTTTGCTTACATCTTTTTCAGCAAATAAAAAAACTGAATTCCTCAGCATTTATATAACATTTTGTTATAAGCGAAGCAAAAGCAAAAAAAAAAGAAGAGCAACTCAGCAAAGCAATTACTTTAAAAACATTTGCTGTTGCTTAAGCAATAAGTTAATGTGTGTTTCTTCTTTTGCTGTTGCTGTAAAACAATATTGGAAATCTTTATTTTGCAGATCTTTAAAATTTAGTGTTTTTTTTTTTCGATTTACACGTCGCGCCATAATTTTAATCTCTCACTGTCAAAAAATTTTCTAAAACTTAAGACTGAAGCAGCAAGTAACAGCAAAACAACAGCAATCGTAGTCAGCCACTACTTCACAGTAAAGAGTTAAGCATAAGCAAAAATAACAGCAAATGTTTTTAAAGTAATTGCTTTGCTGATTGCTTTACTGCAGATCCATAGCAAGCTTAAGCAAATGAGTTGCTCTTCTTTTATTTGCTTTTGCTTTTGCTGCACACTTTTTCTAAGCAACAGTTAAGCAATTACATATGCATTGAAAATAGTCAAGCATTTTTAATCACTGATTGTTATGCAAAGTAAACCATCAGCAACAACGAAAGTAACCGAACATAAAAGTGATTGTTTGTCTCAAAAAAAAACCAAATTGTTTTTTATTTAATTCATATATTGTTTGGGTTTAGAATTGGACATTACTCTTGGTCAGTCTTATTGTAAATTAGGTCCAAAACATTATCGAGGTATGATTGTAATCAAAGTAAATTGTTTAAAAGTTAGGAGCCTCAGATACTAATTTAAAGCGAGTTTTTGAAGTCACCAAAACAAAAGGTTAAAAATGAACTTTGCACACGCAGAGAAATAACATGTTTGTGGTATGGTCACAAGAACCATATTATGTTCTCTATAACAATATATAATTGCGTTAAAAAACTTTTGTTATTTTTAACATTAGTTTGGTCCAGATAAACAAGTTTTGGTTAAAATTTCATCATTATATGGTTTCTACGTACAAAAAATGCAACATGATTAACTACACATTTTTTGCTAAACTTCGAACCGCAACCAAAGTTTTATTAATATTCAAAACTAATATATATTATTTTTAATAATATCTTATTTTTAACAATATATTATTTTTAACAATAATATATTAATAATAAACAAATAGTTTTAAGTTTATTCGTATTTAACCAAAGAATCACTAAAAACAAACAAATAATGCTTATTTTAGTCATAGGATTTTACTGGATTGGGTTTATCAAAAAAAGAAAAGAATTAAAAATTTTAAACAATATGTTTGTGTCGAATTTATAATGCAACTTTCAACGCTGCAATCTTTCCCGTTTCTTCTTTAATATTGCATTTGTATTTATATCGTGCAATTTTTATTGCAGCAATTTGTATGGATGTATACATTTGTTTACATTTTAAACTTCTAAATTAAAACTACGAATGATAGGACAAAACGAACTTTAGGAGTTCATGCATATACATATGTATGTACCCTTTTTAATTCCTCTCTCCCCTCTCGCCAACTAATGAAGAATTACAGCGACAAAAGTTTCATAATGTAATTTGGGATATTCTTTGTGAATTTGTTTGCATTCTTAATCATTATTTATAACATAAAGTATGTATTATTATTATTATTATTATTATTATTATTATTATTATTATTATTATTATTATTTATGTAATCGGCATGTTCTTTATATGAAATCGTTAATAAAAAAAATAGTAAATAATTGAAAAAAAACTTTCATATTTTTAATCATACTATAATCGTTTAAGTTAGCCATATAATGTTGATATTTGATCATAATGTAATAAATTATATATATTTTTTGGTAATATTTTATAATATGTTTATATTTTTATAGGGTTTGACAATAATATGGTTAATAATATATTTTGAATACAACTATATAATCTATACATATAATAAAATAGTAAGTCATTTCCGTCTGTTCGTCTGTCTGCATGTCTGTGCTTTTATTTTGCGTTCGCATCACGTAAAATCTACTGGATCGATTTTTACAAAATTTTGTGAGGAGGTACCTTAGGACCCTGATTCCAATATAAGATACTAAGGTTACCAAGAGAAAGTGGAGAAAATGCAGTGAAAGTACGCAATTTCCAGTTTAAAGGTACTGAAATTTTCGGTTTAAAACTGGGATATTTTAAAAACGATTGCGAACTTTTTATTTTTGATAGTAGGATATTTTAAACAAAATTGCGCAACAGATGGCACCAATTGAATAAAACTTGTATTTTTACTTTGTGGAATTACATTGTTATAAACATATTTTAAACACCTCTTACAGAGGTTTACAATAATTTTTGGAATTTAAGAATTTTTTTTATAAATTTTTGAATTTTATCTAGGGGTGCGTAGCTTTATATAAAGGAAATATATAAACCATAACTGAAGCACTATAAAAGTAAGAGTGTTACAATTGGTGTGATATACTTTTAAAGCAAAATCGAGCAAAATATTGCCAGGACGCCAACGACGTGGCGGGCACAGCTAGTTTATTATATAAATTACCTCAACCATGTTTTTCTTAGGTTGCGGGCACCATAATGATTATTGAAAGATTGGGTTTATAGTGATTTCATGAGATAAACAGATTTCGACTTCACCTCTCCTTTCTAGTCAATCTTCCTTAATAAAGTCACAGTACGGAATACACATAGAGCCGCTTAATTTACAGTTGATTTACATTTGAAACTTAAGGATTCAATCTATTCAAATTCTTTTCTCAATATGTTTTAGTTTCGGTTCCAATTTATTTCATTGGCGGCAACAGTTTAATGGTTTCGAAGTAAATAACAATTGTCATGTCTTACACAGCCTTGTGTGACATGTTTAAGTGTTTACATTCAAAGTAGTTTCTTGCTGAAATCATCACTGTATATGAATACTAAACTTGTCCCATTACCTATCTGTTTATATGGATGTGTACATGCAGTCATATTAGACAACAACAAAAAAGGCCATTTCGCTTACAAAAAATTTCATTTCCGAAGAAATCGGGTTTGTTATAAAAAGAAAACCGGTTTACTGCTTTTATTTACACTTTTTTTATATAAATGATTAGACAAAAAAGTTAAAATTTTATTTTTTTGTTTTTGGTTGAGAATTTTTTATGCAACCCCGTAAAGCCCGAACCTTGTACTATCTGCAAGCTAACCGAAAGATGTCAAAACCTCATATAAAATGGTCAATATGTGCTTAACTAAAAGTATTTTTCAAAAAATAAAATGTTTGTTTAAAAATGCACCAAAAATCGAGCAATAATTAAGAAATAAAAAGCAATTTTGAGCGGTTTTCATAACTTGCCTATGAAGGTGCCTATAGGTGAAAGTAACTCACCATAAAATAAACTTTAGAGTGAGCTTAATCTATTGTTGGTTTTACAGCAACATCACACCAAAAACCGATTATTTTTTTTGCCAATTTTGGAGAAGGGCAGATAACTTTAAAAAACAAAAAAAAAAAAAAAATAGCAAATTAAAAACAATAAAAAGGAATAAAAAAATATTGTGAAAAATAAAAAGTAACAAATATTCAGCTTGAAAAATTAAAATGTCAATGCCAAGAAAAATTCTACATACAAACAAGAAATGGGGCAATAATAAGATGCCCAAAAATCAAAATAAATAAATTCTAATTTAAAAGTTTAAGGTAGGATCAACAGATCTTAAGCGTTCAATACCAATCGGACTTTTGGTTTAATGTACACATAATATCCAAGCAATAAAAAATATATCCAATAACATTCCACCTTTTCTATTGAAAAATTATGAAATCCGCTCTTAAAGGAATGACTTTTAGAATAATTCTTTGCTTATTTATTATTAAACTACTAAATCAGAAAACATATTCACTATAATTGGATGTTGAGCATGTAAACTTATTTGATTCTTCTTGTGAAAAATATGTAAGCCAATCATTGTAAAATTTGCGTGATGTAAACAATGTGCTATGTATCAATTAAAAAAATATTTTTATTCTGAAAAAGCCAGTTACCACTAAAAAAAACACAAAACCGAGTGTTTAAAAAATCCGAAACCGTAATAGTAAAAAATCCGTAAAACCGGTTTCCGGTTTCGGCTTTGAATACTCTAGTAGATATGCACATTTCTACATACGAGTATGTACAAATGTTAAAACAACACGTTGCTTTGGCTGCAAATAGACGTGTAATACAATGTCACGTCAAATGACAACTTTGTAGTTTTTGTGTTGTTATTGTTTTGTGTTCCTCTTGTTTCTTTTGGCTAATTTTTACATTGTCGAGATTTTTTCCTGCTGTAGACAGTTGTCTCATTGGTTGTCTAAGCTAAGATAAAAAAGTTAATATTATTCATAAATTTTGTTGGAAGAACAACGAAATGTTTGAAGGATGTCATTGAACACTTTCTGGATGTTGGAACTCTAAATATTTATGCACAGCTGACATTGAGTGGTAAATTGTAAGAAGTGTTTGGCAAATCATGTTTATATTCCAAGATGAGGAAGCGCATTATATCTCCTTCCTTCCGTCTTAAGGTGCACTGGTGATGATGGCTTCTATAACAAATACATATATAAAAGAGAACTTTTTTATGAAGCTTTTGGTTTGTTATCACAGTGATTTAAAAGCTATTTATTTTGGACATAATTCGGTATCTCATGAACCACTGAATACATCTTAATGAAATTTCACAACGGCAAAGCAGTGGTGTTTCTGAGTGGAGCTTGGGTACCTCGAGTATATAATTTTTTGGAAATGTCATAAAAAGTTTAGTTTTAACTCAAATGTTAAGATATCTATAAAAAATGTCCTTACATGTGTAGGTTATCTCTTTTAGTTTGGGAGAAAATTGGCTTACAATTTGTTTTTTCTTAGTTTTGACCGACCTTAACTTAGTATTATTAGCGTGATGTACTTATAAATAATCGGGTTGTTATTTTAAGACATTAGCTATATTCTTGATAAAATTTAGAATAGATAGTTTTAAGTTTTGTTCTGATATCGCTTTTCGTTAAAAAGTTAAAGCCCTCTGAATTGGGAAAATGTAAAAATTACCTAATTATTTAATATTATGCTAATTACCCATAACGTTTTTTAATAAAAATGCAATTTATTTGTTGGGGGAAAGAGCTAGTCCCTATACGTATTTCACTGGTTGCTCAGGCCAGATCATCAGGAAACCTTTTTCCTAATTTTAGAGAAGCCAAAAATACTCTATAAGTAATAAAATTCTACAAAACACAATGAGAATTATGCATGTTAATAGAATAATATTACAGAATATTAAAGCTTCAACAAAAAAATGAAAAAAATTACCTTTTTTCATTTTCATTTTCCATTTTAGATTTACATCGGTACTAGTAAATTTTATAATTAAGTTTTTACGCTCTAGGTCTTTTTTATAAAAATATTGTAATTTATTTTTATATTCGATATTTCGCTACACCATTGGGTAGCATCGTCAGGAAATAAAAATAGTTTTATGATATTTAATTGAATGAAATTATATTAATATTTAAATATTTACATTTTTTTATTAATATTTAAATATATTTAATATTTAAATATTTTAAATATTTATTAATATTTATTAATATTTAATTGATGAAAATATTAATATTTAATTATTTAATTTTTTTTATTAATATATAAATATTTATTAATATTTAAATAAACGTAAACGGAAAGCCTCAAATGTTGGCTATATACTCCGAAAAGGATTTGAAAGCCCTGTAATTATTAAAGGAATTTATAAATTTCATATTTTATTTCAATATTGAACCACTAGGCTACAATCTTTTTAAGACCGTAATAAAAGGAAATATTCAAAAATCCTTTTTTAAATTTTTATCCATTTTTAAGGAAGATAGCGAATTCGATTTTACAAACTAAACGATTTAAACCGGACCAATAAATGACAAATATATAAATAAATCAGTTAAGTGCGAGTTAAAAAATAACTGAAAAAGTACAACATTCTCATTATTCACGTCTTGCCTGGAGGCCTCTTACGGTTGAAAAAATACTTATACTTCACCATCACGTCTTCTATGGTAGCGCCTTTTAATATTTCATGTTGATTTTTGTTTTCACATTTTTTTACGGTAAACAATGTCCACCGTATACTGTTAGTAAATTCGAAGTATTTGTCTGTAACGGCTTAAAAACAACTCCGAAATAAAGTGAAAATATCGTCACCTTCAATTCTATGTTTATATTTGTTTTTATAGCGGACATAATTATATTTAGGTTAGAAGAAGCGGGCCGCCCGAATAGTGTGATGTAATGATATATTATCTGCGTAAATTGTAAGTGCCAGCATAATACAGCTACAGTCGTGGTCACTTCCATCTAAATATTAACCATCAATAATAAAGAAAACCACATTAGCTAGTGTCTTTAATTTAAGTTATTATGTATTTTATTACCAAGACAGGAGGAGTGGTCTAAAAAATGTGTGCATCAATATGGAATGGATTGTAAAAGAAAGAGTGGGGCTGACACTTAGTGGAAGCGGTTCCTTTTATTTAGTCTAATTTTATCGTTTGCCTAAAAAACGATGCTGATAAGATGTCAAAAGTACCCGTGACAACTCTAATATTTACTTAATATTCGCTATTGTATACCAAACCAATTATAATACCTATCCTTAACACTTTTGTAACTAGATTTGTTACTCAAACTTTAGTATATCTGAGAGCAATATCTAAGGTCCTCAAACTTTGTCTGAGTGATGTTTTTGCTAGGTTAGAGATAGCGAAATAAAACTAGACGAGTACTAGGTAAATATTTTTATCGTACATATAAAGAACTATGGTTGTTAAACTTTGTCAAAGTTGTTCAATAATAAATATTTATCAATAACAAATCTTTATCGCATAACTTTTTCCCCTATATATGTGCTTCAAAGTAGACTCTAAGGCAATGTAGATATAAGGCTTTCCTATCGATTTTTTTCAGTTTGTTCTTCGTGGTAGAAAACATCGTATTGCTCAAATCAGCGAAAGAAGAAACTGCTGCTTCTCTGCACCAGAATGAGAGTGGTGAAACCAAAAAACATTACACGGAATTGCTCGAAACACCAAATCAGCCATCTCTCGATATTTGTTACTGTGCCTAAAATACAACAAGACCTGCAATATCCACCAACAGCCATTCAGAAGTGGAAGTTGTAAATGGTTCCAAGATTCTAATAAATTAAAAGATAGTAGTAACATACAACATCTACTGAAAGTAGTTTTCAAAATTATCCTACGTTTATTCCTCCCTACATATAATCGAGGAAGTTTGAAGAACAGAGAAATGGTACAAACCGTTACAACCTTTTGTAGTTCACTAAGTGGGGCATGTGATTAACGTGATATTAAACTCGGACATTAGCAATCAATCCTTCTTCCAGAAAATACTGCCTTACCCATTTAAGTACTTTAAAATTTCCTGCATAAAGCATCTGTGAAGGTGTCGTTTAGATAAATAGTATGTAGGTCAAAACTTAGATAAGGGAGGGCTGCGGTATACCTTCTCGGACTATTAATATTGTTCTTGATTAAAAATATTGTACTATTGTATAATAAGGAGATAGGATATGATGACATATCCTATCTGTCACACATGTTCAATGACATGCCTCACAGACTACGACTCTGTGCTAGCTACAGCAAGAGTAGGATTAAAGATAAATTTGGGAATGTGATTTTAATTACCAGCGGATGACATTTCAAAAAAAGCTAAAGTGCAGAATATGATTGGAACAAAGCATTTTTAAAGTCATATAAATTTAGTGGAGAAAATGATTTTAGCAAACATTTTTGATTAAAGTGTAAGTCATGGCATACTATTTATTTCTTATGCGACTTCTTTATTATAATTGAAAACAAAATGCATAATACTTTGTAGTTGAATTAATTAAAGCTTCGTAAGCATCATAATTGCTGGATTGGAGTTTCCTGGTATTCCACTGATAATTTACTATTTCAAGTGTAGAAGTTATTTCATTTTAAACTTTTCCAATTCGTTCAATTAACTCTTAAAGTACCCACTTTTTTCTTACTTAATTCTAGTCTTATACGTATGTATCTTTGCTGCATGTTGTTGCTCAAAAAATGTTTTCTGTTTGTCTATGTGTTCTGTTTTCGGTGTCAGCCACAATGTCAGCAATCGCTGTTGACATAGAGTTGTTGCTGTTTTAGTTGTTGTTGCTGCAGGCGTTGTTCTTACCTTCACCATGTCTCTCAATTGTTACTCAACACTTTTGTTGCGACAGCACTTATGTACCTCTCGTACCACCACTAACACCAGACAATGTTGTAAGTGGCAACTTTAACATACAGAGTCAACGCTACCAATCACCTTAATTAAGCATTAGCTGCAGCAACACCAGCCATTGCAACAATAATAAAAAATCTATGAAAAAATTTTTATAGAATTGTGGGGCCTAGCAGTGCAACAGTAATTGTGGCAAGAAACTGTTGCCATAGATTATTGGACTTTTAATGGTCTCAAATCTATTGGCTGAGACCACCATGTCATTGATTTCCGTTAAAATCGAAATGAGAAGAAAAACAGCAACAAAAATTAAATCAACAGACGCAACATATTTAAAATGTCTTGCAGTTGGATCTCTGGTAATTTTTATTTATATTTTTTTTTTATTTAGGAAAATATCTACACTGTAATTGCTGTAATAAAGTGCCAGTTTAAAGAAACAAATAAAGTCTCATAAAATTTTATGGACTCCAATTGTAGAGTGTAAGATATTTTTATAAACGAGGATCGTCAGTGAAAGAAAGTGAAGCAAAAATTATTTTGAAAGGAAAACATCAACCTTTGAAGATGTTTAAATTCAAAAATATTTGATTATTGAAGTCTTTGAGTCCATCTGACAATAACTGTGATCAATATCTGTATCAAAGTATTTACTGTAGATTTGTTTACTTTACCATTAGTAGTATAAGGTAAAGTATAGTAATGATGAAAAAAATGAGGTCGGGATTTCGACGGATTTGTACGTTTTGAGGTCTCCTGAATCCATTTTGGCTATTTTCCCGATGATGTCTGTGGGTTTGTGGAGTTTGTACAGGTCATACCGTTTGAAATATCAACAAGAAATTTAGTATGTAACTTTATATGACTACCGTATAACATATTAAAACGAAATTTAGTATTCTGATTTGAATATACTTTGATATTATATTCTATATGTAATGTATCCGTAAAAATATCTGTTTCCATGTGGTAAAGATGAGTGTAGGCCACTTCAGATCTTTTACTTTGAAATGGTTGCTATGGAATCTGGGTTTTTACTTAAAAAGTTTGGGAAAAATCCACTGATGAGCTGGTTGAATACCAGTGAAATAGCTAAATGGATATGCTTTTCCCATAGCAATCTATTTCGATTATCATATTTTTTTAAAAATATATCTTTTATGATTTTTTCATAAAATATATTTAATACATTTTTAAGGAATATTAACAAAAATACAAATCCGAATATATTTCTTTTAATATATAGAAGTACCTTAAGCTGGATGGATACTTCCAGAATCATCTAGGCAAAATGAAAGTCGGAGAAGATAATACTTACAGAATGTGCCTAAAAGAAGAAGAGGAGGCGGTAGCGGATACTCTGTATGAATGTCCAACACTGGCAGCATAAGGCTTTGGGCCTCGGGTAGAAACTTATTAAAGGGCATTTCACACTATAATACAAGTATTAATACTTTTGAATAAAATGCAACTCTGATCTAATCGCTGTTTGAAATATTTCAAAAAAAAAAAAAACAATAACAACACATCATATCAAGGTTGCATTTTCCTCAAAAGTATTAATACTTGTATTATAGTGAGAAAAGCCCTTAAATGTGAATGCAATGGCGGTTCTAAGCCTTGACAAATGCTACCAATTGCTAAAGACTACGTGATGAGAAAGAAGGCCGACAGTTACCAGTTGACAGTCTGAAATCACTAAAGACTACCGTAAAGGCTCCTAGAAGTACGTGACTGAATGAAAGTAAGGTTGCATTAAATTACAAATCAGTTACTTATAATCGTTGAGATGGAAGGGAGTCCTCAGGGAATGCAGACTGCTTCGCTCTCCCTCTATACTGATAAAATAATGGGGACTACTTTCTTAAATTTTAAAGCTAAACTCACCAATGGAAATCAATTTGAAAACTATAAATTTTTAATTGTAAGTGACGTTTTGAACAGTCTTGTTAGGTGGATCTGTTAAAAAACAATTATTTCTTCCAACCGTTAAATTTGCACATATTGATTTACATGTAAGAAACTTTATTCTTTCCCTCCCCAGTGGACCAATGACAACTCAAAAAAATGCTAAATAAATCAGTCAAGTGCGAGTTAGTCTCATACACGTAGGGTTCCGTACTATATCTACTACGCCTTTAAAAACTCAAGTTGTTAATTTTTTCATGTCTTATGGGGCACCTTTTTCTTTTTAAAATCAATGTCATATTCGCGAAAATTGCATCGCCATTGGAACACCCTTTAAATTTTAGGAATTGTTGTTATAACGGCCATGGTAATACACTTTCTATAAAAATATCAGGCCTACCTATTGCAGTTCAAAAAATAAGGTAATATACGTCAAAAAGATGTCACTGATGGATCACCCTTTAATTTTTATTATTTGTTATAGTTTCCATAATAATAAACCTCTTGTAAAAACTTCAAGAATCTACTTATTATTGTTCAAAACTTAGGCCATATACACGCAAAGCACGTCACTCTCGGAGCACCCTTTAATTTTAAGGTTTAATTTAATAGAAAGCGAACACAGAGTTAATTACTGTCTGCAAATTTTAAGTGGATGCCTCCTATAGCTCAAGAAATAAAGACGTAACGGCAAATAACACCTCACTTTCGGAACACCCGATAAGTTTTAGTTTTTATTGCTATAGTGGCCACAGTTATACACCTTCTGTGAAAATTTCAAGAGTCTACCTATTATGGTTCAAAACTTAGGCCTTATACATGCAAATCACGACACTATCGGAACACCCTTTAATTTTTAGGTTTATTTTTTTTATATTTGTTTATAAAGCGAACCAAGTTTTAATTACTGTTTGTAAATTTTTAGTGTATGCCTCCTACAGTTGAAGAAATAAACACACATTCGTGAATAACACCTCTCTATCGGAACACCCTATAAGTTTTAGTATTTGCTACTATAGCGGTCACAATTATACACCTACCGTGAAAATTTCAAGCGTCTACCTATTATGGTTCAAAACTTAGGACTTATACATGCATTTCACACCACTATGGGAACACCCTTTAATATTTAGTTTTATTTTTTTATACTTGTTTATATAGTGAACTAAGTTTTAATAACTGTTTGTAAATTTCAAGTGTATCCCTCCTACAGTTCAAGAAATAAACACATGTTCGTAAATAACACCTCTCATTTGGAACACCCTATAAGTTTTAGTATTTGTTGCTATAGCGGCAACAGCTATACATCATCTGTGAAAATTTCAAGAGTCTACCTATTACGGTTCCAGAGATAAAAGGCGCTGACAGACGGACAGACATTGTAGCGAAAACAATAGGGTTTCGTTTTTACACTTTGTGTACGGAACCCTAAAAAGCGAAGGCAGGGAAAAGCAATTTAGTAGAAGATCAGGAAGAAAAAATTTTTTTAGTGTATCGCCGCCAAACCCTCGTTATTTAGTAAAATGTAAAAAAAGTTACAAATATATTTTTACTACAATACTCTTTGGCAAAAAATAAACAAACAAACAGTTCTGTCTAAATACATGTTTCATGACTTGTTGTTAAATTTAATGCAATTTTTTCACATTCAACTATTAATTTTAGTTAATCAATATTTTTTTTTATATGATTGAATAAAATTTTCATATGAATCTTATCATTGCAATCATCGTACTCACATTAGTTTTATTTTGTAAATTTCATAATTCGCAGACAGATATTTAGTTTTTTATACTTTTTTTTATTATTTTGTTTTAAAGCTTTTCTTGAGTTTGCCTCAAGATAACGTCTCAATTGATATGATTAATTATTAATGAAGAGGCGTTTGTAATATAAAAATCTTATTTCAATATTTTCTGATTACGTACTAGACGTTAGCAATTTAAATTTGCAGACTGTAATAATTTTAATAATTTTTTTTCTAATTTCCATTAAAATTTTTAGTTGAAAAAGGCTTAATTTTATTTAAATTTGAAATTCAGCTCAAGTTACTTAATTTATGACATGTCGAAAAACTGTTCAACATTTTTTATTCATTTATTTTTATAAAAAGCTTTAAATTTGTTTTTGCTATTGATAAATACTGTACTGCTGGTATAAAATATACTTTACTTACCCAAAAGAATTCTAAATAGTAATCAATAAATGTGCAAGGTCCCCTCAAATATTAATAAATGTAAAATTATCTTATTAAATTATATTAATTCATAGTAACCTGAATCTACGAGAAACATTTACAAAATAAGAAATTGAAAATAATTATTCGGAGAAATATTTCAATATTATTTAATAATATTATACAAATTGTCATTAGCATTTTATAACAATAATACAGTTTACAGTTTGCTTAAATCAGGTCATCAGAAAATATTTGTAAGCAATAAAACCTTTATAAACAAAACGAGAAGTCTACTAAGAGGTTTTATTCAATCTATACATATAATAAAAGAGTAACTTTTCTCCTGTCTGTCTGTCTGTGTTCGCATTACGAAAAAACTACTAGATGCATTTTAATACTTTTTTTCCGCAAAAATATCTCATTTCCAACAGAAAATAGAGAAAAAGCAGTGAAAGTAAGCCATTTTACAGATTCAATGGTACTGCAAACTTGGCAGCCTTTTATTTTTGAAAGCGGGATATTTGCAGAACTCCACAATAATTTTAGAATTTGATATAGAATTAATTTTATCATTTTATTCAGGGATGGATATGTCTATATAAAGAAAATACATTAACCATAACTAAAGCACTACAAAAGTAAGATCTAACATTTGGTTTGTATTACTTTCAAAACGAAATCGAACAAAATAGTGTATAAATGTTATAATAAAATAATTGATGAAAAAACTAGGTCGAATAAAACATAATTTTTCAATTACTAAACAAAACACTCTGAGTTTTTCGAACATGAACAGCTCTTTGAGATTATTGAACAAACAGAGGTTTACTCACCAATAGTATGGTATTAGTAGGCATATTTTCGTAAATGAATGGGCTCTCAATGAAAAACGTCTTAAACATAAAATCACTCGGGTAGTAAGAACAAGTTTTCTAAATTTAGTGGACTATCAAATCTTAGTAACTATCAAATAGAGAAAGACGAGAGTAGCCACCAATAAGCTTCTGTGTCGTCTCTTTTTTGGGGCACCTTCGACTGCAAAGCAGTTGCATTCCACTTCAGACTGGATATGGGTAAATGGTAAGGAGATCGGGTAAATGCAACAAAGAGTCTCACGGGCATTAAAATCGATCTTCTTACCACAATCCTTTTCAGAGATTGTTGCGAGTTTATATGTGTTGTTCCTCATGACCCCAATCTCCAACTGCCACGGCTAATTACTGAGTAGGTTTAAAAGTTGGTCTAAAATTAGGAAAAATATGAATTAATCTTGAGAACGAAAAAATCTTGAACTCGTAATAAAATCTCTTCTATAATAACTCATATAGTCCATTCTCAGAGAAAGCGCCATATAAATGGAGGGAAGGTATCATAGACAGCAAGAGCAGAAGTTGACAGAAGCGCATCATTCCACACTTTACCAAACGCCTTGGAAATAAATATTGCCACCACCTTACATTCACCGAAATGGTATGGGGTGATATTATTTTTCCGAAGGAGAGCTAAGAAGACACCTGTAGATTGCTGGTGATTGCTAATCAAACTACAGTTACTTCACAAGATGAAAACTTACCATCATCACTAAAGAGTTATCAAGGTTTATAGCCTCACCATTTTTGTGGATTGATGTTAAATATGCAACCTTGCAACACGTAGCAATAATAAGGAGGGTACTGGAATTTCATATGGTCCAGGAGACTTGTTAATGTTGAGATCTGCTAAAACCTTTTTAACTGAAAACGCTTCAAACAATATCTTTGGAATAGTAACTGATACTCAGTATAGCGCAGGCAATAGTTGAGAGCTTTCGGGTACATTAGAATTATTTTTAAATAAGTGTACCAGCTAAAAGATAGTTTTATCATGCGTATCAGTGATCTAATAAATACGGAATTGAGGAAATAGATATCACAATTTCTTCAATTCCTGCTATTCGTATATGGCTTTTACCCATCTTAAAGTGGTGAACCCTTTCAAACATAACATGTGTATTTTCCATGGTCACAATATATGTATGTGTCATTTTTCATTAAGAACGTGTTCTATTTTGATGTGACAAAGCATCTGACATCCTGTAATGCCAACTTGATATTTTGTGGTACCAAAAGGTGTGGCAAAAGCACTAGGTACAAAACTGTGTGTCGGCAAAATTATATATTATAGGTTATGTCAGATGTAATTACACATGTACGTTTGAAAGCAAAAATTATAAACTGTATGTAAAATGGTTATTTTGACAAACTCGTGATATTACATATGGGTTATCAAAGTGACAAATTATATGACAAATACACGTCGTGTAAAACCACTTTTACTATTTTGGTGTACAAAGATCAAACTGAACTTGTTGCACGAAAACAGCTGAGCTGCCAAAAAGAAAGTTGAAAAAACAAATTTCGACATATTTGTTTTTTGAGATATCATTTTATTGAATTTTCAATTTTGAATACCTTTGACGTAAATTTGCTAAAAAGTCACACTTAGCTATATGAAACTATAGGTATGATCCCGTACTTTTTTGGAAAAGTTCGGTAAAATGAGAGAACACAAAAATAAACTCTCTTAGTGACAAAAATGCCCAAAAGTAGGGGAACACTAAAAACCAACTTTATATCCCAAAACGTCATGTCAAAGTTTTTTGCATGCATTCGCAGATAATAAAATTAAAAACACAAATATTTTATATACATTTTTTATGAAAAATTTTTTAAGTAATAGTTTTTGTGAGCATAAAAACATTTTTTTTTTTTAATTTTTGTTTGTTTATTTTCAAAAATTTGATTTTTTGTATTTTCACAATCAGCCCAAATAAAAAGTTTGGGTTGTTTCGTGCAAGAAGAAGAAGAATACTTTTTCTAAAAATTACTCTCTTTTACCCAATCTTGCAGTACGGGAACAGTTTTCGGTATAATTGGGATCCCGAGGGCTCCCAATGTTGAGTACGGAATCGCACCTTAAGTAATGTAATCCAATGTAAGACAATAAAAATATTTAAATGGAGTTAATCATTAATTGGACCGGAATTTTTTATATTAAATATTACGGTTTTTCAGCATTAAATTAAAAATGGAAATGCTGTTTTAGAACCACTCAGTTGGCAGCAAAATGTTGACTTTACTCAAAAATACGTTTTTGTATATAAAAGAATCACACGGTCAAAAGTCAATCGTTTAAATCAGCTATTAAAGAGAAAAGCTTGATTGACTTCATCACTTCTTGCAAACTACAATCATGTTGATAAACTCTGCTAACTGAAAGAATAATGGACAATTCTATTTAACGTTTAGCATTAACTTCTCATAGCGCAGCGCACCCATTATTTTAAAACTTGGCGAAATCTGTTTTTTTTTCTGTTACTTTGATAGCTTTAATTGTCTTTTGGTTACCAAAATCTAATCTTATGCAGAAAATAAAACTAAAACATCTCATCTTCTGCCTGAACGAAATCATTTATCAAAAGCCTCCTAAACTTTTGACCACAAAAGACAACAACGAGCTAAAAGACGTTAAATGAACCATGACAAATAAATAAATAAAAAAAATCCAAGAGGTAGAAAACACTGACACATTCAATAACACATACATAGATACATATGTACGAGTATAGATATGCACGTGTGTTTATATGTATGTAAACAAAAAAATTGCAATTCCAGTAAAAGATTTGATTACAATAGATTTGTGCAATTAAGTTGGTTTTTGTAAGACCATCGACGTGGAGGTCTTGTGAACTTTTGTCTGGAAATAAAAAAATAAAAAATGAATTTATATGCTTCAAGTTTACATGCGAGTACATTATAAAGGATAAATGTGATGACAGAGGAAATAAACGAATTGAAAGAAAACGAAACTTGACTTAGAGTCTTCTTTTTCATTTTTCCATATGTTCAAAATAAGTTTTCAAGACAGACTTACAAAACAACAATGAATGACAAACAAATGGCAAACGATTTTCAAAAATGCCTACTAGCGAGACACTTTTCAGACAACCAAAAACAGACAAACACACAAACAAACAGGCATTCGAAAAGACAAGCAGACAATGAGACAAACTTTAGCAAATAAAGTAAATTGCAATGCAAATAAAATTGGTTACATTTTGGTTGACGGTTTCAGCTGGCTGCCACTGCCGCTGCAGCTTCTTAAGCCAATGTCGTCTCAGCCTCATCCAGTCTCCATTGCAATTAATACCATTTCAACAGGGGGAAGTGATTGCAATTAATCTTCATTAGAGTAGTTTGGTAGTGAAGATTTCTCTACGTAATTCTGTTTGTGTTTAAATTTAAATTCGTATATTTTAACTCTTACGTCAGGTTTTTTCCCGACTTTTCTCTTATGCTTCGATAATGCAGCAAATGGTTGTTTTGTCATGATGTTTAAGAAAACAAAGTCTTTTAAGTTTTTTGATTGTACAACTTTAAAATGAAAATGATAAATTACTGATATTTAGCAGTCGAAAATAAATGAAGAGTAAAAGTACTTAAAATAAAATTGCGTACTTAAATGACAATATCTGTTTTTTTTTTTGCACTCGAAATCTATTCTGAAAATAATTTATGTTAAAAAAAATAGAACTAGGTCACGCATATTTCCCTAATGCGAAAGTTAACAATTTATGGCATCTTGTTAAGTCATAGCAGTGATGTTTCCATTAGCTGTTTTTTACTTTTTTGATTACAAGCTTGCTCAATTTTTTGTTTTTATTTCAGCCTTATTAATGTGTTTTACAATGAAGTGAAAGTTGTAAATGGATGGAGGAACAGAGTCAAATAAAACTTGTTTATTTCTTAAGTAAATCAAAACAAACGTTCGCCCTTCAAAAAAAAAAAAAAAAATTAAAACCCCGGAAACGTATGTTCTTCACCATTACAATGGCTGCAATAAGAGATCGACAACAAATTAAATTTTTCAAACTCTTCTTTTCAAATCGAAATATTTCGATTTTATTACAGACATGAGGGTTTCAATTATATATTAATTACAATTATAATTAATTGTAATTAATTATAATGTAATTGGATATCCCCAATTACACATTATAAGTAATTGTAATTGAAATCAGGGTCTGAAGTCAATTACAAATTACTTCTATTTGTAATTAAAATATTTTAATTACAATTACTTGTAATTTTCAATTACAAATTACTTGTAAATATAATTGGAAATGTTCACTTACAAATAACAAGTAATTGGCAATTGAATTTTAAAACAAATAAGTTAAATGCGAATACTAAAATTAGCTTCTGAAACATTAAAGGCAATTAAATTTCAAGTTCACATTTGGGTATGTGGTCCAGCATTAATTGAAATGAAATGTTTTTCTTTGCTTTTTTATATTATTAATTTCATTGTGTTTTTATCTTTAAGTATAACACCTAGTTTATATGTTTTAATAAGATTGTTATTATATTTTAACGTTTTTAATATGCGAAGGTAGATAATTAATAATTTTTTTAACAAAAAAATTTTTTTAGGCAATAAATAATTTAAAAAGTAATAATTAACTATTTTTTTCAATTAGTTGATTATTGACTGCTGAAACTTTTGTATTACATTTAAATGAAATTAAGTTTTTCCAATTTCAATTACTTGTTATTTTAATTGGATTCTTTTTGGAATTGGAATTTTTAATTAGAAATTACATGCAATGTGTAATTGAATTAAAAAATTCTAATTACAACTACATACAATTGTGTAACTGCATCTGTAATTAATAACAAACTGTAATTGACATGCCCCAAGTCTGACTTATTTTAGTATGTCATTGATTTAACGTTATCCGTCTATCTTTGTTGACGTTGAAATGAGTTATTTGATTATTCTACTATATCGATAAGTCAGGTATAGTTGCTGATGTTTTGCTGTTGAAAAGACTCGAAGGGGTCCGTAAATGATAAAAAACGGCAAATGCCATTTTTAGTTTTGAATTCTTGAATAAATACTTGTTTTATGTGAAATTTTGATTTGTAAATTAATTAATTTAATAATTTTTATTTTAATTAGTCTATTGTTTGTATAAAATATATCTGATATAACTCTTTTCAAATAACGAGATTAATTTCCTAATAGAAGAGGAACATTAGAATAATATGTATTTTCTGGATCATTACTTAAATTCTAAATACTGCATATGAGTATATGAATATTTTTACAAATTAGGTAATATATTTTTGAAAAAAAAAGGGAAAAATTAATATCTATCTACTTTAAATTGTGTTAGTATTAATTTCAAAAATATTTTGAGAGTATTTTGATTTTAGGATAAATTTACGTTCGGTTTTTAAAACTTCTGATTTTTTAAAAAAGCTCTATTTCCTACTTTATCATCCGACTTAGACAAGTGGAATACCAGCAGATGAAAGATAAAATTATCTTTAAATTATTTACACTCATTTTTTAACAGTTTTGGAATTATTCGGAAATTAAAATAAATAAATAAATAAATAAATAAAGAAAAAAAGATAAAATAAAGAAAAAGTATTTGCTTTGTAGTTTGTGTAAAATTATTTATCACATTTCTCGTATTCTATTTCTCTATAATAGTTGTTTAAATAGAAAAACGATTACAATAGAAACTACCTTGAAGATAAATACGAAGAAAGTTGAGGAAGGATGTAGTGATCAAGAAAATGCACTATTGTTTGCTTTGATTATTTATTGATTTTGTT
This sequence comes from Phasia obesa, assembly GCA_949628195.1. NCBI lineage: Eukaryota > Metazoa > Arthropoda > Insecta > Diptera > Tachinidae > Phasia > Phasia obesa. Next base: position 154,460,467 of record OX451215.1, read on the forward strand.
ATTAGTTAGGTGCTAATCAGCAAACCAACCGTAAACATACTCTTGTATGTAAATACCATACTTTGTTAATAATAATTTGTTTATCACCATTTGTAGTAGAAGCAATATTGGCATTTGTTGCTGTTGCTGTTTTTGTTTTATATTTCTTTATCTTCACTTCAGAATCATTATACATACAGTGTTGTGCAGAACAAAAGCAACAAAGTGCATATGAAGCTACAATTTGCTTAACTTAAATTACAATTTACTTTACTTAAATAAAGTCGTATAAGAAAAAATCATTATTCATGAGTTAAAGAAATAGAAGACAAATGAAAACAAATTCCGTTTGCTACAATTGTCGCCGTGTTGTCAGCTACTTAATGATATTGAAGCCGACAGCTACATCGTAAACTCTGACATTGTTGTAGGAATATTTATTTTGATTTTATAAAATTAAATAACTTTTTCAAAAAATTATAAATATTTCCTGCAAAATTTTTTTTTGCATATGAATTTTTAATTTGCAATTTTGTGACATTTTCTTTTGTTGAATAAAATATAAATTAGCCTAAGTTGACGACAGCCACAACGTTTCATTTTTGACAGTTTGTAGTCGGTATTCCGATGATGTCTATGTGTTTAATACACCTAGGTTTTAAAACAGAGATATCATCTATTTAAAAATCAAACGCATTTAAAAAAATATGTTACTCTATATACACATATACATACATACATACATATGTATATTCTTAATATTAAATATATGTTATGTTACAGTCATGATTTTCATTTTCAAAGAAATATAGAAATTTTTGTTTTAATTTTTCGAAAATTGTGTACAAAAATTTTTTGTAAAAATATTTTTTTTAATTTTTTTTTAAACATTTTATTTTAAAAAATTTTATTGAAATTTTTTTGTTAAATTTTGGACCTTTCTCCAATCTATATTGAGTTAGATTGGTCCGACTAAAGCAAAAAGAAATCCTTACAAAAAAAAATCATCATATTGACACCTTTTAACTGCTCCTATTTGTCAGTGGGTACCCTGTGGGTCCATTGGCTACCTCTATGCGTATTGCTTTCTATTAAGGTCTATAATACAAAGCAAAGCAGAAAAACCCTACCAATCTAAAAACAACCAAAAATCGCCCCTGGCAGGGGGTTATTGATCCCCCGAGATCTGTATGCATTCCTTGCGATCTACCTGTCGCAGTCTAATATTTGTTTGTAAAAAAAGGCAAAACAGAATCATTAAAGCCGACAAAAATTAAAAAAACGTAAAAAATATAGGTGGGCGTGGTTTTTGGCCCGTAGCCTCCAAAAAAATGATCCGATGTTGCTGAATTGCAATACCAAAATTTTCGAAACGATGCCTGATAGATTGGTGTGCTTAAATTTTTTGTATCTCTTCTGGTGCCTTGGCAAATGACATTACAACACTAACACGGACAGACGGACATCGCTTAATCAACTTCTCTATGTATAAGGATCCAGAATATATATACTTTATGGGGTCGGAAATGAATATTGTAGAAATTACACACGGAATGACAAACTTATATATACCCTTTCCACCTGTGGTGAAGGGTATAATAACGAGCTGTTCCAAGAACTGAAATCTGAGTGGGAAGAAATTCCAAATAGTACAATAGCAAACATAATTGCATCAATGCCCCGTAGATGTGCGGCTGTTGTAAAAAACAAAGGATCATACACGAAGTATTGAATTTGTTGCTTTTGTTTTGCACACTTTAATAAGAAGGAAAAATTCGTTTTTGTTTATTTCTAAGAATTTGTTAAGTTTTTTTTAATTTTAATTTATCTAAAAAACATGAAATAAATAAATGAAATATGTTTTTGTAAAATGAAATCTAAATAATAAAATATGTGCTTTTATTATGAGATCTATGCTGTTGCTTTTGTTTTGCACAACACTGTATGTAACCAAATTAATAAACTGAAAATTACCACCACCAGACAAAAAAATATCTTTTATAATGTGGAAGGCGAACAAAATAAAAAAAATTATAGTCGTTATAAGACCAAAACATAAAAGTTTCATCTAATGGGTTAGAAGACGCAATATTTTTTGTTTGTCAATTATATGGAAGACCAATAAATAAATTGCTTATTTTTACTGTTATTTTGAGGTTAGTTTTAAAAATTATTGAAAAATTATTTCCGTTTTTTTTTTTAAATATGTTTAATAACCATTTTAAGAAATTCTCTGGTTGGGGATGCCTGATTATGGCACGTCGAATTGAAGCTTCGAACATAGATATGTTTGCGTTTCTCTCAAAAAACGTTGATAAAGAAAGAAACAGAGAAGAAAAAGTGAAGAGCCTCACACAACAGCAATTATCATGTGTTACGTTCCGTTAGAATATGTTTTAAGTAATTCAACTTTAAGTATTCTTTTACTTACAATTTTACCTGCAATAATTATTTGTTTTTCTGTTACTTTCAAGGATGTAAAAATTCCTTTAAAGCGTTGTGTAATTGTCCATGTTTAGCTCAATAAATAAAAAGAAACAAATTTTATTATCCATATACTGGCAACTGTCACCATAAATTCTGAAGGCTGTTGTTGTGCCCAATAGAAGTAACACTGTGTCACGAAAATATTGACCATTAAAACTTATAAATACTGGATTAATGGATTTTTAATAAAAATTGTAGTTTTAAAAGTATTAAGTTTTACGCCTAAACAAATACAAATCCATTTAATAAAAGTGTCTCCTTAAATTACTTTTAATGGCAAATGCATATTTTTAATAGAAAGAGTTGGAATAAATAAGAAAAATTATTTATTTTGAACGATTTATAGGTTTTGATATAAAGTCTAAGTAAATTAAAAAGACAAAAAATTTGATACGGCTTTGGCCACAATGGGCACACTGAGTGTAATACTACTATGACTACTAAGACCACTGAGGCAGTCAGTCAGTCATTCACTAATAAAATATAAATTGCAAATGACGCAATTTTTTTTTTCATAAGAAATCATAAAACAAATTTTATTAATAGTTATAGATGCACAGTGAAGTGTAAAATAATAGTAGATTTGTTAAAACTTACTGCCTGTCCCACAATATCGCAAGCGATCGTTCATTCACACAATTACATTTCAAACATTACATTTAACAACATTTCTACAATAAAGCGGCATTTTCCTCCCCCATATGTTTAGTTGTCTAGCCCTGCAATAACTGGATTTAGAATGATCACACCACAAGAAAAAATAAAAACCCTTTAAACGAACCCAATATTGCTTCCAAATAGAGCTCATTGTTCACCCTTGGGTCCAATAGTCTGCCTTGCAGTCATTGACTCTGGAATGTTCAGCCCAAAACATAAAATCTGAAAAACATCGAACGTAACCTTGTCCCTCAAGGGTCAATTATAGTCTAGTTAGATCTTTGATTAATCAAGAAGTTCCTGTTCTTCATTTTGATCTCACTACTTCAATCGAAATTCCAATGTTTTACCACTTTTTGACCTGTTGGATTGTCAGCATTGGCGCATGGACTTCACGTACCCAAAAGAAAATCACACGATCTCGGGAGCTAAAAAACAGATCGATTTCGTGAAATACTTTGCCACCAAAATCACGATTAAATCACGATTATGGTACCTAGCAAGGATGATAGAAGACAAGGTTACGCCATCCCGAAAATAAAATTGAAATTTTTTGCTCACCGACTTGTTAACCTTAAATTGGCCGAATAACGTCATCTAACGGGAAAACATGCGCATGACATAATCTTGTCTTTTATCATTCTTGGTACGTAGCTTCTTCCTCCTTGTTGTCAAACATTTTTGAAAAGAAAGATTCATGTTGATAATGTACACTATTTATTGTAAGGGCAGAAATCGAACTCGCAACCCCCAGTCAACCTTTTAAGGCACTATGAGACCAGTCAGCAAACGTACGACGAAACTGATGTCATTAGGCTTCAAGTCTTGAACAAGCTGAATCTTGTATATATGTAAACCTAGAGCTCTATGTAAAATTTTTACTATTGTTTATGGTGTTTTGCCAAAACTTATAATTGTTTATAGTTTGACTTGCAAGAGTTCTCGTCACTGAGTCTAAAGCTAAAATTTATAGAGTTACCAATGCACATTGGTTTAAACGATAGCCAAAACAGGAATTGATTTATAGGAGATTTGTTTAAAAATAATTTTTTATTTTATTTTTAAGATAAATTATAAGCAGATAAATTTCACCATTTCGAATGAAAAAATGTGCGAAAAATAAATAAAGCAAAATAGAAATAAAAACAAAAATACATCTCAAAAGCTGCAATTTAAATTTTTTTTTAAGTGATCGAAAACTTTTTTTCTGTTTTCCTGTATAGTTGTAACAATTTTCTTCAATTTACAAATTCGAAATTTTGAATTAATCTTCATTCTTGGTCCCGTTCAACCCTATGGAAAATCCCTTGGCGAAGGTTAAATAAACCTCTAATAAATCAAAATCTTAAATAAGATATTTTTGAATAAATTTGAGTCTATTAAACTTATAAACAAAAATAAAAAATCGTCAAAGAAAGATTTAAGACTTCTTTGAAAAGTGCTGGTTTTTTGATCACGTCTGTAGCAATTTATTATATTAAGTAATAATAAAAGTTAAAATTTAACGCCTTTTCTTTAGCATGAATAAAATAAAATTAAACTGTGCTGACAACAATTTTGTACAGACCAAAAGTGTAACAAATACAAATTGAAAAGGAAATCCAACACATTCACACACACACACATAAACACTTGTTGCAACATTTTTATAAAAACTTGCAACTTGATGTTAAACGCATTTCGTATGAACTAATGTAACAACAATTTAATTGAAGTTGAAATAAACCTTTGAATAATTTTAAATTAAAATCAATGGCCAAAATAAAATATTTTTAATTGAATAAATGCACAAACCTGAGCCATTGTTGCCAAACCACAGGGCAACCAAATCTTCGCTGGGCGATGCATGAAAATGATTACCATATAAATATGGACCCGGATAGTCTAAGAGCATTCGACGTGCAGAGGGTGAATCAGCTGCAATTAAATACATTTTTTTCTTTATTAAAAATTAATTAAATTAGTCGAACTTTTTATTAAAATATAAATGAATTGTTAAAGTTATAATGTTGGCAAACCAAAAAAAAAAGTTGCTCTCATTGCTAACTGAAGGTTGGCTGAGGTAACAACAAATATAAGGTTACCACCATATTTGTAATACAGAAAAATATCAAACAAGAGGGAAGCTTTAGGTAGTGGCAAACTGCGTTCCCACCAACTGACGATTGATGAATGAGTTTGGTTGGTTAAATAGATGATGTTTAGATTTAAACATTACTCAAAGTACATAGATGCAAAGAATGCTGAAGGCGGTTGTAGCTAATTAAATTCTTTCCATTTTTCTATAAAAAAATTAATCACCTAATTTGTATAAAAATATTCTTCAACTACTATTAGTAGTGAGAGAGCATAAAGGAACTTAAGCCAAACTTTAACATTTCATTTATATTCAACTTTCTTTATTTCATTCATTAAATTCTTTATTTCTTTGACTTCGATGTAAAGCTTTATGTACTTACCTTGATGTTGGGCTGCATATTCAGAAGCCTTCTGAAGGTTCAAACGTGGTCTAGGTTGGGGGTTAGCTAAACCGATGACTGATGACGATGATGAAGATGTTGTTGCAGCTATTTGTGAATTTGTACTGATTGCTGAACTTAAAGGAGCAGTTAATGACACAGCGCTACTCGTTGGCGCTAGACTGTGAGGAGGTGGTTGATTACCATTTGCAACCGAATGATCTAAGAGTAAATGTTGTACTTGAAAAATATCTACAAATTCTTCTAGTTCTTCTGCTGGAGGAGCAACACTTCTATAATTCTCTGATGATGCTGCATAACTGCCATTTGCTGGCGGAACATTGTTGGATGAGGTGGCATATGTTGGAGCGGCATGCGTATAATGATGAAAATATGAAGATGCTACAGCCGGTGCGGCACTATAGAAACCAAATTGTGGTGGTCCCGGCTGTACGGTAATAGGTGGCGGTGGTGGAGGTGGTGCCGTAAAATGCAATGGAGAACGTCTTAAATTTAACAGGGGTGTAGAAGGAGTATTCAGTGTATCCGAAGTGCTTGCGTTGCTTGTGGGCAATAATAAATTATGATTATTATTAGCTGAGGCATTTGTTACAGCAACAGTGTGTGTGCCAACAGTATCTGTTGTTGCTGCTACTGTTGTATGATAGTGATTTTCGATTTCTCGACGCATAGCTAACATCATTTTTAAGTTTACACAAGTCGAAATTTCAACACATCAAATAGATTTAGATTTTTCTTTAAATTAACGCAAATTATAATAAAAACAAAACTCGTTTAAACGTTAACTGAAGAAATTAAATTAAAAATTGTTTTTAAAAAATTATACTAAAATCATGTTGCGAATAAAATTGTAATGAAACTGAATATATTTTAAATAATAACCGCAATATATTATAAATACATATTTAAACTTACATTTATCAAATTTGTTAACCTTTACTTAAATCGTTTGGTAATAATTGTAAAAAAAATTAATATTTAATTTCTTCGTTGGGGCAGTGGGAGATCAGTCTTTGCGAATATATTCGTTTTAGAGTTTGATTTGAACACAAATCTACAAAGAAAAGTTGAAAACTATTGGTTAAATATTTTTTAAAAGATTAATAGCAGCTTTTGTATTCTTAAATTAAAAAATCTAATTACAATGTCTTGTACGATGAAAGTGTTGAAATAGACTTTATCCCAACAAATAAGTTTCTTTGTCATTATTAAGTATTTTGGGTAATTAGTTTGATGTTTGGTTTCAATATTTTTGTTTTCCCCTCGATTGATTTCTCTAGCTAGCCATGCGCAAAAATATTTAGTATCATTTTTCCAAAAGCAAAATTGGTTTAAAAATATTTAATTTTGGACGTAATGCGGTAGCTTTTGAACCAACCAATATATCTTAATGAAACTTTACAGAGGCAAAGCGGAGTTGTTTCAGAGCTGTACACGGCCCACAGTGCTTCGTTCCCACATAACAAAGAAACAAAAATAGAAGAAATTGTCAGATATTTCTGAAATTTACTACAGTAGCATAAGCTTAGTTAAGAAAAATATGAATTTTTAGAAAATGCGGTACAAGGACACGCCTACCTCACATGTATGCTGAAACTGAAAAATGTATGTTTAGCTAGTTGTCATGCTGATATACATACATGTACAACTAGTAATGTATGTGTAAATGTTTATTTAAATCGAGACAAGGGACTTAAGGTCCTGCTATATTTCCTTTTTCTTAAAAACACTATATTACATACAGAATTTGCCGGATCGTAACAAAACTTGCTATGTAAATTGATTATTACAAGATATATATTTATCCAAATTAAGGTAGAATCGGATTTTACATTAATATGTGAAAAATAAAAAACTCATTTACATTTTAAAACTCATGAATTTAGGCATTTTAAAATACGTCTTTTCTCAATTTGTGGTAAAAAATGGGAACTAATTTCTTAATACGCTATTAGATAAGAGTATAAACTAACAAGAAAATGGAAATAACAAATATCTAATTTTAAAGAATTTATTTTTATACCCGTAGGATAATTTTTGGATTTTCCACAAAAAAAATTTTTTTTTAGAACAATAAAAATTATTTATTTTGTAAATACCCTACAAGCAAAATGGTAGTCAACTACGAAAATAACGCACTTTAAGTTAACTTTTATGGCCTAACAATAAGCTAACTACAATGTAAATAACCTTCCCAAAATCAAAAATAAAATTATTGTTGACAATTTTGTTTTAAATAATTTTTATTTCTTGTTTAACCCTTTGACGCTTGGCGTACATTTTAATCTACGGCGATTATATCAACCTATCACTGATTTCAAGTTTAGCATAAATGAAATTTTTTACTGTTATCTGTTTATTGTGTTGTTATTATTTAAATTCTTAAAAGGCTGTAAAATTACAAAACAACTTGAGATCATTTTTGAATATTATGTCTTGTCATTATCGACGTAGCGTATAATGTGTTAAGGTTTATTTGCAGTCCCGCCAATAGAAGTGAAAACTAAGTAACTTGTGATTACTTTTTCCTACGATTTTTTTTATGAAATACAAAGCAAAAAGATCATATAAGTTTTCACAAAATAATTAAATACAAATACTTTTTCTGAAAATATATAAATATCTATAAGATCTAAGATCTGCATTAGTTCATTTATTTTTTAAATCATATTAAATCATTATACTAACCTGCATAAACTCCTTTGTAAAAATATGTGTTAGAGTGAGCAATATAAACATGTTGAGTGAATCAGCACAAAATCTGTATCAGGAGAATCAAAACAAGTTTCGTTTCGTTTTTTTAATCAAAAACTATGCAATGTTGCTAACAGTTGTGTGTTAAAATTATCATTGTGCCAATAGAATGAATGAAATCACAGCTTTCATCTGTTTGCATAAAGACAAACTGAATGGCAGGAACACCGATGGTCAGAACAGTCAGACATAAAGCCAGACAGACCATCTGATAGTCAGACCATCAGTCAGACAAACCATCAGACAGTCAGTGGGACCATCAGACGGTTCGTCAGACCGTCAGATCGTCACACAGTCCGTCATACAGTCAGTCAGTCCGTCAAACACTCAATGAGATAGTCAGACCGTAAAATAGTCAGACCGTCAAATATTCATACCGTCAGATTGTCAAATAGTCAGATTGTCAGATAGTGAGTCAGACCGTCAGACTGTCATTTCGTCAAACTTTCAGTCAGATAATCAATCGCACAGCTACTTAGTCTATCTATCTATAGAAACCAGACCAATCTATAAAAACCAACGTTCGGCAACGATGGTAACGATGATGCGAGTTTAATTATTTTTATTCAATGAAAACGAGCAGACCTATCTATAGAAACCAATGTTAGGTGGCGCTGTTGCGGTTCTGATAATGGTGACGACAGTTTTTGAGTTAAATAATTTTTCTTCAAAAAGTTTTCACTTCAATAATGGTGACGACGGTTTTTGTGGAGACGACGGTTTTTGTGGTGACGACGGTTTTTGAATTCAATGATATTTCTTCAACAAAAAAGTGCTCAACGTGCCTAAAGAAGTTTTCACTTCAAAAACTTAAAACCAATAAAAAATAAAATAAAGTGAAAAAATTTGTTCATATGTAGGTTATGCGACTTTACGTGAAAGTAATAGGACTTGACACTTTTTTACATAAGCAACAGTTTCGCAGTTATAAGTAAATGTATGAAGAAAAAAAATATTTTTTACTAAAAAATGTTTTTTTTTTTTTTAATTCATAAAAAATCTGAAACGGTAAAAAAGTGTAAAGTCCTATTACTTTGATGTTAAGTCGCATAACCTATGAACAAAATCAGACATAAATCATGAAAATCGATGAACGCGTTACGCTTTTATTCACAATTAAGTAAAGGTATGAATTTAACTTCAAATTAATTTTTAAATTATTATTTGATGTACCATGACCACACGAATGATCCAGAAGTTCTTCTTTTTGGGGTTACTTTCATAAACAATTATCAGAATTAAGTCCCAAAATCATGTGTTGTGCTGTGTTATGATTAAATTATGATTTTAATGTTATTTGGTAGGAAATATCTTACTGACTATCGTGCATTTGATGTATTAACATTTTCAGTTAAGAAGCCTTCAATCAAAGATGCAGGAAATAATAATAACCAGGCAACAAATTTATTGCATATTTTTACAAATTCGCTTTATAGCTAACTGATATATATTCAGTTTATAGCTAACTACAAATTGACTAACTTTAAGCTAACTTGTGAGTCAGTCAGACAACTGACTATAGCCTAGGACATCACAATGTTAAAAAAGTCAGTTATTTTAAATAAAAATAATCCAAGCTTATAGGGTAAATACACAATTATATACATATGTATTTAAATTAAACTACAATTGTATAAAAGTATTTTGAAAGCAAATTCCGAACAAGTTTTTAAAAAATCAATTTTTTTATTTTCTGCTAATCGTGTTTTTAAAGCATTAAAAAACATTTTTGCTAACATTTATTTGAGAAATCTTATTATTATTTTTAAAAAATCTGTATTTAATTACAATTCGGGACAACTTTTTTTTTGAAACTCAGTAGTGGGGCACTGACTCAATTTCAAAGACAGCAAACCAAAATAAGACTTTTGGCGTATTACGCCGGCCGCTACCTATTATGTTAACATCCACAAATATCTAAACGTCATCATTCATTTTACAGAATTTTGAAACACATCCAAACCCGTGTAACATTTGTCTAAGAAGTAGGGAAATTGGTCGGAAGTGGATTTAAATAAGTATAATTTAGATTTAAGATGTAAACACATCTTGTTAGTTCAATTATATTTAAAGATACAATAAATAAAACTAAAAGTTTTCCCAAAAATTATATTCATCATGCTTTCAAAGATTTTGTTAGAGATTACAGAAAATACCCTAGATACACGAAACAATGTAATGTAATATTAGCAATGTAAAATTAGAGCATGAACTGGCTATATTCATGCAATCTATAACTTGTTGTGGAACTAGTACAGTTTTTCGGACCTAATATTTCTTAATTGTTTGGCGAAATTTCTCCTTGGTAAAGTTGGCAGATTCTTAGTGTAATTTAAAAAAAAAAATAATAAAACAATAACTTTTCTAGCACACATTTTTGAGCTAATTATTTAAAAAATATTCTAATAAATGACTGGACTTATATTATGTGATATGCAATTTAAAAAAAGGGTGATATTTATTTTGTTTACACAAAATTCCCGATTAAATATAATTTATCATAAGACATTTGATTATAAACAATAACGCAGCGCAACAAATCGAAACTTTTCGAAAAATACACGGACTTGACAGTATAAGTTCGATTCTACTGCCAAAGGGTAGTAAAACCCTAGAATCAGTTTGGCGATTTTGTTGCCAAATTTTTTTTTATGGGCCTCGAAAAATTCTTAAATCGTGATCTTCAGTTTAACGGTGGCTACAATTTTTCCATATATTGTTAGTGATAATTTAAGAGTCCTTGCATTTTATGCTGCAAAAAGTAAAAAAATATTCATTTTTTTTAATTTTCTTTTTAAAAATGTAAAGGATAATTAAAAAATATAAAAAATTTTCTTAAAAAAAATCATTTATTTTTTGGCATAAAATAATAATAGCATTTACTTAGCAAATTTTCGGCTATACTATATTAAAGTTAAGCGGTTCCACCTAGTATTAATGTGATATTAGACAAAAGCTGATGACACATTTTTTTTCGGGCCCACAGGCTTTCAGAATCTTTGGAGTCCCATAAAAAAAATTGGTCACAAATTTCGCCAAACCGAGTTGAGGGTTTGACTGCATTTCGGTAGCAGAATCGAACCTATGCCATGTATGTGTATTATAAATATCACCAAAGAACAATTACAATTTTCTTAAGAAAAAGCACACACACACGCAAAACTTTTTCTTCTAAAATTTAATCCAGCGAAATAATTTCAAGGACACAATTTTACTAAAGGTATATAAATAAGAATTTTCAATGCAATAAAACTTTTAAGTAAAATGAAAATAAATATTTTTAAGTGACTAAATTCTTCCTGAACTCATCATTTTACCCAAAAACTTTTTACACCTTTTCGTGTTTGCTTTTGTGCATTCTGCAATGCAGGAATAGACACTTGTTGAATTAGTAATTTTATAATTACCTTTTAATTAAGATTTCATTTAATAATTTTATTTTTTTATATTTAAATTGTGTTTTTTTTTTATTTTAATAAAATTTAAATAAAACTTTTTTTAATACCGACGGAAATTTGATTGTCAAGGTAAAAAAGACACACCGACGAATATATACATATAAATATGTATAATTTTTTTTTTTAATAAATTTTATCTATGTTTATAAATATTTGGCAAACACATTTGGAATATTCCATAATTTTTGATTTTATAAATATTTTTTAAATAAACAATCAATTATTAAAACACACATACACTCGTAATAAAAAGAGCAATTTATATTTTTTGCTTTTCTTCACATAGAATATATTTTACTTTTCATTAATTTTATTTATATTTATTTTTTATCAATTTGTTTAATTTGTTGATATTTAATAATTTTTTTTTTGTATACTATATGTATATATTTTTTAAAATTTTGTACTAAATGTTAAAAAATGTGCAACACGTTGTATGAACAATATTTATTTTGGTTTAAACTTTATTTTCTGTTTTCATTCGTTTGTGTTTCATTTATTATGAGTATTTTTCTTTTTCTTGAATATTTCAAATTTTGAAAATGCCAACAGACGATTTATTATTATTTTTTTATTTCTTTTTTTGCTTGTTAACATTGAAGCGAGAGACGAGCCACTGAGCCGCCTAGCCGCTACTAGCTGCCATATGACTTGCCGGTGAAATAAAAACAAAATAATTTACACTCACTCATACTCCCACAACATAATTTATATGAAAATCTAAGGGAAATGCAAAGAAAAACAAGCAAAAAAAGAAATTATGATGATTTTTTTGTTGTCATTGCCTCTGCCGTTGTCGTTCGTATCGTTGTGTGGTTGTTTTTCTCAATGTTTCCTTTCATACATTCTTTGTAGATGTACGTTACGTATATGTATTTCATTAAAAACGTATTATAATTTTGAAATAAAATAAATGTTAGCAAATAGAGAAAGAGAGAAAAAAAGGAGCGAAATTTAAAAATTCATATAAACAATCTTGCAAATAACGCTTGTTGTTTAGTGAGAAAATGAAAGTGCTTTTAACTGCAGCAAATTAGCAGCAGACACAAAATCCAAATTATTACACTTTATATTTTGCTATACGTACATATAGGCCAAGGTATGCAGTTCTAAAATTACTTTAAATCTATTTTACTATAACATGACTCAATCAAATTTCTTGCTTTCGTTTGTATTAAACAGTTGCATGAGCAAACTCATAAGCAAGTGGTCTTACTCGACCACGAACTAGCATACTGAACACATGCCTACTCAGATCATACTATTAGTGACCAAAGCTCTTTTCGTATCATAAACGCAATGAGCTGAGCCTGCAAACCAAACTTTCTATACTATTGAGTTCCATGCTTAATCTTCTCATGTTCGAAACACTCAGTGTATTTTGTTTTGTAATTGTGCAGAACTTTTGGATAAGGCTTAGTGCATTTTCCTTGCGCTATTCATGAACTGAAGACCTTAAGGTGAACGTAAGCAATATTGTTAAAAATTTCTGTTTACACACTCGAACTGTGTTCGTGTTTCACTCAAAGCATAAAACTGCTTGAACTCGCCCAAGTTCATTGCTATTATGTTCAACATTTACTCATACTTATTCAAACTTGCTTCTGGAAACTTTGAAAGCTTATCGCATTTAGCTTGCTATTCGTCATTGTTTATTATTGTCCACTCATCGTTACTCGTGTTGAATGAACAGCCATGAACTCAATGAAATAATATAAGGAGCGTCTTATGAGCTTTGTTTTTTGTACTCATGCAATGATTAGTGTGTATATTCTATCGTGAACTTGGGCCCGCAAAGATTGGGTACAAACGCTGTTCAATACAGCGTTAGTCTCAATTTATGCAGCAATTAGAATCCTTTATTTTGAATCGTCAGAATGTCGTTGAAACGGTTTGAATTATTTACTACCCAATACTTTGGGGATTGGCGAATGTGAAAATCACAGGAAAAACTTTGTTCTAGAAAATTAAAAGAAATAAAATGAAAGAACAATATCATTTGTTCTTTTGTTTTTGCATAAAATTTAAAAGCATAACTTTGCTCGGGTACTTGCAAATAAAGTTTCTTTATTTTTAATGAATGACATTTTTAATGAGCCTTTTATCTCAAGTTAATAACACAAGTTTATATAAACATTTATTATTCACTCCATTGTTTTGTAAACATTTTTCAATCTACCCTCCTACGAATCATTTTAAAGGTATTTATTATGTCCAACTACTCGTAAAATAACAAAAAGCAATAGTATCAGGTTGACAAAGTGCGTTGGTGTTAGTGTATAAAAAGATTCCACATAAATCCACAAAAATCTAAAAGAAACATTTTCAGCATGAACAAGCGCGCCATAGTTAAAATCAAAATGTATTATTGCTTTCGTCGACAAGTGGGTGAAATTTACCGTCATATTAAAAATAATATAAAATGCTCTCGCTTGAATGTAAATGCCAGGGATGGAAAGACAATATCTTTGAAATTGATTTAAATGCATTCAGTGAAATTTTCTATAAAAGATGAGAGATTTGGTACCAAAAGGTCCGGCTCCTCCAAATCTGATAGCGTTACATGTTTGCCATTAAATTCGATAAGTTAAAAAACATCCATTTAATTTACAAAGGATGTTTCAAACTGAAAGCAAGTTGTATTTGTATTTGCTAGCATTTGTACAGTAAATTGCTGGCAACTCAGAGCAATTTGATAGCTGGCAGTTTGGAGCAAGAGCCACCAAGCAGAGAAAGTGGTTAGACTGAGAAAGTATTGGTGTTTTGAACTGAAAAAAGCTCTGCATTGTATGAGTATTTCGTAAATTTTCTTATTTTATAAATTAATTATATTAATTTTATATAGTTTATTTGGCCTTTTTGTTAATATTAATTTACCTATTTTATTTTAAGCTTTAGGTCTTTAAATAATTTTATTTATATTTTTTCAATATTTCGCTACTCTTTTGTGTAGCATCATCAGGAAAAATTATAAAATTAACGCTAATAAAAAATTACAATTAAAAAGTAATAAAAATTTTTTTTTTAAACTAACATATGTCAAATACAAATTTTGTCATAAACATATAAAAAAAATTGTTAAAACAAGTACATATAACAAATATTAAATTATCTCTTATTTACTAAATGTCTGTAAATCTGAGCTATATTATCTGTGTCTGCCTTAAAATTAATTCTCTGTGTGTTTGGTGTATTAATAATTTGTAACATTTCTAAAATACAACGACGTTTATAGTTATTTTCTGAATTTAGAACTCTAACATTATCACAATTGGGATAGTGATTTAAACTAGCACAATGAGAAGATAAAGCTGTTTTTTGCGAATTAATATTCCTATATTTTTGGTCTGATTTATGTCCTGCTATTCTAGTTTAAGTTTATTTTTCGTTGTGCCTACATCTACTTTATTACAATTTTCATTTTCATTTCCGTTACAAGATATTTTATATACTATATTTGACAATTCTACTTTTTGGATTCTATCTTTAGTTTTACTGAATAATTTGTTTAGAGTATTGTGAGTCTTAAATGCCATTTTATATGTAGTATTAAAGCTTAAAATAAAATAGTTAAATTAATATTAATTATATTAAATAATAAATGCCAATGTAGTTTGCTACGAAGCGTGAGTTCTGCTAATATCTATATAATTAATAGGCAAACACGTTTTTAGTCATCCCTTTTACGTCCGTAATACTGCACCGATTTTGGAAAGACTTACATGGTTTTAAAGATTTTTCTACACAGATGTTCACAATCGTAATTTTATTTTAATCGGTTCAGTACTTTAGGAGTAATACGACTACAATGTTCTTACTAACACCAATAAACAAATACATATGTATGTACATGTTGTTCTCTTAAAGTGGTTTTACAAGACATGTGTTTGTCATATGACTTGTCAGTTTGATAACCCATATGTAGTTTCATGTGTTTGTCAAAGTAGGCATTTTACAAACGGTTTATAAATTTTGCTTTCAAACGTACATGTGTAATTACATCTGACATAACCTATAATATATAATTTTTCCGCCACACAGTTTTGTATTGTCAACCACAGCTGATGCAAAGATGGAAACGTTGTGCTTTTGCCTCGCTTTTAGTGCTTATGGTAGCACAAAAAACATAAAATAGAAAAATATCAAGTTGGTATTACAGGATGTCAGGTGCTTTGTCACATCAAAATAGAACACGTTCTAAATGAAAAATGTCATATGTATTGTACACATGGAAAATACACATGTTATGTTTGAAAGGGTTCACACAACGTGTTTAGAATTAACACATGGAAAAGTGACAAGTCATATGACAAATACACGTCGTGTAAAACCACTTTTAGCTGCAAGTCGAAAACAAAAGTAAATTTTAAGAGACACCCAAACGCACGTATTTAAGCATGGTCATACTATTTCTTCCAAGTTGTTTTTTTTTATTAAAAAGGGACAGCGAAGCGCATCAATCATATCTAGTAACTAAAATTATATGAATTTCAAATTGTGATAAATATGAACTATTTTTTGTTGTATTGCAAATCAAGATTGTTAAATATAAAAAATCGTTTCCCTACAAGAACAGTGACAGTCATTTGACCGTTCATTTGATAGTCACTGGTTTTTACCATCATTGTCTATAATAAACTTCCCATCACTTTCTTAAGGGCAAAATGACAAAAGTGATGTAAACATGTGTACGTGTACATGTGCATTTGTTATCTCCCTCGAGTTTATTAACATTACTCTTACGTATATGCGAGATTAATGTTGTGTATGTGTTAGTTTCGATCATTAATTTCTTGTAGTGTTGCTGACGTTTTGACTGTAAAAAACCAACGGCTTTAGTAGCAAAAGTTTGCTCCTAGAAATCTGCAATAGTTTTAACCGTTGCAAATATGCCAGGGTGTAGCAAATCTCTGTTGTATGTATTTTGTTGTTGTAGTATTGCAGATCATAGGATAGCTAGCTTTGCAACATCTGCAAGGTTTGAAAGAGCTGAGCTACGAAACGTGAGTCCCCCTAATACATTATTAAATTTAAAAAAAAAAATTCTAATTTTCTATAAAAAGAAAAAAATACATAGTTGCCTATATAATATTTTTAATTTGTTGCTAAATATTTCAAGTGTAACATTTCTATAAAACAAAGCGACACAAACCTACCGTATTGAAAGCTGACATGCTATCGATTGAAAATGTTTGTATCTTTTGTTTTGTCTTGTGTATATGTGTGTGCTCACAGGCACTCAGAGGTATTCGCGGGGCCACTGGTTTCGACCAGTGTTGGGATTTGTGGTACAATTTTACCAAATTTGGTACAATTGACACATCAGTGGTACATTGCATACTTTTTGGTACAATTTCATATAAAAATTATTTAATAAATTTTTTTATTTAATCAATATTTTTTTCTTACAATAACAAACATTTCCAAATTCAGAAATCTTCAATTCTGTCTAGAAGTAAGTAAATTGCTACATTCTTGATTTTTGTTCATGATTTTTGTTATTTAGTTCGATAACCCTTTTATGCATAAGTAATAAATAATTTAGTAACAAGGCCTTTTGGCTGGACTATAGCGTTTGAACTTATTTGCATCTCCTCAATCCGTTTCCGGCAGTATTTGGCAGATATCTTTATATATTTTTTTAGGGAGAAATAGTAAGAAATTTTTTGGAAATAAGATGACAAGTAACTCCAACATACTCTGTCGGATTAAGATCGGGTTACTTTGGTGGAGTTTCAAGCATCAGCTGTAAGATGCAGAATAACCAGCTAGCTGATATCATGTAATACTTTTGCGTATATAATAGGTATTTTGGCCAAATAATTGTTAGTACATAAGTTAGCAACACAAAATCAGTAATTCAAAGAATCAAGGTCAATTATAATTACTTTAAAATCCTTAGTATAATACCCTAGTAATATATAATAAAATAATACCCATATAATTTATTACATTTTAATGTCGAGCCAAATTTTACAATTTATGTTGATTTGACACAATTTTATCATTGGAGCGGTACAATTTATACATTGTCGGATCCCAACACTGGTTTAGACTTAGAAAAAATAAAGTTTTAACTAACGGTTAATTAATTTTGGACTTCATATTTAAATGCGAATTTGCTTTATTTTAAGTTATATTTAAATACAGGTGAGTTTTTTAGTCATAAGCCTAGTACTCTGTGTGAATTTGTGGAAAATGTTTAGCAACATTTATTAGTTTACCTGGAAAAAATTTTACTTTTGAAATGTGGTGTCTATGTATTTTAAGTTTACTACATTGTTTGATAAATGTTAGCATAAGAAAACATCTACAATCCAATTTGAAAAGATGTTGGACATCTTGCAATAAAAAAGTGTTTTTTTTTTTTAAATTTGGGCTCTTTTTGACATCTGTGTTGATGATCTTCCATAAGTTTCATCAAAATGTTCTTCAGTGTAAAAAGGCTATAATGCAAATTAAAAACTTTTACATCACAATAGCACTAGACTTCCCATTGCTGCTTAACGTTAAATTGAATACCTTTTTTCATTTTCACATGATTAACTCCAACGGAATTAACAATACTTGTTATAACTCAAACAAAATCATGTTTTTGTTTAAAAAAATTGATGGAATTTTCCTTAAATGAAAATATTGATGGAAAGCTTTATAGAATTTTAATTTGCTGTTGCATGTTTTTTTAATAAAATTTTCCTAAAGTTATTCTTTGATTTTTTGTAGGCTGTTAGCATTTTATAATAATCAGATCAAATGTCTGCAAATACTTCTTAAAAATAAGTCCATAAACCTATTTAAGTAAAAAATTGAAAATTTTTAAACTTTTTTGTGCCTTAGAGAGGTAGAAAATTATATTAATATTTTTTTGTAATTCGGATAAATGGCAAAATATAATATCTAACATAGGGAGGTTGTTGGACTTATTTAATTTCAAGTATATTCTAAATCTACTCCACTACTCCATAAACATTTCAGAACACTTTTGAATTTCTTGGATATCAGATACTTTTTTACGGTACCGATCTTTAAAAATAGAGTTTAGTTACTGGTATGGCCTCCTCATTTGACTAGAATTATGTATCACCAGGTCATTTCCTTATATTTGGAAACTCCAAAGAAACGGATGATGTGACGAAATCATATCGTATGTTTATGCCATGCACCCACGCATTATTGTGATGAAGCTAAATGAAGTTCTTAGTTGATTTTAAAAGCCCCAACTTCAATATTTCTATGCTATACTGATGCAACAATTTTATATACATAAATACTTTTAAGAAATGGCTGTTCTATTTTCTTTGTGTGGAATGTTATTAACTATTCTGTTTATAAAGAAGAAAACGCACGTATGTGTTCTACAATTTCTTAGCGTATGTGGCAAACTATTAGTCGCCAGTTATATTGGTAATAAAATTCGGAAAAAAGGATAAACTTAAAAAACAAAACAATCTGATATACATATTTATATCATAAATCTGTTTTTAAGTTTGTTTGCTTATGCCTCCATCATGGCTAAAGAGATGAAGAGATTTTAATGAATCTTATCTACATCTGTTTGAAAAGCTTGGATCCAGAAGGTTAATAAAAGGCAATATATGTGGCCAAATTAAAAACACAGATAGATCCTAACTTTAGCTATTGACAAGTTATAATAATGGACTTAAAATATCGTTTTCAGCAAAAAAAAATACCTTTATGTTGTTGTTGTTGTTTTGCAAAGCAAATATGCCAAGTCCAAAAAGAAATTAATAACAAGTCCTTAGTCCAGCTGAAAGCAACTCGAATTTCATTTTAATAAATTCCTTTAGTGTGTAATCACTTAAAGTAGTAACGAATCAGATATTCACACGCTTTTTAGGGTTCCGAACCCAAGGGGTAAAATTGTACCCATGTTTTTTGCGCTACAATGTCTGGAACCGCAGGTAGATCCTTGAAATTTTCAAAAAATTACACCCTATAATTTTTCGATAGTACCTGCTTTTTACGAATATGGCTTTATTTTTTTATATTGGCAGACACTTGAAATTTACACAGAGTGATTATAAACATGTTCACTTTATTAACAAGTATAAACAAATATAACTAAAAGTTGAAAGTTGTGACTATAGTAGCGTGATATACAGGTATGTATGTAGTCTTGCTTTTTAATCGTATAGGCAGCAGCCTTAGCTTAACAGAATATTTACCGTTGTGTCTGTTATAACAAACATAAAAATAATATTAAAATTAAAGGGTATGTCAAGAGTGATGCGATTTTACGCAAATGACCTTATTTTAAAACCGTTATAGGCAGACTTTAAATTAACGTAGAGTATGTTTAACAATGTCAAGTATAAAAGTGAAAACTAAACAAGTAAAAGTGCTATATTCGACCGTGCCGAATCTTCTATACCCTTCACCAGGGTGATTTTATTTATAAAGACATGTACAGCGTAAAAGTCAAATACAGACATGTTGACTTTTTACTTAAATAAAGTCGTATAAGAAAAAATCATTATTCATGAGTTAAAGAAATAGAAGCCAAATGAAAACAAATTCCGTTTGCTACAATTGTCGCCGTGTTGTCAGCTACTTAATGATATTGAAGCCGACAGCTACATCGTAAACTCTGACATTGTTGTAGAAATACTTATTTTGCTTTTATAAAATTAAATAACTTTTTCAAAAAATTATAAATATTTCCTCCAAAACTTATTGTTTGTATATGAATTTGTAATTTACAATTTTTTTGTGAGATTTTCTTTTGTTGAATAAAATATAAATTAGCCTAAGTTGACGACAGCCACAACGGTTGCCGTGTAGCCATGTAGCTTTGCTGACTTCAAAATAATCGTTTTATTTTTGACAGTTTGTAGTCGGTATCCTGATGATGTCTATGTGTTTAGCGCACCTAGGTTTTAAAACAGAGATATCATCTATTTAGAAATCAAACGCATTTAAAAAAATATGTTACTCTATATACACACATACATACATATGTATATTCTTGATATTAAATATATGTTATGATACAGTCATGATTTTCATTTTCAAAGAAATATTGAAATTTTTGTTTTAATTTTTCGAAAATTGTGTGTAAAATTTTTTTGTAAATATTTTTTTAAAAATTGTTTGTAAAATTTTATTCGAAAATTTTTTGGAAAATTTTTAAAAAAATTTTTTTTCGAATATTTTTCTGTAAAATATCTTTTTGAAAATGCTTTGTAAATATTTTTGAAAAAAAAATTTTAAAATTTTTTTTTAAATTTTTTTTTAAATTTTATTGAAATTTTTTTTTTAAATTTAGGACCTTTCTGCAATCTATATTAAGTTAGAATGGTCAGACTAAAGCAAAAAGATATCCTTACAAAAAAAATTTCCTCATATTGACACATGGGGGGTCCTTTTAACTGCTCCTATTTATCAGTGGGTACCCTGTGGGTCCATTGGCTACCTCTATGCGTATTGCTTTCTATTAAGGTCTCTAATACAAATCAAAGCAGAAAAACCCTACCAATCTAAAAACAAACAAAAATCGCCCCTCGCATGGGGTTATTGACCCCCGAGATCTGTATGCACTCCTTGCGATCTACCTGTTGTTGACAAAAAAAGGCAAAACAGAATCATTAAAGCCGAAAAAAATTAAAAAAAAACGTAAAAAAATATAGGTGGGCGTGGTTTTTGTCCCGTAGCCTCCAAAGGAATGATCCGATGTTGCTTAATTGCAATACCAAAATTTTCGAAACTATGCCTGACAGATTGGTGTGCTTAAATTTTTTGTATCTCTTCTGGTGCCTTGGCAAATGACATTACCACACTAACACGGACAGACGGACATCGCTTAATCAACTTCTCTATGTATAAGGATCCAGAATATATATTCTTTATGGGGTCGGAAATGAATATTGTAGAAATTACACACGGAATGACAAACTTATATATACCCTTTCCACCTGTGGTGAAGGGTATAAAAAGGGTGTTACCAATTAGTCGGGATTTTGACGAAGTTGACCTTATTTTGTAAACTTTTTAGGCAAACACTGGAAATTTAGGCGGGGTATTTAGTACTATTCTCCCTCTAATAATAAGTAAGAAAAGTAATTAAAAGTAAAAGGGTATTCCCATAAAAGACATGATTGTGAACAACAACAACAAAATTAAAGGAGTTTCTTAAAAGACGTGAAAAAATATAACTTTGTACTTTTAAAGTTGTATATTTAACATATTACTGAACCCTACAGACTCGCACTTGACTGATTTATTTTCAATTTAGTAAGCCTTGTCTTGAGTTATACCTTGCTTAATTTAGGAGCCCAACATTGTATTACTATTATAACAAAAAATTCTTCAGATCCATGTTGAATATATTGGTAATTACAAAGTAGTTAGAAAAAAACTGAACATTATGATTTATGTCAACAGCAATTAATTAAGTCTGTAGTTTTCTCAATTCAAAAAACATTCAAAAAATAAAAGTTAAAGAAAATTTCCTAAATCCACATTTAAATAAAAGTCTAGGGTTGCCAGATACCAATATTCAAATAACTGAAGAATGGAAGAAATGAACCTAGATTTTGAAAATATAACTGGACAATTTAAAAATTCTTTTATAGTTCAAAAAAGCAAAATTTTACTAAAATTTTTTTCTACACAAATAACCAAATCGATCGCAGCCTACACCCAACTTTACCGTACCACATGGAAACAGATATTTTTATCGATATATAGGTTTTTAACTTCAAATTCAATGTTATAAACTTTAAATTTAATTTTCTAAACATCGAATTAAGATTAAAAAATTTTTATTATTCTTTTAAATTTAACAAAACTTAAAACAAAAAATTAATTCAGTCAGCTGCTACTCAAAAATTCACACACGTAGGGTTCCGTACTATGTTCAGTACAACTTTAAAAGTACAAGTTAAAGGGAACACCATTTTATTTTAAATAATTTTCGTCACTTGTTGTTCTGGAAGATATTGTAAAATATATCCGTGTAAAGTTTTTTTTTTAGAACGAAAATTATACATTAAAGATTTGAAGATTTAAAGTGTCTTTTTATTTATTTAAATACGTAAATTTGTGCCACTTTCGAAAAAATAATTTTTTTTTAAGTTTTGCTATAGTGGAGATATATTTATACACTCTGTATAAATTTATATTTAAAAAATTAAAAATCGATAATTGCATTACTATCGCATTACACCCTTTAAATTTTAGTAATTATTATATCGGTCACGGTAATACACTTTCTATAAAAATATAAAGAACCTAAAGCAATATACGTGAAAATCATGTCACTGTCGGAACACCCTTTTAGTAATTTGTTATAGTGGCCGCGGCAACATATCTTCTGTGAAGATTTCAAGGGTCTAGGACACTCTCGGAACACCCTTTAATTTCTATTATTTGTTATAGTGGACTTTACTACTCCTACTATCCCGTTGACGCAATGGACTGGATTAATTAGAAGAGGAATTTGACATGTTGTTCTTTTAAAAGGATACAGAATTAAAAAAAAAAAAAGGATTTTACATGTGATCATTCTGACTGTAAAGAACTTAAAGAAATGAAATTCAATTTTATATTGAAATAATTGAATTTGATGTTTATAAAATTGAATTTCAAATTTACAAAATTGAATTTCAAGTTTATAAAATTGAATTTTTTTTTTTTTTTTTTGTTTCAAGCTTTTTATTTACAATCTATTTTATAATATTTAGTAAATTTGGTAATTAAAGAAAAGTACATTACAGATGTTATTAAGCTCCAATAAGCCGAATAAACTATTTACAAAATAAACTTAAGAATAAATGTATTTATATAAAAAAAAAATTAATTATTTTCTATATGGGAGATCTAAAGTATGTAACCAATTAAGTCTTCTAACTTCATCTGTTTCATCTAACAAGGAAATTGCCAATATTTTAAATTGATTACTAAGTCGATTAGTATATCGAGAGCTAAATCTGTTTATTTCACTAATAACAAAAGGCACTCTAAGATCCCTATGGATCTGTTTATTCGTCATGAACCATGGAGCGTTAACTAACTGTCTTAAAGTTTTCGATTGATACGTTGTAAAATTTCAATATTAGAGTGGCTAGCCACTCCCCACAATTCAATACCATAAGTCCATATCGGTTTCAGAATAGCTTTGTATAATTTAATTTTGTTTTCTAGACTAAGTTGAGACTTCGGACCTAGCAACCAGTACATTTTGCTTGTTTTTATGTTAAGATGTGTTCTCTTAGCTTTTATGTGATCTTTCCAAGTGAGCCGTTTGTCAAGATGCAATCCTAAGTATTTCACTCAATTTTCTTTAGGTATTTGTAAGCCGTTTATATATAATGGAGGGCACTTATCTCTACGTAAATGTAACATTGATTGATTTTTCAGCATTAGTTTCAATTTTCCACTTCTTGAACCATAGCTGAAGAACATTTGAATCCCTTTGAATTAAATTTGACGCTTCTACTAGAGATTCATGTGTAGATAATATAGCAGTGTCATCTGCGTAGGTAGCTAATGTGATATTATCAGTTTTTGGCATGTCAGATGTATAAATGGTATATAATATAGGACCTAAAACACTACCTTGTGGTACGCCTGTATATATTTGATACGTTCGGGACTTTTCATCATCCACTTTTACATAAAATTTTCGTTCTCGTAAATAGGATTTAATTACAGAATAAAAAGTAGCCGGTAACATTGATTTAAATTTATATAATAGACCTTCACGCCATACTCCATCAAACGCTTGCTTTATATCTAAAAACACTGCTGAGCAATATATTTTCTTTCTAATGAATCAATTATAACTTTAGTTAGCCGATGACACTGCTCAGGAGTCCCGTGTTTTTGGCGAAAACCAAATTGATAATCAGGTAAAATTTTTCGTTGCTCCAATATAGGAAGCAATCTAGATGCAAATATCTTCTCAAATATCTTTGAAAAGGTTGGTAACAAACTTATAGGTCGATATGATGTAATAGAGGTCTCAGTTTTATTAGGTTTCTGGATCATTATTATTTCTGCACACCGCCATTTTTGTGGAAAGTATGGCAATCTTAAAATAGAATTATATATTAGAGTAAGAAATAACATGCTTTTTTGGACAACGATTTTGCAACTATTGAATCTACTCTGTCGTGCCCAGGACATTTTCTATTGTTTAGCTTTAGAATTACATTTTCAACTTCTTTAAGCGTAAACGGTTTAATTGGTAAATCCATTTGGTATGGTGATTCTAAAAAGTTGTGTATTTTACATTCATCTGTTGTATTGGATATCGGAAAAGGTTGGAAAATATTTTCTAAATATTTGGAAAACTCGTCTGCTTTAGTTTTGCTACATCTGCACCATCTTCCGTCCTGTGCTAAAATCGGTATATTTCTTTTAACTGGATGTTTCAAATATTTAGTAGCTTTCCAAAAGCTATAATCTGAATTTTTTGCGGTATTCAAGTTTTTTAAAAAGTTTGACATTTTATCATTTCTAATTTCTGCTAAACGTTTTTTAAGATTATTTGAAGCTCGATTGAAATTAGTTTTATCATTAAGATTTCTGCTTAAATGCCATAATCTTCTTAATCTTCTTTTTTCTGGTCAGAACTTAGATCGTCAGAATCAATTACATCAAGTAAATTTGGAGATATGCCAGAATAAACAAAGAAATCTAATAAGTCTGGAATTTTATTTGGATCAGACGGCCAGTATGTGGGTCTTCATGTTGACAACGTTTTATAGCCGTATTTTATAATGCATTTATAAAGTTCTTTATCTTTTGGATTGGCAAGTCTGGAACCCCACCAAGTATGTTTGGCATTGTAATCTCCACCTACAATAAATTTGGAACCGAGAGCTTTAAAAATTGAATTTAAAGTTAAAAACCTATATTACACAAATAATAAAATTTCAAAGTATATTCGAGCCGAAAAAATAATTATTTTTAATAAATAAATTTATTGAAATTTTTTCCAGCTTTCTTTAAAATTTACTTTATTAGGTCGAAGGATCTCTTGTGAGTGTAGATTATTTAAAATACTAAAAGACCTTTCACAAAAACATTGCTGATTGGTATCGAAAGAACAAATAAGATCAATTTATATAGATTTTCTACTTTATTTTTTATCAATTGGAATATCTTACAGCAAATTATCAAAGGCTTCTCGAAGGCTTCCCGAAGGCAGTAGAAGTCAGTGTAAGTAATTAACAAAAAAATGATTTTTTTTTAATTAAAGAAATTCTTTTTTAACTGGACAAATTGTATTGTAGCTTTCTTTAGCTGGTAACTAAAACCTGACCATTCCAGGTTGACTGGCAACCCCAGTTAAGTCCCAAACCAGCCTACAAGTTATCACAAAATTTAAATTAGAATTTTACTATTATTGGCATTTAATCAGATTAATTAAAAAGGAAAACTACGTTTTTACATTTAGAAAAAGTTGACCCAAATTAAAGTTATACAGTTTATCGGCTCTCCTGAAATATTTTTGACAAGACTTATCTCATTTGCTGACTAAGCCAACAATATGTTAATTTTGGATACAGTCTAACTAATTTTAGTGAAAGATTTTGTTTATGTTTCCTAAGTCACCGTCCTAAGTTGCCGAGAGATAAACAAATGTTTTATCCCTGGAACTAATCATTAGATTTCCGAAATTATTATTTTTGCTGTGTGAGACTGGGTTATCTGTTTAACCAGTGTTTATAGTAAACTATATAAATAATAAATCGTCATTTGTTATTATAGCTTTTACATTAATTTGAACAAACATTTTCCAAAAATAGTGGCAACGCTTACCTCAATATTTGCTAAATATTTGCTACGTCTAAACTAAGCTAAAGAACAAATAATCACTGAAATCTGAGAAATTGAAGTTTGCCAATAACTTAACCGTTATAATAACTTAAACTGTAAGCCTTCCGCTTCTAACATGAATTATATAACACTCTTACTAACATCGGTCTTACAGACCGAATCTCTGAAAAACTAATATAACACACGTTGGCAGGGATCTCTGCACAACGGCAGCCATATATATTTAACCAGGTGACAGCACAAGGCGGAGCCAATATTAAAAAGAAATTTTTTTATTTTTTTACAAGGAATTTGACATTAAGAGAGAATAAAATAAATATTACTGTCAAAAGCCATATAAAAGAAATTCAACAACATATTTGCAGATATAAAGACCCAAATCTGAAAATGCAAAACTATAAAAGGGAAGTAAATTACAAAATAAAGAATAATGTGTTGTTTCTCTTTCTAGGGACCATATATAACAGTTATCGTTAAAAAAAATATTTTATAACAGCTATTTTGAGAATTAAACAAAAAAAATCTATCTAAAACAGTAATTTTCAACCTTAAAATAAAAACTCAAATAATAGTTTTAAAAAAAAGAATTTTATTTTGACGCAAAAAAATAAAGTTTTTTAGGAGTTTAATTTTTTTCGTCAAAAAATAAAAGCCATTTTAGGTAAATTGATAACCAATAAAATCATCTTGCATTTTAATTGAATAAAACGTCATTAAAATAATGTAGGTTTTTAATTTGTTATTGTTTGGTTAACGAAATTTTTTATTTTTACGTTGAAAAATAACTGTAAACTATGGAGTTGAAATCGATTTTTTAAGATCACCATAGTTTCTGAAATCTAGTTATATCTATTGATATATGACAGTATGGCTCTAACAAAGAGTTTTTGTGTTTATTTTTTTTTTATAACGGTTATTTATGGTCCCTGCTGTTTTCGAATTGAACAAATCGTCTAGAATATGTGTATGAAAAGCACGAATTTTTTTAGTTATTCCTATGAAAATTTATTAGACCATTTGTTCAATTGGAATACAGAAACAGCACATAAGAATTATTAGAAATAAATCCACAATTTCATAGTAAAATAAAATAGTAATAATGTTTAAATTGTTATATACAAACATATACTAGTATACTAAGTATATTTTATAGACTTATTTTAATACTTTATAAATAAATTCTTTGATATAAGCGGAATTATTGCTACACCCCTTACAAAGCCATCTAAATGGGTAGAACAAATTTCCCAAGAAAATATTTAGTTCGAAAGTCAAAGTTCACAGTTTATTCTTATTTAAATGTCATAATATGCAAAGTGGGCGCCACAATACTTAAACAAAATAATACTCTGACATTTTGAATATAACAACTTGTTGAATGTCATAAAAGAAAGACAACCACCAAACCCGTAATTTGAGAAAGAGAAAAAAATTTCATACGAAAAAAAAAGAATTGTTAAATGGGATGAGAATTTGAATAAAACTTTCAAAATAAAATCTTTATAAACTTTTTTTCGATTTTTAAAGTCTTATAAGGAGAACTAAGAAATAATTCAAAGCAAAGAAAGTTTCGTCAAACATTTCTAGGTTAGAAGGTGCCCAATTTTTGTTTAACAAGAAATTTTTCTTATTCTAAAAATTAAAAAGAAATTAATGCTTAAAAATAATAACCAGTTACTTCTATCTTACGCAATGTCACAAGGCAACAAAGATTTAACAAAACTTGTTAATTTTTGATAACAATTTTTTTCCCACAAGTTCCAAGCTCCGAAACTATTGAACTGATTGAAGGGGGTGCTGTAGCTGTAGTGGTTAGCACGTTGACTACTAAGCAATGGTCACGACTTCAATACTCAGCCGTGCCAACATCAATTCTTCTGATATGTATTCATTTGTCTTTATAATAATTCATATCACAGCGCACTCCTTCGCCGGTATTACCACATAGCACTAAATCGCCGGCGAAATAGCTAACCATCTGTCTTATCTACTTCTATCCCTTTCCGAAGGAAGTAACAATTTAATATAGGCATTAATTGCCTGAACGTTACTTCGCTTAAAAAAAAAAATTAAGACATGAAGAGAATTGAAATGCCATTTGGGATTTTTTACCTAAGCAAATCAGAGGCATTTTTTCGAACTATGTTTTTATATATGACGCAATCTCTTGCTATTTGAAGAATCAGAGCCAATTAAAAGTTTAGGTAATAGGCTGAGAAATCGTGCATCAAATGTGTCTTAAATTTCAAAAAGCTTGGTTCTTTGTAGCTCTGTGTATTTAATTTCACATTAACAGTAACAGTAATAAGATGTAAATTATCCCAATTTCTATTTTGGTTAACAGATATATTTATCTATAAAGTTAAAAAGCAAAACGAAATAGCAGAAAAAAATCTATGCTATTCGCGTACACTAATATTTTACTATCTACACTGAGGAAAAAACGACGTTGAAAAATCGACAACGAATGTGGTCACTTTGATACCTTTTCGTTGTCACTTTTATTTGACAACGGGTGTTGTCAACTTGTAAACGAACGTGGTCTAATTGCCAACGAAGGGTTTCAATTCAACTTTCGACACCGTATGTGTTCATTTTGTATACGGATGGTGTCATTTTTTCTCTGGGTGTAGTTGATATTCGTTTGCCTGCAATCAAAATTAAACAACAGATTAATTTGGCTTTTTTAAACGGAATTTTATTTATTAAATCTTTAACATGTTTTTGTTGTTTTTTATAGCGGCCAGAGTAATGCAACATCTGAGATTCTACCGAGTAACATACATTGGGTCTGAGTCTCTAAAAAGACACGGCAGAAAAATAATCTGGTTGAATGGAAAGGTGATACCTGCAGCAGTTGAAAATTCGCTGATGTGTTGAAAGACGACTAAGATAATTGTTTTTATAAAAGTTTAATTTACAAAAATCCTAAAGCCTTAAGCTAAAACCAAAATTTTCCAAAAAATGTGAGTGGGCTTAGCCATTATAGTAATTGAAAACTACTTGACCTTTTCAAATCATCTTCTTCTTATTGTTATTTCTTTATTATTAACTGTAGTACAAGGCCATTTGATGCTCCTCTTTTTTATCTATTAATTACACTAATCGTGTTATGTAAATAATTAAATAAATTAATAAGTAAACATAATGAATAAACAGTAGAGTGCTACGGTAGGATAGTAGGTAGTATGCTAGTCTATCAGACTGGGGGTTGTAAGTTCGATTCCCACCAAAGACCAGAGTCTTTGTTTCAGTATAATGATTGAAAGTCTTCGTTACTAGGCTCGATAATTTCTAATAAATAATCATCTAATAAATAAATTATAAATAAGCAGTAAAACAAAGAATCTTACTATAAAATGCCAAAGTCAAAACTCCTTCAAGCTGTACTGAAATGTAACAAAAACTCATACAGGATAAGTTAAATAGTTAAATAAAATTCATCCTATTGAAAACCCATGCTGTAAAGTTGATATTTTTGAACTACTTAGGTTCTTTATTATGAGAAGGAGTGTTTTATGAATCAACCATGTGGGTGCGTATGTTGTGTTTTCACTTTCACTCTTATTTTCCTTTTGAAGGTTGTTAGGAAATTATAATTCCAGAAAACAGGTACAAAACAAAATATGAGTAATATTTTATTATGTCAACACATCATTGCAAAATAACAACTGCAAATGTGCGTGAGGGAGCATAATGTTGCCATAGCAATTAAATAAAATATTTTTTTATTTTCTAGTTGTTACTTTTATTCTACACTCTATAGGTTGGATGAGTATTGTGCGTATCTGGTGCAATTTGTAACGCTGAAAATTAATTAAGAAAATTATTTCTCTCTGCAAGCGATGTTAAATTGGGCCCGTTAGTTAGTAGTGGCATAAGGGTAAAGGAACATGAATTCTCGAAACAATAAAATTATAGTTTGTAAACTAAAAATAACAAAATAAATTATTTTTGTTTTAACAAATTTTGTTCGCCTGTGGGTAATATCAATTAGAATTATTTTAAACCTATGAATAAAATAAAACAAATAAAAGCATTTAAAATCAATATGAATAAGATTTTTAAAAAACAAAGTATTCTAGAAATTTTACAAAAGATGAATTTGAAAGACGATTTCTGAATTGGATAGTGTCTCAGGTAGCACTAATTTGAACTATATTACATACCTTTAAAATAGGCTAAAAAAAAAATACAGCAATCCCTTTTATCGTTGCAAGATATATACATTTTTTAGTAACGATGATATATTAGAAAAGGGCACTTAATATTGTCTGCCTGATCTTGGCCTTTTACATGCTAAAACTATAAAACTGCAATCTATCTATCTATCTATCTATCTATCTATCTATCTATCTATCTATCTATCTATCTATCTATATATCTATCTATCTATCTATCTCTCTATCTATCTATCTATCTATCTATCTATCTATCTATCTATCTATCTATCTATCTATCTATCTATCTATCTATCTATCTATCTATCTATCTATCTATCTATCTATATATCTATCTATCTATCTATCTATCTATCTATCTATCTATCTATCTATCTATCTGTATATATAAAGCACAAAATGTGTTTGTTTGTATGTTTGTTTGTTTGTTTGTATATTTGTTTGTTTGTTGGTCGGAAAGCTATAGCTGCCTACACCAGTGAACCGATCTTTCTGAAATTTTCACAGTTCGTTACTGGATATACGGATGGTAAAATAGGGTACTTGTTTTTTTTTATATTCGACATGGGCGTGGCACCTCCCATACAAAGTAAATATTAAGCATCGTATATCTTGGTAGCACTAATAGGTAGCATCTTGAAATTTCTCACCCGTAACCTCTATATTAACGTAAATAATTTAGCGTAACACAGATTTAATTGGAATAGTGGGCGTGGTACCTCCCATACAAAGTAAATATTTATCATCGTATATTTTGGTAACGAAAATAGGTAGCGCCATGAAATTTTGCAACAGCAACCTCTATATTAACATGAATAGTTTAGAAAAAGATAGACTGGATTGGAATAGTGGGCGTGGTACCTCCTATACAAAGTGAAAAATTATTATCGTGTTTCTGGCGAACTACAATAGACATAGCCTTGAGAATTGCACGAGTAACCCCGATGCTATTGTGCATAGTCTACCAAAATAAAAAATTAATTGGAACAGTGGGCGTGGTACTTCCCATATAAAGTGAAAAATTATTGTCCGGTATCTAGAGAACTGCAGTAGGTAGTGCCTTGGAATTTCGCACAAGTAACCATCATATTACCGTACATAGTTTAGCTAAACACGGACTGAATTGTAATAGTAGGCGTGGTACCTCCCATACAAAGTAAAAATTATTATCGTGTTCCTGGCGAACTACAATATAAACTACAATAGCAAAACACAGACAGGATTAGGATAGTGGTACCTCCCATAAAAAGTTAAAAATTCTTATCGTAATAATATATATAGTCAAGCAAAAAACAGATTGGTTGAGAACAGTAGGCGTCGTATCATGAGGTTGGTGTTTATTGAATTTTTTGTGGATGAGTGTATCGAAGCGCACCGGAGATAGCTAATAATTTATAAAATGCAATAAACTTTTTTTTGTGTTTGTGGTTACAGAACTTCATCATTTCTGAAAAAAGTTTGCAAAATTGTTTTATTCGCTCTTGAACCTTTGAACGTAGTACAAATTACGTCACGAAAAATTGTATTTTAATGAGACAAACTATGTCATCTAACAGAAAATCAAGTACAAGAATACCCTAATTCTTGTTCCTTTATTCTCGCACGCAAAGAAAAAACATGATTGAGCAATCCATAACCTAAGAGCAACAAATTATAGTTCAGTTATATGGTTGTAGTCAAACCATATTTTTATTAACATAATATTGTTATGTTAGATTTATATTATGGTAAAATATAAAATTTTATCATGAAATTAATTCAATAAATATACCCGATAGGTATATATAAATATACCTTTTAATAGAAGACAAAATTTTTTATTAATTTATTTTTTAATCATTCGATAAGAGAAATGATTCGATGCATAAATTATTATTTTTTAAAACATAAACCCGTAAAATAAGATTCTAATAATTTCAAAATACTCAAACAAAACCTCAAAAACCCAAACAATATTTGTTTGCTTTTAGTCATACTGTGGTTGCATACGAGCAAACTTTTTACAATTTGTTTACTAATATTATGTTATGGTTATAAATACAATATTATTTTGGAATACTAATAACTTTTGTTTTGGTTTGAAAATCATATAGTTCAAACCAACCATGTTGTACTTTTTGGCTGTATTAACCCTTTAAAGATCAAATAGTAACAAAAATGACCATACCATAACCATGTTTTTTCGTGTGGAGGTTTTCTCCTTTTTTATTTTTTCGATTTGCAACTCTTTCTTGCAAAAAAGCTCTTCTTCTTTTTACAAAAGATATATAAGATACCTAACAAAATATTAACTTAAATTATTTAATTTTATATTTTTTGTAGTAAAATTATTTTTCTACCACGCCAACGTTGTTTTGTTTTGTGATGACATACTCGTCTTTAAGTGCGTTCTATAATATTGAATATACATATGTACATATTTTTTTAGGTATGCGAATATGCACATTTTAGCTGAGAATGTTTACTCTTAATAGGGTCATATCTCTGTGTTTCTTCAACTTGAGAAACTAAAAAAATACATATGTATGTATGTATTTATATCTATAAAGGGAGTTCACGATAGATAGTTCAAGATAATAGATTAGCTTATTTATTTACAATATAAATAAGACAATTTCTTGACCATTTCTTAATTTTTCAGATCTATCGACCAGCTAAATATCCAGGTATTTATCTCTAATATATAATGAGATATATTGAAGTAGTTTAATTAAGTATATATTTCTTATTGATGAACCATTTTAGTATTTTATTCTTATTGATGAACCATTATAGTGAATATACAGAAAATTACCATATTGTACTTACAATCCATATAAATAAAATCAAATGTCGTTCGTGGGTAATCACATTAGATCAATCTTCAATCATCAATCTTAAGATTAATCTTCATCGTAATCCAACTTAGGTTTTTATGGAAAGAAAAATTTACCACCACCACTTTTGCTAATAATATACATTGTGTCGAAATCAAAAAAAAAAAAATGAATTAAATATACTGTGTGCAGTTTTATTACTAGCTATCCCCGGTGCGCTTTGCTACACCCATCCACAAAAAATACAATAAAAACACTTGGAAGAAAAGTATGGCCAACCTTTAACGCGAAAACGCACGCGTCAAAAATGTTCTCATCAAACCAGTTTTTTGATAAACAATAATATTCTACACAATGTATCTTATTAAGGGGGTTACTGATGCAAAATTCCAAGGCGCTACCAATTGCAGTTCTCTAGAACAGGCTAATAATTTTTTGTATGGGGGGTACCACGCTCACTGTCGCAATTCAGCCTATGTTTTTCTATATTATACGCGTGGGTATAGGGTTTACTTGTACCCACTTTAAAGATCATACCTCTTATAGTTCTCTATGTACACAATAATAATTTTTTTACTTTATATGGGAGGTACCACGCCGACTGTCCCAATTCATTCTGTATTTTGGCAAACTATGCGCTTTAGTGCAAAGGTTTCTCTTGTAAAGTTTCAAGGCGCTATCTATTGTAGTTCGCCAGGAACACGATAATAATTTTTCACTTTGTATGCGAGGTACCACTCCCGCTATTCCAATCCATTCTGTGTTTAGCTAAACTATGTACGTAAACATGGTGGTTATTTGTGCAAAAATCCAAGGCGCTACCTAGTGTAGTTCTCTAGATACAGGATAATAATTTTTCACTTTGTATGGGAGGTACCACTCCCGATATTCCAATCCAGTCCATCTTTCTCCAAACTATGTACGTTTATATAGAGGTTACTGGTGCAAAATTTCAATACCTATTACTGTTAGCAAGAAACACGATGATAAATATTTACTTTGTATGGGAGATGCCACGCCCACGTCGAATATCAAAAAAATAAGTACCCTATTTTACCTAATAACAAACTGTAAAAATTTCAGAAAGATCGGTTCATTGGTGTAGGCAGCCATAGCTTTCCGACAAACAAACATACAAACAAATACATTTTGTGTTTTATATATAAAGATTATAGACTTGACAGCTTACTAAAGTGAGCGCTCTTTTCAGCTCAGGTCATTAAAATGAACTAGTTGGTTTATTTAGATCAATAGCCAAATTAGTGAGCTAAAGCCAATTGAGTGAATCCAAATGATCTGTACAATTGTACAATTGAAAAACAATTTAAAGAATAATTATACGTAAATATATACCTTTAGCTGATATTATTTTTGATCAATTTGCTCTCGTTACTAACCGAAGGTTGTATAAAACAATAACGAAAAGAAGGTGGTAAATATTAAAAGAAAAAATCAAAAGGCAAGCTTTGGGTTGTGATAGACTTCGTTCTCACGAACTGACGATGATAATTGAATACATTTTTTCTCGTATTCCTTTATCTGCGTTTGGTTGGTTAAATAAACTAAACACTACCCAAAGTAGATAGATGCAAAAATGTTGAAGACGCTTGTAGATATCCAGAAAATGCATTACTTTCTGCTAGTGTCTAAAAATAGAAAATGTTCGAATTCTTTCCTTAAAAATTATTCACCTAATTTGTAATTATTATTCTTTCAACTTAGAGAGAATATAAAGAACTTAAGCCTTACTTCAAAATTTCATTTGTATTTTTGATAACCTTTGAAATTAAGAAACGAATATTGGTTTAAGATCATATTTTCTGTTTACAAAAGAGATGGATGTATTTAAGCTTATTCATATTAATATAAAAGTGCTATATTCGGCCATGCCGAATCTTATGCAGCCTTCACCATAGTAATTCTAGATATTGCGTTACCCTCTTATGTTTGTTTAAATTTTGTTGTAATTTTTTTGGAATTTTTTAAAAATTTTGAGTAAAATTTTTTGTAAAAATTAGGAACTTCCTGCAATCTATATTGCGTTAGAATGGTCAGATTAAAGCAAAAAATCTTTAGAAAAATTTCCTCATATTGACCCCCCCTAATGGGCCTATTGATTGCTCCTGGTCACCAGTATATATATGTATTGCTTTATATAAAGGTATTTAGTACAAATCAAACGAGTAAATCCTTACTAACTTAAAAATAAGCAAAAAATCGTCCCTCGTATTAGGTTATTGATCTCCCGAGATCTGTATACACTCCTTGCGATCTAACTGTAGCGGTATAATATTTACTTAATATTAACTTTACATTAAAACTATTATACTCAGTCATACGATCTGTCAAAAATTTCATGTGTGCTCAAAAAGTATGATAGCGTGGATTAGAAGTGTATGTATGTGACAGACTCTTTGACAGATCTGTATGTTTTTATAATATTTATGAACGAAATATAGAGTAGCTGTAATCGTCAACCTCTCAGAATGTCGTCATATCACTCTGGGTGAATTTACCTTGGTCAGTATGAAATACATAAGCACAAACTGAATGTCATAAAATATAAATTTGTACGATAAAATACAAAAAGCTCAGTAACTGAGCTAAAAGAGCTCAGAACAAAAACCGTTTCAGAAAGTTTAAATTTATCTCAGTCGTTCACGAACTACATTACACTAATAATTTTTAAACTTAAAACGCGTAGTGAAAAGAATAGAAGCGATTGCATTAGAAACATAATTTAACGGTCAAGGCTTCATAAGCTGTAGCAATTGCGCTAGGTGAAAGCCTATTTTGTACCATGACATCAATAGTATTAGATTCTTCACTTTATAGTTAAGAAATGACAAATGTTATAATGAGAATTAAATAAAATTAACTAAAAACTAAGATCGGATTACTGAGCTTTAAATATACTTTTAAGTTATTTTCAGTTTATTTTCACTTATGCAGCTTATAGTTTGAGTTTCCCAAAGGTGGGGATACAACAAAAATTTTTGGAGGCTCGATATTTTTATAACTTAGAATATTATCTTAGATATCCATTATCTTAGATATTTTTCGCCGATTGATGTAGAACTATAAACAATACATCTGACAAAAATATTGGACAACTTTTTTTACGCCAATTGTTGAAACGTTACCATAACTAAAATTATTTTAAAATTAATAAATTCAAAATTAATTTATAATTAAAATTATTTGTTAAATGTCCGAGGATACGTAACAACATAATGAATTAAAAAAACACAAGTTAGGCCGTATAGACCGTGTGTTGGGCACAAAATCGCTTTAATAAACTTTATTGTTCTGTTAGTTAGCTAAGTTTACAATATTTTCCAGCATTACAAATAATTAGATAACCACATAATCTGTAGACAAAAGTATGGGTCGCCCAAAGTGGTTTATTTTTCTCGAAGGTATTTTGTTGTAGCTAACCATATAAGTACATAATTCAATAACTTTCCCACCGTAAACCACCTTATTGTCAGTCAAATTATTTCAACATTTACCTGCGCAGTATGAAATCTTGCATTTAACATGTTTCGATCATTTCTTGAATAATCTTGGAACTGGAAAGTACCATTCCTTATATAAAATTTTATAATGTTGAAGTAAAATAAAAGTGTTTTTTATGTCAAATTTAGCTTAAATTTTTTCATTTTTAGTAAAGTAGCAAAATCAAACCAATTGAAAATTTAGTGTTTTTTTTCATGAATCTATTTTAATTTCCTACGAAAATTAATATTGTTTTAAATTAAAAGAAATTACTATAAAGGATACGTTTTAAACGGTACAAAACAAAAATGTCTTTAAAAAACTTTTATAAAAATCTTGAGTGAAAGAAACTGTTACATTTCAATTTTCCACCGAAAGCTATACACAGGGGATTTTCTTAAGGTGTGTTTACATTGAGTGTACAAGTCATATGGAATGTCAAATTTTCCATATGTAAAACTATACATATAGTGTAAACCTCTTGAAACATAACATATGTTATTTACCTATGTGCAATAACATGTGTTAGTTTTTTATTTAAAGCACGCTCTATTTGATGTGTAAAACTATATGACAACAGCTGTTTTCAGTGATGTTCACTTTTATTTTTAAAAATTCCGCTCATACATTTTTATCATGAATTTAAGGAGTTTAAAATTAACAATATCTTTATACTTTTGTTAGTAACCTAATGTTCGAAGATTTATATCGATAGGTGATATTAATAATAAAGTTATATAATCTAATATAGATACATATATTATATATCCACTTGCAAATTTGATTATATGTACGTCAATCACGGCCAAATCGAATTTAATGATATTTAGAACATAGACAGATCTTTATTTTTTGTGGGTCCATTGGGATATGTCTATGTCAAAACTAGGGATATTTTTATACGAATGACTCAATTTTAATAGAAGTTGAGAACACAATTTTATAAATGTGATGAAAGGCAAGGTGTGCTTATCTTTATTACCGGTACTAAGACTAAGACTGAATTAAATTAAAATTTTACTTTACTATAGTGTATTATTTTTCAAATCTTTTTTAAGACGATAATTGTGTAAACTGTAATATTACCTAATTAACAACTTTGGAGTGTAGGACAAAAAAATGCTATTGAGGTATTGTGGGATTTGAAACTGCTGCAAATCAGTTAATTGAGCCGTTGCTTTTGAAAATGAGAGAACTCCAATTTGCGAAAAAAATCCATGTTGAATAGTTCTATTTTTTATATTACAATATATTAAGAAGCATTATCAGAATTTAGCAATCATACTGCAACTATGGTGAAAAATCTACGCTATGTAACCTAAGAAATATAAGTATTGTAATTTCTTTCTTTCTTTTTCACTTTTTACTTTAAAATTAAATTAAATTTTATTTTTTTTTTTGGTTTTTTGTTTTGCTGTACCAAAGTAGAATGAAATGATATTGAAATAAAATATGTATATATGTAAGTAAATAAACTATTCAATTTTTTGGTATTATAATTACATTCCTGTAAAAGAAAATCAACGTTTTCATCAAACATTGCCTTTGAAAATGAGACAACTACATTGGCCAAATCCTTATTAAACTTACTTGCAATAAGACCACAGAATAATAAGTCTATTACTGCTTGTGATTTTTTTAACGTCATTCAAATGCAAATCATTAAATAAAATAAAATGGAGTTCTTTCTTTCATTTTCAAAAGCAACGGCTTTTTAAAGAAATTTAATTCTTTTCTATTGTCATAAGAATTAGGATAAAAAATATTTTATTCCTAATAAAAAAGAGCGAAAATAAATTGACATTAATATCAACAAAATTATTCATTTAATTGTTGCTGATATAGTTCAAATGATATTAATTAATACTCATTGTATTATTTATTATAATTATTTTTTGTTTTTATATAATTTCTCTCTTACAAATTGATTTCTGTACTGTTGTAGAAGCTCCCAAATGATAACACAAAATGGTAGTTCTTTGCATAGTTGACATCACTAGCGGGTTTCTAATAAAATGAAATGGCGGAAAAAATATGCAAAATTGGCTAATAACTTATTCCAGCAAGACCCAATAAACCTAATATTATTAGTTTTATTATATAGACTAATGACTTAAAAAATAATCCATCAAAACCACCCTTTGAAGACCAGCTGTATTTAATATTTGTTTTTGTTTCTAATAATAGGAGGTTATGTCATATGTACGTAACATGTGTACGTTTAAACACAAAAATTATAAACCATATGTAAAACACTGATTTTGACATACACATGAAATTCCATATGGATAGCAATTTTGACAGTACATATGACTTGTACACTCAATGTAAACACACCTTTAGGAAAACGTAATAAGACATACCGAACGAAAGTATTTTCACCACCGTAAGTACCGTAATTAACTACTTTTTATACAAATTTATTATACTAAATTTTATTTCAGAGGCTTTCAGGCTTGGCATATTGGTATATTTAAAACAACTAAATTTAATTTCCCATACAGTTTTTTTTATTACAGAAACAAATGAAATTAAATATAAAGTTTAAAAATGCCGAAAACAACAAATAAAAAAACAAACGAATAATAGAATTTGATGGTAGGTATTTTTTTT
The DNA here is from genome assembly GCA_949628195.1 of Phasia obesa. NCBI lineage: Eukaryota > Metazoa > Arthropoda > Insecta > Diptera > Tachinidae > Phasia > Phasia obesa. Next base: position 154,500,195 of record OX451215.1, read on the forward strand.
TTAATTAAGGTATGCATATATGAATCTTGCTACTTTGTAGGAGTATTTACTTCCTATTTTAGTTCTTATTAATTTTAAATTGCGTAGACATAAAATAAAATAGCCAGAGCGGATAAAAATACTGAATTATATATTTAATCTCTATATAAATTAAATATAAATTGAAAAACACTAGACAAAAATTAAAAATTATTTCTTTCAAAATTAAAAAATATATGTAGAAAGGGAGCCAGTCTCCCTTTGTACATTTTACTATCCTTAATTCACTTGAAGAAACTTTGTGGTCTGACGAATCAAAACTAAATTTATTTAACTCTGGCCAACAAACACCAAACTTCTTCCTCAATACACCATAAAGACCATTAAACACGGTGGTGGAAATATTATGGTGTGGGGCGTTTTACATACATTGAAACTGGGCCTATCGTACGGGTGGAAGAAAGAATGGCTGCAATACAATGACCCGAAACACACATCGAAGTGGG